>JAAOZV010000012.1:600000-1165029 GCA_023653515.1 Trichoderma orchidacearum
CGGCGGCGCCTGGGTGGCTCGCAAATTCGCAACAGGCCTTTTGACATGAAAAACAAAAACCGCAAAGGTGCGTGCTTTGTCCTTTCATAGACAGCAGCTGCCCCCTTAGCGATCTATGTTCGGCCGTGGGCTAGAGGGGGAGAGAGAGAGCTGCTAGTAGGCTGCCATTGGAAGCTATGCACTCTGTCTGAGCTTCCTGAGGGAAGACTACGTGGCCATTCTGTCGGGAATGAGCAGGGTTGCATGGAATAAACGGTTTCCACTGTCCAACGAAGCCGCTCCCTTTACCGGCTGAAAAGAGAGTTTCGATACTCTCTACAAGAGACGTGGTCTCCAATCAGCAATTACTGCATGAATTCAGCTCCAAACACGTAGAGATGCGTGGGATTCACAGGTCATTTTGCATAAGAACGGGAGTCAGTCATGAGGGGATACGTGATGATCTGATCTGTTTCTAAGGGCTATGCACATCCCAAGAACCAAGCCACTACCTCGGGTCTTACGAAACCCCGTTGAGGTGCCTAATAGGGCGTGCGATACAACTCGCATGTATTTCTTGCTGCGTAGCATCATGGTATGCTTGATGAATGCTATTATAGGGTATGATGGGGCCAGGATAAGTGGATGAGTGTGGCTGTCATGTTGGATGAAAGGGGAGTCGCTTATTCAAACGCCTTCATGAGGGGGGATTGATGAGTCCAATATGTCGTAAAGGGGAGAGTTTTCCCTCAAATCTATGAGTTGGATAGGAGCGGGAGGAGAGGAGAGCTGAGAAGTCGTCTACATCCATCAGAGACGACCGAGGCCTCGGCCACGAGAGACACACCCTATAGTATGCTTTGTTAGTGCTTCATTCTTGGTCCTGTTTCTAGGGAGAGCCGATAGGGTGAACCTTACAGTCGCACTGGGTTATCATGTTAGCAATACCGTCAACTAAAAACAATCAACCTGATGGAGTGCTTACGTGTGTCATTGAACATCCTTCGTTGTGAACAATGCAATATCCGGCGCAGCATTTTCTGCATACTCGCTGGGTACGGTCGATGCAAGGGTCACACTGCCGTGTAGAATTTCATGGTTAGTCCTCTCTTCTGTATAATAGAAATAGAATACGCCACGGTCTGGAGAAAAGGTTGATACTCACCACGGTACCGCATTCCCAGCAACTCTTAGACACTCGTGGCTGCACAAAGGGCCGATTCGTTAGCACGATTTTCACCTGGTCGGGTGGTCGCTGACCTCTCTTGGCTTCGTCATGTCGCAGGCATTTTACTAACCATTTGAACATGCGTGGCAAAGATTGTCTCGTACCTTGACTCTGGTAAACGTTGCTCTGGAGGCGACAGAACCAGAAGCAGCGCTGTGCTCTGGCTCATCATCAAAGAAGAGGGTCGTAGCATGACTTTCTGGATGCTGACCAGGAACCTCGTAGCACGATTCGCACCACCATTTATGGCAATCGGTGCAGTATCGCTCGCGGATGCAGTCTTGACACCTCGCCACAAAAGAGCTGCATGGTTTCATCGGAGTGGTAGCCGCCCGGAGGGATGAGGACAGGAGAGGAAGAGGAGCGAGCAGCGGGAGATTGGCAATGTTGCTAGCATTAGGGTGAACGACGCCTTCAGGAGCGCTGCCGCAGTTTTCACATCCAGAGACGGCATGTGTAGCCACGGCAGGGCGGCCATCAAAATCTGATCCACTTTTGTAGGCTGGCGAATTGCGGTGGCGTGGGCCTTGACAGAGGACAGCATCAAAAGCGATTATGCCTTGACAGGCGAGCATGCAGTTTGCCCATTCCTCGCTAATAGGGCGGCGGAAGATTCGACCCTTCTTGGACCACCAAGCGTCGGCTTTCTGTGATAGGGACGGGCCCGTGGGATTCCATCCTGTCACAATGGGCGAATCGGACGGATCGGTTTGCTGTCCCGGAGACAAGGAATCCGGAGAGCCAAAGACGTAGAGTGCCTTGAGTCTAGGAGCGCCCGCTCGCCGAGTAGGGCGACAGGCGTACTGCAGCGCTTGGCGCAGCTTGCCGTGATTTAAGTTCTTAACGTTGCGGATAGACAGTACGCGAACGTTGAATGCATTATCGTTGATGATTTCATGACATAGTTCAGAAGTCACAGAGAGCCCGTCAAGGACCAGAGTCTGAACATTCTGGAGAATGCTTTGGCGCCGCAGGGTTGAAAAGATGCCCCTCAACGGGCCAGAGTAGAAGCTGGAAGAGTGAAAAGAAGGTGAGTTTAGGATCTATGACACAACATGACATGAGTGTAGGACATCAGCTGTTCACTTACTCATCTTCGGTGAGATTCTCATCTAGCTGGACATTGCGCCAGATTTCTCCCCCATGGTCGATCCTATCAATCTCAAACTGAACCGCCTTGATGTGAGAGAGATCAAGGTGACGGAAAACTCCTGGTGTCTCGAAAATGAGAGCTCGGAAGGCTCGGCTTGCTGCAGCCAAATTCAAAAGACTAGATACGGGCAAATAAGGAGCAATATGGCTCAGAATAAGAGAATTGTGGATGGTGTCATAGAGGGTAATGATGGGTACATCTGTCGCCGATGTCGCCAGTAGTTGGAACTCTTCACGCGTTGGGTCGTCGGCGGTAGCTAAGCTCATGTCAGGCTACCGAGACCTTGGAGAAGAGGCTTTGCAGGCGATGGATGATCGTCGCAGGTGAGGCAGGAGCCGTAACCCTGGTGATGGCTGATGATAAGCCAAACAAGAATGAAGCCGGTTGAATTCAAGATGTGGCGGCGTTGGATGCGTATGCGGTGGTGGGGGGAGAGATGGAGATGTTTCTCCGGCACTATGTAAACTGTGCTTGTCTGTCTGGAAAGCTCAAGGAAGGAAAGCAGAGACAAAGCGCTCAACGCTTTCTCTAAAAGCAAAAGAATATACGGTATTGAGCTGTAAAAGAAGAAGCAGGTAGGAGGATGTTGGGCGGGGGGGTTTGATAATGGGAGGCGAATGATATAGGTAATAAGGCAATCCTGACACTTATGTTGCCGGTTACCCAAAATGGATGCCCTACCTCCAAAGTACCGCTTCACCTTGAGTTGGAGTACGGGGTACGGATGCGGGCACCCAGACCGTAGGTCCGTACAACCTTGTTTATAAGCAGTCAGACAATCTCAGATTACACGTCGGCTGCTTTAGCACGGCAGAGATGTCTCGCTGAGACAACGTCGTCAGCCAGATTGGGCACACTGCGGCCAATTGCAACCCAGACATGAAGCGGTCTGGTTCGGTCACTGCATTGCTGCCGGCGCACTGAGCAAGACGTGGCCCAAGGCCCGGTGCATGGAACCGTTCGAACGGCACATCGACTTGCTGTAACTACTGCCACATGGAGTATAGGCCATCTCGGCGCCTGAGCCATGGCGAGCTCGGCTTGCTTGGCCAAGACAGGGCAATCTCAGACTAAGAATCACCCTTCTCCTTATCAGGCAATGGTGGCCAATCCAAAGTAGGGAGGATTAGGGGATCTCGTATGGCGGGATGGGGGCTTCTCGCGCGCAAACTCATAATTTTTCTGTAGCGCCAGCGGCGGCTGCGGGTGGTTCGATGCAACTTTCAGACTGACTGCAGACCCAGACCCAGACCCAGAACCAGGCGAGGCGAGGCGAGGTGAGCAGAAGAGGAGAAGCGCCGAAGCAATCTCCCTCTCCATCTCACGGAGATTTGATCGCCTATCAACGTGGAAGGACCCTTTGTGACGAATGGGCGGCTAAGACGTAATGTGTTTATGTAGCACACTAGACCGGTATGTAACGTCTCTTGTATCCGCCGTCACAGAGCTCCCACCATCAGACTGTGAGATACTCGAGACTGACTGAATCCAAAAGGACGAATCAACACATGCAGTGGTTTGGACATTCCAGGCCAGTTACTCTTTGGGAAGCGGTTTCCAGTCACCCCAAACATCTGCAGCCCCGTAAATAGACCCCCTCCGCTGTCCGCAGAGGAATCGCCAGGGTGGCAATGCAGCACCGAATCTACCACGGAGTGCGGGGGGCCTAAGAGATTAAAGTGAAGAGCGTGGTAAGTTGCATACCTTGGTCCCTGATGATCTTTCATCACAAAAACCATCGGTAGCTTCCAATAGTACTAGTATGGCAAAGTCAATATCTATCTGTAGCACGCTCTTGATACCTCAATTTGCCCTTTGCCTGGCGTCGCTGGGAGCAGTCCCTTCTTAGGCCTATCCATCTCTTTTCATGCCCATGGTTTCCAGCATCAGGGTCTGCATGCATCGGAAGTGCGGAACCCTTGCTGTCTAGCATCCGGTCTGATAAAAAGATCTCTCCAGCGTGGCGTGGGGGACGCCCGTCATGGTCGCACTGCGGCTGATTAGTATGGCGGGGCAGCGCGGCATCTTCTGTATACTTCGACCACCCATTGTTAGTCAGCGTCAGCCAGAATCTTTCGTTTTGTCAGTCCGCAATTTTCTTCCTTTCCATATGTTTCGCCTGTCTGCCAATGGTGAGGGCAACTTTTTGATTGTCTCTCTTGGGTTACCGACTCGACCTGATGGGAAGGCAGGAGGCATCAAGGAGTGAACAGGATGGAAATAACACGTGATTTCGCACGTGTACTCATCTTATCGATTCGGCGGGGCTGGAGCTCTTGCTTGTTGTCTTACAGAGAGGCCTTCGCATTGCGTAGAAATTGACGGAATGCTGCTGACTTATCATAATTGCCCCTCCAAGAGCTTCTGGCCGCGTCGTCAAGTTGTCGCCTCCGGGATGGCGTAGCAGGTGGTATTCAAGATCTATTTCTAATCTTGCACCCTGTGTCGAGGTGGGAAATGGAAGCTCTTCATATACATCAATTCGTTTCAATTTCTGTGGCTCCTTTGCTACGTCTCTTTGCTTCATCGCCCTGCCTGTCATCTTTTCTTTCGTAGCGAAAAAAAACAACAACAAAAAGTTCCCTTAGGCATCATTATATCAATTAGACGCCGCCATGGAGGAGACGCCTTCCCTTCGTTGGTCGGACACGTTTGCTATTCTCCCTCCTTCCGATCCGATATGTAGCAGACTTTCGGGTGACAAGATTATTCTACCTCCCTCATCCTTACAACAGCTGCTTGCGGCGTCGGCTGCTCAGACAGCGACGACATCTGCCGGTCGTAACGACGATTTCTTTGCCTCTCTCTACCTAAATAGTCCGACATATGGCCAAGAGACTCATCAACTCCCGAATCCTCTCATATTTCGTCTCGTTAGCCCCAAGAGCCACAACGTGGTGTATGCCGGTATCAGGGAATTCTCTGCTCCCGAGGGCACCATCGGCCTGAGTCCGTTGCTCCTTGAAGCTCTTGCAATCGGGCCTGACGACTACGTGGCGACAATTCCCGACCAGACTGAGAATGTGCAGGAGCTCGCAGGCAAAGATGCCTCCTCGGAGCTGACTCGAATAACGACACATGCCGTGCAGCTTCAGAAGGGGACATACGTGCGGTTGCGACCTCTTGAGGCTGGATATAACCCGGACGACTGGAAGCCGTTGCTGGAACGCCACCTCCGGCAGAACTTTACGACACTGACCAAAAATACCGTGATTTCTGTGCAAGGGTCTCAAGGAGAGGAGTTTAAGCTGCTAGTGGACAAGTTTGCACCTGATGGTGACGGCATCTGTGTTATTGACACGGATTTAGAGGTTGATATCGAGGCCCTGAATGAGGAGCAAGCCAGGGAGACAATGCGCCAGATCATCGCCCGCGGGCAATCGGGCTCGTCCTCTGGGAGCTCAAAGGGTGGCGAGCTGAGCATATGGAAGGATGTAGAGGGACAAGTTGTACCTGGCCAATACGTCGACTATACACTTCCATCTTGGGACCGGTCACAGAGTCTACTCATTTCTCTAAGTGGAATATCCGATGCGGACAGCTTAGACCTTTTTGTCACACCAAAATCACGCCAACAAAGGGCGCTGCCGCGAGATTCGGTCCATGTCTTTGGGAATTTCTCACCTGCCGAGCACGGCGTCAAATCCATTGTGATATCACCAACCAACGTCGAGCTTGAAGGCGCGGAGAGCATACTGATATCGGTTCATGCCTATCACGATCCCAACTCCGGTGTGGAATCAACAACGCCAATCACTTACACTCTTCGCGCGAAAGCCAGCCCCGTGGAAGGAACGACAGCTGATGAGCCTATGGCGCTTGACAAGGAAGACCACTCCCCCGACGAGGAACAATGCTCGAATTGCTTACAGTGGGTTCCAAAACGAACAATGGTTCTACACCAAAACTTTTGCTTGAGAAACAATACTCTGTGCCCCATTTGTAAGTCGGTCTTCAAAAAGGGCTCGGCCGAATTCGAGGCGCATTGGCATTGTGATCACGATGGGGCTCGTGGAGATTCAACGTTGAGCAAAACAAAGCACGATCAGGTGTTTCACACACATCATCAATGTCCGGCATGCGAGTTCTCAACTAATTCACTTCCGGATCTGGCGCGCCATCGTACAAGTGTGTGTCCCGGCAAGATCATACTTTGTCGATTCTGCCATCTTGAAGTTCCGCAGGAGGGCGACCCTTTTAACCCGTCACCTGAGGTCATGCTTTCCGGAATGACAGCCCACGAGCTGGCGGACGGAGCCCGCACAACCGAGTGCCATTTGTGCGACAAGATTGTCCGTCTAAGGGATATGGAAACGCACCTGAAACACCACGAACTTGATAAAGGAAGCCGGGCCAAGCCTTTGGTGTGTCGAAATGTGAATTGCGGAAGGACGTTGTATGGTGTTGGGCCTAGGGGCCAGATTGGCACGGCAAGCTCGCCGGTTAGGGCCCCTGGCAACGATATTGGTCTCTGCTCGGTGTGCTTTGGGCCCTTGTACGTCAGCATGCATGACCCTGAGGGCAAAGCGCTGCGGCGGAGAATCGAGAGGCGATATCTCGGACAGATGATGACGGGATGCGGAAAATCACATTGCGCCAACGAGTGGTGCAAAACTGGACGATCAAACACGGGACTCGAGGCAAAGGGCTCTTCGGCCGCGGCGGTGCTTCCTCTGGTCAAACCACTTCTAGCGGGAGCGCTGGATGCCTCGGAGCCGTCGTATTTTTGTGTTGACGAAGCAAGTCAGGCTGGCCGCAAATTGGCAGAATTGGTGGCAGCCGAAAAGGTCTGGGATCTAGAGTGGTGCATCGCTGCCGCCGAAAGCGAAAGGGCCAATTTAGACAAGATGAGAGACTGGCTGCAATCATGGGCACCGAAGAGATGAGAAGCCCACCAAGGACGGAATGTTTGGAACGTTTTAAAGTATGTTCGGTGACAACATTGCATTGTAAAGCATTGACTAAAGATACCCGGAGGATTTGTTCCTGATCAATTTGGAAGACGATATGAAAAAGAATATCTGGACCAATAGCGTATAGACTTTTCACTATAGAGTTTACTGGTTTCTTCGCTTTGGATAGAACATCTCTAGAATTAATTGTATGTCTACGTTGTTTCATCCTCTTCATTGGCTGGATGGCATGAGGATGCAATTTACATGTGCCTCGATGACGTTGCCTCGCATGTCGGTCAATGAATGAATGATCTCATACCTAGGTAATGAGAAATAGGTGGTGTGAAATGTGTTGATAGCTGCAATGCTAAGCGCGAATGAGGATCGCTACAGACAGCTAGCTATAGGGCAATCATGTACTCTGATAAATTAAAAATAAGAAGAAGAGAGGGGACAATTGCCTGGTATTGTGACGAAAACGATGGCGCGGCAAGCATGTGCCCTTGTTGGTTAGCAGGATTGATGTCGCGTGGTTGCTCAAAAGCTTGATTTAAGACGAAGCTCCGGTTCCGGGGAGTCGCGGGTCGAACGGGAACAAAGGGCATGGAGAATGATGCTTCTTTCTGGTCCCTTTTATCCAACATGTGGGCGGAAATGAGACGCGAATTGAAAGTATTTTTCTAATCAGCAGTACTGTACCCAATAAGCCAAGCCATGACAGCAATCTAATGATTAGAATGGCAAGCCTGACATGCATAGTATTGCATCTGTGAGCAAGGCATCCGAGTCCCCCCAAGGCAAAAGAACGAAACAAAAAGCTTGAAGCCCACGTACGCGTACGAGTAGACTTAGTCCGGCTGTCCCGGAGGTATCTGGCGTGGGAAAGATACTTTTGGGGAGGCTGACCGGGTAATTTTGAATTTGGTGGCAGGCCCGGGAACTTGCAGCCTCGGACTGCCTTGCGATAAGAGAGGCTGCCTGGAGATGCTGCACGGTGCAAATAGGACATTCTAATTCTGGAATTGGACCATTGTACACTTTCATTACTTTTGGGGGCTCTTTAATCTGTTTTCTGTGTAAGGCTGAAATAGAACAGCTGGGCTGTCTCAGGCCCTGCTTTGTTGCGGAGTATACGGAATACAATACAAGCAAAGTACCTGAAGTTGGGGGAGCCGTACTTGGCACAAGCACTCAACTGCTGTGGCAGCTCGGCTCAGCAGCTGGTCATAGCGCCTTGGGCTGGCGAGGCTGGCGCATGCAAAGCGAACGATTCCGGACTCCGGGCCTTGTACCTCCCCCCAGTTGGGGTACATCAGATGCTTTGCTGCCTCCAGTCAAATTTGGGGCGGGTCAACGGCCGCCGCCGCCTGGAGCTCAGAAGGTGGGGGGAAGTCGAGAGGGATTGAACCGTTTCTGCCCAGGCTCACCACCAGCTGCGCTCCAGGCGCCCCCTTCCGGGGCCACTTTTGCGCTGTGCCTCTTGTCCCGCTTTCACAACAACTCCGCCATCCTTCGGGCTGGATCTGGGCAAAGCAAGCAAAGCAGCGGGCGCGCACGCTTTTCTGCCATTGCGACACTCGACCCGTTCTGTTCGACGTCGCTGCGACTTCTTTGTCCTTTTTTTTCCCTTCCCTTTTTTTTCTTATTCCCAGAGGCGGCAGCAGCAGCAGGTTCTCGGTCGCCATCGCCCGTAATCCGTTTCCCCTCCTCCTAAACCCCCCCCCCGCTAACGAGTAGTACTTGGGTACGTTCGTTGCGAGCTGCTTTCTTTGCCACCCGGCTTCTTCGACTCGCCCGGAAGCGAAGCGCACGATATTATCCGCCAGCGCGAGGCACTGGCTGCCTACCAGAGGCATCCCATTCGCCGAGAAAGCATTATGCAAAGGCAGTTTCATATAGCTGTCTAACGGTTGCTGTTGTTGACTCGTCCCCCGGATTTCGGTGGTGGGCCGCAAAGGAAGCTAAGCTACTCGTCTCTTATGGTAGCTCCTCCTGTGTCGCTGCCAAACAACCCCGTCTGTTAGCGCCTCTCCCCTGGCATATGATCCTTGAATACCATCGTGTCGACTGTCGCGAGCGGGGTGGACGATAGCCTGGCGAAGATCCTGCGAGCCCTCTGTTTGTAGAGCCTCGAGCGTGCAACACCCGGCTCGACGGCAACTCTCTTATCTGAAGCCTTGCTGTTTCTGTGGCCATATTCCCTCAGCAGCTCATCGATCACTTCATCTTATCGTTTCTGCTTTTCCTTCCCGCCTCCATCTTGCTGCCTTTGGCCTTTTCCAGCATCAACAAGATGGGTAATAACAATACAAAAGAGTCTCGCTCCGACTATCCCGAGGCCTTCTCTGATGGTCGGGAGCGTCGCGTTGATTTGGGAGATGGAATCCAGCGCGGCCTTTTGGGAGATCCACGCCTTCAGCTGGGTAGGGCTGAAAGAAGCTTTCTCAGTCTGGGGACCAGCTCTTCTTCTCGACATAGAGAGCGTCCAGATGCCCCGTTTGAGCATCGCGAGACGAGGCAAGAACGGGAGGCACGGAAGCTCGAGCGCGAACGAGTCCTCAGAGCCCAAGACCGCGAACGGAGTATCCGAGAGGAACATGTGGATGGAGGCTATCTCGTCACCATGGGGACGTATGTAGGGACGGAAGATTTCAACAAGGCTGTTGTCAGACAGCTGCAGGTGCGTTTTTGCGGTTCCCAAGAAACCGTCAAATGTCTTTTTGCTTTCCGAGTCTCATGTATATGTTCTAATGCTCTGCTACTAGCTCGAGCGAAAGCTGGCGCCCTTTTGGCGCGGACTCAATGACTGGTCCGACAGCTGGGCTGAGCACCAGCTCATCGCAGCCGCTCGTGGCCTGCCCATCCCGGCCGCCGATGCGCCTCCTGATCCTGACCTGATGCCTCGCCCGCCGCCGCCGCCCGATTCCCTGGTCCCTCCACATAATGTGAACAATCTGACGGTGGAACTGGGGCCCAGGACCCTCTCAACCGCCTCAGATCTCAGTGGTTCTGGAAATGGGTCCGGCGCGCCTTCCCCATCGACGGCTGGTCCTTCAAAGGGCTCGATAAAACCGCGAGCGAGAGCTTTGGCGGCCGCTCTGAGCGTCGGTTCGCGCAATGCGTCTTCGACCGACCTGACGCCACGGGAAATAAACCTGCCCCATGATCCGTTTGTTAATGGGCAGCCTCTGGAGGTCTATCTCTACAAGGATGCCACCGAATGCCCCATCTGCTTCCTGACGTATCCCCCCTATCTAAACCATACCAGATGCTGTGACCAGCCGATATGCAGCGAATGCTTTGTGCAAATCAAGCGAGCCGATCCTCACCTTCCTGAGCATCATCCGGACGGCCAAGCACGGGATCCGAATCAGGGACTCACGCCCGAGGATCCCCCAGAAATGCTTATTTCGGAGCCGTCGGCATGCCCTTATTGTCAACAGCCTGAATTTGGTGTCACCTATGAGCCTCCTCCCTTTCGCCGCGGCTTAGCGTTTGCCTCGTCTGCGCCCAACCTGGCCTCGAATACCGCCATGTCCTCTCAGAGCTCTCTCAGCTCCACCTTGGCCCCAGCTACAAACACGACGGGGCGCAGAAGAGCACATAGCTTGTCTGTCAATGCGCCAAACGTCATCACCACCGACCGTATCCGGCCAGACTGGGCGACGAAACTGGCCTCGGCACGTGCTCATCAGGCGCGCCGTGCGGCAGCGGCCACCGCGCTGCACACCGCGGCCTTCTTGATAGGGGGGAATGAATCCAGGTCCAGAATGCGAACGGGGCGGTTTGGCAGGAGGAACACAGGGACCAACAGTGGTGGAGCTAGCACGCCTGGTGGAGGGCACAGTGATGCCGCAACTGACACAGCAGAAGGCCATGACCCCAACGAGCGAAGCTCAAGCCGGAATGCGGATGGCGCGCGTCGCACCCGCATGGAGGAGCTCGAGGATATGATGTTTATGGAGGCCGTCCGGCTGTCTCTCGCAGCTGAGGAAGAGCGAAAACGCAAGGTCGAAAAGACCCTTCAGAAGGAAGCAAAGAAACGGGAGAAGGAGCGAGAAAAAGCAGAGCGCAAAGCCCTCAAGAAGCAAAGCAAAGATCCTTATGGAGGTGGCTTGAGCGGAGCCAGCGGCAGCAGCCTATCGCTGGGCCTGGGCCGCAAGCGAGGTAACAGCGCGGCCAGTAACCTTAGAATGGAGGCTACCATGCAAGCAGCGTCACAGTCGTCGCCTAAAGGGTCCGACACGCCAGATCATGAGAGAACGGCAGAGAGCATCAGCGACAAGGGGAAAGGTGTCGACCGTGGCCCGCAGGCGCTTGCGGCAGAATCGACGTCATCGGCATCATTGCCCATTCCCACCCGAGGTGGATCTCATCTGAGGCAGATGAGCAATGCATCATCCCTCGGCTCCTCGCTGGCGGACAGCCCGTCAGGTAGTTTTAGCGGGCAAGGGTCTCCCATCTCGGACCCAGGCAAGAGACGAAGCATGGGTAACCGCAGTGACAGTGGCGAGCAGGATGGGGACAACGAGCCCATGTTCAACTTCCGCAGCCTGGCTGAGATTGTCGGCGTTAACCTTGACGACGGGTCTGCCACACACACAGAGCGAGCGGATACGGGTGACGCCACTTCGAGCCCGCTTCCTCTGGTCCCCGAAGACGAGAAGGAAGAGGCAAACGCGGAACATGTCGAGCGGAGCTACAAAGTCGAAACCTCCGACGTGAGCCAGATGGAGTCGATTTCCACGGCCAGCGAAGCCAGTAAAGGTACTCACGGCGTGCCACCCTTTCTCGACACGCCAGAGCTGACTGTCACTCCCGACACTCCCACGGTCGAAGATGGCGCTGCGGAGGACAAGCGACTGGGAGAATCTAGGGTAACTGAACAGGAGACTATGCAGGCCTTGCACTAAACAGCGAGGAGGAACAGCGATGATTAACGAATGTGAGGTAGTATATGACCCGAGCTGACGAGTCGTATCTATCTTGAATGACAGGTCATGCGGCTCGTGGATGAGCTCGCCATCTGGTGGGGTGGAGCCTTGCAAGGCAAAATGGATAGCTTTTCTTTTATTCTTTCGTACATCTTTCGGCACAGAGTTGGTGGCCGCTTTGTGGATCAGGGCCGGTACTAGGAAAGAGTACCGTAGTTTGGACTTGTAGCATATCTACCTTACCTCATGTAAGGTAACTTTTTAGCGACTATGGAACGTAACGCTATGAATAGAAATACCATCACAAGATGAATGAGAAAATCAGAAGAAGTGTAGTGTTTTGAACCAAGTGGGCACAGCGTACAGGGAGCTGTGGATTTGGCTGAGGCATTGCTGTGTTGGGTTCCCATTTCCTGACTTGAGTACAAGGGTTGCCCAGTTCAACTGACTATGGTACTAATTGAAGTGTCAAGTAAGGTAGTCTGAAGTTGCTGGCTATGCTGACTTGACTACAAGGGTTGCCCAGTTGAAATACGCATGGTGATTTCTAGGCATGCACTACAAGAGAGTCTTAAACGGGACTTTTTCACAGGTGAGGGTTGAAGGGATAATGTAAAGCACCTGTTACATGTATGCATGCTTCATTCAGAATCTACGCTTTCTTAATCTCCTTTTGAAACTTGTCCGTCCAGTCCGTAAACTCGTCGCGCGAGCCATCCCAGCTCTTGCTCAGCAGCTCGCTGACGGCAAAGGCATCGAGGAAGCACTGGTCCATGGCATCGTCAATCTCGCTCGGCCGCAGCTCGTAGAAGGCGCAGGCCAGGTCGCCGAACCTGTCGGGCAGTTTCTGCAGCAGGGCGGCGAGCTCGTCTAGGCGCTGCGGGATGACGGCCTTTGCGTCGTCGCCGCTTCCGCTCTGCGGGAAGGAGGGGAGCTTCTTCATGCGCCGCTTGGTGATGGCTTGGTAGAGGAGGATGACGAGGCGGAGGCGGCGGAGGGAGGACTCGAGACGGGGGTGGATGCGGTCCGGGTCGGAGGCGGGGATGCTGCGGTGGGAGCTCATGAGGTCGTCGAGGATGTTCTGGGTCGATATGTGGGTTGACCCGACTTGATCTGCTAGGTCGTTGACGTCGTCTTCATCGTGATCCTCATCCTCGGCGTCGTCATCATCGGGTTCCTCCTCGCCCCATTCCTTCAGCTCTTCCATAATGTCGTTGAGGGTATCCTTCCACTCGTCCATCTTCTTCACGAAGAAGCCGCCGACCCCGCCGTTGGCGAGATTGACGACATCGTCGCACGCGGCCCAGAGGACACCTGTCGATGCGATGCTGCCCTTTCCAGAGGCGCCGAATCCTTCCTTTTCCTTTACCAGGATTTTGCCGTCTTTGGGGATCCTCTCTAGTAAGTCACCCAGCTCGCCTAGCGTGCGCTGGCATCGCCACGCCAGCTCGCGCCGAAACACCAGCGTGTATGCGTCGGGATCGCAAGCCTGCACGGAGGCGGCAAGACCGGGTATGGGGCCGGCCACGAGCTCGCGGACGACGGTCGAGATGGCGCTGGGGGTAAAGGGCTCGTTGATGATGAGCAGGGAGACCTTGGTCGCATGAGCTCTGATCAGGGTTGCCGAGTCGCGGGCAAGGGCCAGGGCATCGAGGGGCCTAGTTGATGTCGACGAGGTTGCTGGAGCTGAAGTCGCCTCGGGATTCTTTCGAATCTCGCCGAGGACATCCTGGAGCTGCTTCACGAGGGTCCCTGCGGTTTGCACAAGGACCTCCAGGCCCTTGAGAGCCGCAGGATCGGATGTAGGGGCCATCAGGTAAGAGAAAGGAGAGCAAAGTGGTATCAGAGTGTGCAGCTTCGGCAAGCGTAGCAGGGCGTGAAGCCGAATCACCAATATCAAGCAAGCCTCGACTTTTTTTTTTTCTTCTTTCTTTCCTCTCTGTGGAGGGGTCAATCGGTACGTACCTTCCAAGGGTCGCATTTTCCCCTGGAACCCCGCGGTGTGGAGTTTTACATAGGTTAGGTATCTTTAAGCCGGAGCTTTGCCGGATAGCGGCCAGCTTCCTCTCCTTCTCCACCAAAAGGCAGTGGGGGGGATTTAGTAGAGCTGCCGCTTGGCCAAAGTTGTGGCCACCTGGAGGAGAGCTTGGGCTTCTCTTCGGTTACTTCTTGTTTCAACACCGCCCGACCATCCCAATTGCTCGCGATGCAGCAACCCAAGTCTCTGGCGCTGCTGGGCGCCGTGTGCTCCGTCACAGTGGCCGCTGCTGGCAGTGTGCCGAGAGGCGTCGGACCAGAGTGTAAGTTTTAAAAAAAGTCCAATTGAGTGCTCTGCCTGGAGCTTGCTACCTGTTCCATCAGCCTATAATTAGCTTCAGGAGCGTTCATGGAAGACCAATTGCTGATCCTCTCGCCACCTAAAGTCGTTTCTTTCTACCAGGACAAGAATGTCTTTTCCTGCATTGCCCACCCATCTATCCAGATTAGCCTGGATCGAGTCAATGACAACACTTGTGACTGCCCAGACGGCTCAGACGAGCCTGGCACCGCTGCCTGTGCCTTCATCGACCCCCTCTCCCCCGAACAGCCCTTAATTGGCAGCGTAACAGGAACGACAAACACCAGCCACTCTCTACCTGGATTCTGGTGCGCCAACAAGGGCCACATTGGCGCCTACGTTCCTTTCGCTTACGTCAATGATGGCGTCTGCGACTACGACCTTTGCTGCGATGGCACGGAGGAGTACGGGCATGTCAATGGGGTCAAATGCAAGAACCGATGTGCAGAGATTGGCAAGGAGTACCGGAGGCAGGAAGAAGAAAGGAGAAAAAATGTCGAAAAGGCCAGTAAGAAGAAGCAGGAGATGCTACAAGAGGCTGCTGCCCTCCGTCAACAGGCCGAGGCTCGTATTGCAGAGTTAGAACAGGAGATCAAGCTGCTAGAGGCTAAGAAAGAGGAACTGAGACAGAAGCACGCACAAGCCCAGGCCGAAGACAGGAGCACGGTTGTCAGGAGCCCCAAGGAGGGTGCTGGCGGCAAGCTTGGTGTTCTCGTCAGCGTCGCCAAGGAGCGAGTTGAGGAGCTGCGGGAGGCTCTCAAGCTGGTGGCGGAAGACCGTGAGGTTCTGCGCGGCAAGATGCATGAACTCGAGGCCATCCTCAAACAGTTCAAGGAGGATTACAACCCCAACTTCAACGACGAAGGTGTCAAGGCTGCCGTCAAGGCCTTTGAAGATTATGCAGCACGGGAAGCTACGGCTAATCAGGAGGAGGTCCTTCAGTCCGACATTGATGAAATCCTCAAGGAAGACGACGAGACCAACGGTGTGAACTGGAAAGCATTTGAGGAGTTTGGCGATGACACCGACATCCGTAAGCACCGTCAGCTTATTTTTATTATTTTATATTTTATTTTTGGAATGCTGGTTGCTGACTTGAGATGTGTAAACAGTTTACAGTTTTGAGGCTTACCTGCCCCCATTCCTGCGGGATCTGATCCATGACAAAGTCAAGCTGGTTCGTAACTGGCTTGTTGAAAATGGTATGCTGGCTGGCTCCGACCAGGATGGGTCAGAATCGAGCGCTACTAGGGCCGCTCGCGAAGCCGCCGAAGCAGCCGAACGTGATCTGACAAACAAGAATCGAGATCTCGACCAAGAGAAAGCGGATCTGCAGAAAGACTATGGGCCAGACGACATTTTCCGCGCTATCAAGGGCAAATGTGCTGAGATTGATGCGGGCGAGTATACGTACGAGCTATGCTGGCTCGAGAAGACGCATCAAAAGTCCAAAAAGGGCCATGGATCCACCAACATGGGCAACTTTGACAGGATTGATCATGAGATGGCGGACGATGAGGAGAGGGTGGACGGCAAGAGCCTTGGTAAGGGCCTCAGGATGGTGATGCGGTACGAGAATGGACAGACCTGCTGGAACGGTCCCCAGAGAAGAACCGACGTCTGGCTTGGATGCGCCGAGAAGGAGGAGGTCTGGCGTGTTACGGAAGCCGAGAAGTGCGTCTACAAGATGGAAGTGGGAACACCGGCGGCCTGCGAGTATCAAGGTGCCGCGGCAATCTCGGGGAAGAAGGACGAACTGTAGAACGGAAACCCCCTGTGGCGTTTATAAGATTGGGTCAACAAGAAAAAAAAGACAAGCAAGCGTGACATTTTGCGATGGATCACATTCCCGCCCGCAAGCAGACGCGAGCGACAGATTTACGGAAACACAGTATTGTAGGAATGTGGATACTATGACGAAGCAAATGATGATTGGAATCGTGACCTTTTGTGAGGCCCCAGATAAAGTGATAATTGCTGACGTCTTTCCATGCGGTGTTCGAAAACGAGCGTATCAGGCAATTGCCTGTGATTGATAAGAGCCAGAGTCGTGTCAAAGCTGGCTAATACGAGTCTCTGCTCCGGAACGTCATTGGATCGGAGCTCCCGAGGGGAGAAGTTTCCGGATTATTTATTTATTTATTCAGGGATGGTGCGTAGCGGGCAACAAGATGCAGGCTCGCTTTTTCGTGGTGTAACCCAAGACGATCGCCAGCATATCGAAATATCTCCGATGCCAAACACAAAGAGACAGGGGTCCCGTTTGCTTGAAAGGGACCCCCTCCTCAGGCTTGAGTAGCAAAACAAAAGCCGGGCTTTTAAGAGCATTGTGTGGCATTCGTGGAGATGTGTGGACTTGGCTCATGGCCTGCGCGCGCGGCACAAAGCTGAGGCTAAAAGGTTTGGCAGTCGGCGCTTGGCTCCGATTTAACGAGGCGTCTTCAATGGCATTGTCAAGATGAATGTTTAGCCTCTGCACAAGTGCCGGTCTAACTGATCCTAGTGCGTACCCGCGTCCACGAGTGTCTAGAATCCCAAGGGCTGAGGACTTCACCGCATCAAGCCTATGCCAGATTCTGCTTGCGGCGCGAAATATTTCCTCATTGGGCCAGCCCTCTCGGACGTGCCCTTGCCCAACCGGCGACTTCTGCGTCCGGCTCCGAGTTTGTCTGCAACGACAATTGTCGGTGATTAGTCCACGAAGCACGGCTCAAAGGGCAACGGCGCGATAGGCCGTAGGTCCTATTTTTTTTTTTATTTTTTTTCCTTTTGATAATCAGGACGTGCATGTGCCGCTGACCGAACAAGCCCCCCCCCCCCCCCTTATTTAGACCGTTCGCGCGCACCAAGTTTCTTTATAAAGTATGAGCTACGGAGATGACAGGTGGATTACCAAAGATATTAGCGGCCGAGATGCCCTTGCGCATTAACCCTCACCCGCTTGGCGAGTTTGCAAAGGTGCCGCCAAATAGGGAGTGAATAGGAAATAGAGGTTGCACTTGACTTTTTTTTTTCTGATATGAATAGCTTGTCTGCCCGTTGTCCTCTCGTTTTCCTGGTGCAGCGTAAGCTGCTGACGACGGGTGACGATTCAGGACCAGAATTCCTTCGTTTTTCTTTTCTTATAATTCATTTCCTTCTTTTGATAAGATTGCTACTAAAAAGGGCCCCTTTCCCGCCTGCTGCCGCTAAGTGAAATCGGCGTCTCGGTGCAGTTCAAATCAACATGGAAGACTCCGAGGCCGCGGCAACCAAGCAGCCGCCTGCACAGAATGCCGGCTCAAGGGTATACTCACCCTTTCGGCTCCGGCTCTACGACATCATCGTCCTCTGGATTTCAAACAAGTATGCATGGAAATGCTCCACGACCAAGGTACAACTACCCCTTTTCAAAGCTACGATAGGACCTAGACACCTCGACGTGGGCGTTGGGACGGGATACTTTCCTGCCCACGCGGTAGAGGACCGGCCGGCGTGCAGAGAAGTCACCCTCGTCGACCTAAATCCACACACGCTAGACTTGGCAGCCTCTCGCATCACCGCCGCACGGCGCGACGTCAAGGTACACAAAATCGTAGCCGACGTGACCGAGTCGCTGGCGCTGCCGCCGGGCTCGCAGTTTGATTCCGTGAGCATCTTCTACCTGCTCCACTGCCTTGCCGGGCCGCCGGAGACGAAGACGAAGATTTTCGATACGCTCAGGGAGTACGTTGCCCAGGACGGGGTGCTGGTGGGCACGACGATCCTAGGGGAAGAGAGCGCCATGAACTGGATGGCGAGGCGGCTGATGAAGTTTTACAACAAAAGGGGCATCTTCGACAACTGGAAGGACAGCCGGAGGGTGTTTGAAGAGGGACTGAGGCGGAATTTCGACGAGGTGGACATTCGCGTCGTCGGCAGAGTCATGATTTTCACAGCGAGGCGGCCCAAGACTTATGCACAGGAACCGCAGGTCGGAACGACTAGATGAAACAGGATGATGAGAAACAAGCCATGCTTGAGCTTTTTTTTTTTTTTTGGGAAAATGTGGCGTTTTTTTGTTATAGGTTGCTTTAATGGGGCTTCAACAGATATACATGAAGAAATCGATTTCTATATCTCCATACGCATATATAACCACCAGTCCTACGCAACACAGCCTGTATGCCAAAGGCAGCACGTCCAGAGTCGTCGTGTCTACACACTGACACATGTCCCCGTGATACGTGTGCGATTCACGGCCAGAGAATTTCATTGTCACACCCACGAGCTGAAATGCACATGGGTGGGGCCCGCCACGCAAAAAGCTCCTTTTTCAGCTCCCGGAAGATGTGCTCCTTTTCTATTGGCATGCAGGTGGAGTTATTGGGTTGCCCTTTTGTGATTGGGATTGGTCGTGTTGGGCTGCTGGGACGGTGGACTGGTGCTGTGTAGTGAATTACTGCGACGTGGATATTCCTCTATGACACGAAGGGCTTTTACTTTGTGCTATATTATTAGGAGTAATTGTTTTATCAACGCGCAGATATGTGACTGACAGCCGCACAATGGCATGATATAAGAGGTGTATTACCCCGGCTATCACTGGAAAGCACCAGAAGCAATGGATATTAGACATGTTAGCATGACTGATGTCAAGAATGAAGCATAGGTCAAGGGCTACATGATTATATGGCGGGAGGACAAGTCGTAAGACAATAGATTTACATGGTGCTTTTTACGGCCCGGTCAAGTATCGCTCAGATGATCCGAGACAGATCCGCTAGCTTCTTGACCTTGGCTGCGGCTAGCCTCTATCCAGACCAACATCCCCGTCTGGCTTACTCCTTATCATTTGTGACTAACACGGACGATATACCGGAATGGAAAGTCTAGAATGACCTGTCACGATACCCCTTCAAGTTATGTTTTCACGACTGGCGGCATTCTTTGTATTTGTCTTCCGCCCATCATCAAACAATCATCCATCTGTCATGAACCAAAAAAACAGAACAAAACAAAAAGCCTCCAGTCTTACTCCATTTCGGCAAACCTCCCTGTCCCCGAGGAAGCTTGTCTACAAAGTCAATTTCAACCGCAGTGACATGCTCTCATCCCACCAAGAGAAACTCTACTCTCACCATCTATCCCAACACTCACGAAACCATGATGCCTCCCTTGTTACTAATTCATGTAGCGCCAAAGCAATATCGTATTTCCTATATAACGACCACCCGGCTCTAAGCCGCGGCATGTAAAAACATTCAGCGAGGGCAGAAAAAGACTTGGATCGTGCAAATCGTTGGGGCTCGTCTTATGTGTGAGATTCCTTGTCGCAGCCAGTGTGATACTCGGCCGCTGACCGTAATCATGATAATCTGACCCAAAAAAGTCTAAATCTTCCCATAACCAAACAAAACACGATCCATAGCTGAGCTTAGATAACCCGGTCGAGCTCGGATTTGAGTGCTTAGTACCCCGTAATTCGCCTTGTGTCATTCAGCTATGGCTATCGAGATGGCAGCCCTACGGCTCATCTATCCGCTTCGATCCCTTCCACCGTGTCTGCATATTAGTAATTATAAGAAGACTGAAAGTCAGCAGTATTTATGGCTTCGCGAACAAATAAAATTTCCTATTTGCAATTTTACTTCACCCTCGAAATCTACCAGCATCCTCGTCCCTCAGCATGGCGGCTCTAGGAACCAGCATATACCTCCTCATCACCATCATCAACCTCTTTTGCGTCTCAGTAGGTCGCCGCAATTTCTACCTTACGTCTTATTGGGAATCATGATTTCTAATGGATGCCGTGTTTGTTAAAAGGTCATGTGGTACTTATACCCCAAAACCAAAGGCATTGCCTTGGACGAGATGGAGAGGCTCTTCAAGAGAGTCGACGACGACCATGGAGGCGCCGAAGACGAACATGTTGTCCTGGGCTCTGATACAGGGCTGTGGAAAGAGCGAGACTTGGAGACGGCAATGATGGCACAGAAAGGAACTCTATGACAAAGAAGGGACACAAAGACGGCTAGTGGGCATGAGTGTTGGTCGAATACAAGCATCGAGCATGAGAGATTGGCACCATTCGACATCAGTCAAAAGATACGACACAAAAAGTGGCACACTGCAAAATCTTCAAAAGTTTCATACATCATTAAAACAAAAAAAAAGTACCTGCTCGCTCATGATAAAACCCATTACAATTACATCTTCAGGCCGGCATGCAGACCGCTGCCATAGCCAAAACCTTTATCCTCCCTTCCAAAACCACACCAAGACACCACAGGGGGGGAAATGATGAAAGGGGAGGGGCACGCCTGTGTGTCCTGCTTGCTTATCTGAACCCGCCTCTCATCCAGACCGTAAAGCGACCCTAAACCTGCAAGCATATTTCCATGTGATCCGACCCGTCTGCGTGTTGGGCAGACGTTAAATGTTTCCTACATCGTCTCTCGCTTTCCTTCGCCAAAATGCTCATCCCACATTAATCCATGCTGAGCTCACCCTATCCCCTTGTGTGTTCCATCGGCATATCCGGTTTACCAGAAGCTACACCATCCAATATAGTGCTGACACAGATTCTCCAACTTCGTAGCCTCAATGATGAGTTTGTTCACCTGGTTGATGACATCCAGCTCTTCATGAGGTTTAAAGTCACGCCCCGTAAGCTTTTGCGAAACACGGTCGAGCACCTCAATTGCCCTGGCATTTTGTATCTCCTTCTCCTCCGCGCCGTTAGCTAGGGCGCCGTCGGGAGCTGCCGAGCTGTTCGTGCGGGCCCTGTTCCGGGCCATGGGGGGCGCCGACGACTCGACGTTTGCCATCAGCTCGGACGGGGCCACATCCGCGTCCAGGATAGACTGCCGTCGCGCACGTATGGCATGGGGACCTGCCAACGCCACTTCACGCTCAGACCGGAAATTAGGCCCGGCCGGAGAGGCTGCGTTTGTAAGTCGCCATGTGAGAAGAGGGTCGTGAATGAACTGTGAAAATACCGCATGATTAGCTCCAGATTCTTTTCCAGCAAGGAAAAACGCGCATTAATGTGTAACTTACCGCTTCCAACACCGCCATCACGCTCTCTTTGTTATCTCGCAATACCCTCATTACGTGCTCACATGTAATCCTAAAGCTTCCTTCAATGTTGCTGACCTCCATGGCATACGTCAACATTCGGGTGAGTCGGAAGGGCACTCTCTCAGGATACTTTTCACGCTTTGTGGCAACCTCGAAGCAGTCGCCAAAGTCAATGTGGATGATCTTGCCGGTGACACGGTCCAGCATGAGGTTCGACGGATGTCGGTCTCCAAGACCCAAGATGTAGCCCACCATGGACATGACACCCAGGGAGCGAGTGTAGTTTGTCCGCCGCTCCAGCCAGGCTTCAGATGATTTAGACTTGAGCCAGAGCACCCGGTAGAGATCTTGCCCTGTCGTGTTGTCCAGAGCATATCCAAAGACTTCGACTTTCTGCATGAGGGTGAGGTTATCATAGTCAGGCGCCATCTGAAGCATGATGCGATGTTCAATGTTGAGAAGGATCTTGCGACTCTCGCGGTACTCCCGAATGAGCACGTGCAGCGTGTCGCTGTTCGGGACCCATCCGAGCAGACCGGAGTTTTGCGAGAGAGGAATGGCCGGATAACGCTGGATGTTGAGATGTCGTTTGTAACATTCGGAGTCGTTGGCCAACAGGGTGTTGCAGAGACCAAACAGCTGCATCACACGCTCGTCCTGGCGAATGTCTTCGTGACCCTTGAGCAAAAAGGCGTACGAGACGCCGTCGCTTCCATTGATGTTCAGCTTCCTCGGCCGCTGCTTTGAGTTGATGACGGTGAAGGTGGAATCAAAGGACATTATCCTCACGATGGGCTGTCCGCTCTTGTATGTTCCCGGCACGGCCAGATCGAGGTTCTTGGCGTTCAACAGCTTGGGAGAGCAGTACGTCAACTCCAAGCTCGTCACTTGCGGCAGCTGTCTCGTGATGCGACGGAACACTTGATAGTACAGATCCCACGCTTGATTGAGATCATTGACATCTCTGCTCGTCTCGTACTGGTGGCACCAGTCCTGGGCTTCCTTGAGGTCACGGCCAAACGCCTGTGCGAATGAGATCTCCCTAAGCGTCTCCGGCCCTCTCTCTAGCTGTTCATGAAGCGGTTCTAGTGCTGCAAACATTCCCTCGATGTTATGATCGCCAAAATACAGTCGGGAAGCTTCTTCTAGACCTTCGTGCCAAAGCTCGTGCCAGAGCACGGCCACTCGAATGAGCTCATGGCTGACCGTATCCGCCTGGGCGACTAGATTGGCGCTGTGCTGGCGCATGCTGTCCATGATCTGCGCCGCAGACCTGGACCGTCGACTACCCTGCCACGACTTCATGGCAACGGTAAGAGGATACACCAGCGCCTGGGGATGCGCTCGGCCCACGTCTGCGAGGAGATTGTGCACGGACTGCTGTACGCGCTTGTTTGGCTGATTGATTCTAGCAATAAGCTGAGGTATCACCTCCAACCACGTGTCGATGCTAACATTGGCAAAGCCCTCGGTCACAGCAGTGTTGACTTCTGAGTTGCCTCCGTGTGTAAACCACAGCGTCAACAGACGCAGCGTATCTTGAAGTGAGCTGCCGGCCGACAACGCGATAGATTTGAAGAAACCCTGGATGGCAGGAACGACGTGCTCAATAATCATTGTCTGGTCCGCCCTGGATAATTGCCCTTCGCCTCTAGCAGCCAGGGTCTGCACAATCTCAAAGTTGGCCAATGCCCACGCGTGCCAGGCCTTGTACCAACGAGGGTTGTACTTTGTCGCCTGCGAGTACGAGGCCAAGATGTCCTGGATCTTAGTATACTGCCAGTCGTCCTTGTTGAGGGCAATCTGCCACTCTCCTTGCCGCAGGTAGCATTTTGCCAACAGGACTGTCTGGTCGACCAAAGCTCGCTGCGTCTGCGGGCTCATCACTGACGGGTCTACTTGGTTTTGGAAGCCATAATCCAGCTGCAGATTCACGTCACTGCCAGCTTGCGCGGTGAAGTGAGCCTTTGTAACATCCAAACGGTGGGCCGAATCGTTCGTAAATCGCTGCAGGCAGTACAGCGTCCTCTCGGCGATTCCTGACGCCTTCATGGCTGGCTGCTGGCCTAGCTCCCACTGGTACTTGAGCATGCCGTAGATGACCTGGGCGGGCGGGACGTTGCGAGGTGCCGCTGTCGGCTGCCTCTCCGCCTTTGCGTCGTTCCAGTAGGGAATCAGGGCCTCGAGAGGCGCATCCGACCCGATCAGCTGCTTCAGCGACTTCTCCGCCAGGCCCATGCGGCCTGATTTTCGACAAAGGTTGGCAAACTTTATCCACATGCGCATATTTTCCGCCGGAGAAATCACCAGAGCACGCAGTCGCAGCATGCGCTGCCAGACTTCCACATTGCGCTGGCATCCTTCTAACCTGGTCTCCCAGGTCTTGCGCATCGTGGCCTGTTTCTTCTCATCACACTGCTTGTACACAATCAGCTCTTCCAGCTCGGCAAGCATCTGGACTCTGACGACGACTTGGTACGCCCGGTTGTATGATTCGCTGACAAGAGCGCTAAGTTCAGTATCTAGACCCTCACGAGCTTGCTCAATGCAGGCGATGGCTTCCCGGAACTGGTTCCGATGCAGGGCCAGAATGGCACCAAAGAACGATCGATCGGGGGAGTATCTCTTCAGGGACGAAAGGTAGTTATCCATCGAATCCCATTTGCCCAGACCCCAAGCAGCAGCCGTGGCAAGCGGCGCGATCATTCTTTGAACTTCGGGAGCCGAGTTGGCCCAGGTGCTGCCGGTCAGGCTAGCGAGGGCGTCCCACTCACCAAGGGCGTGGAGACAGCGCATCTTGCCCATCACAATATCGATCGGAATGGGTTGATCAGCAGGCACATCCTTCTCGCGCTTATTGTAGGATGCCAAGGCTTCTTCCCATCGTTCCAATTTCTCGAACCACGTCTCGCGGAGCTGAATGCCTTCCTTATACAGCTGAGCTTTCCGCAAAATACCAATGGCCGCGTCGGACTGTTGTAGTTGGTTGTTGATCACAATGAGGGCTTCAACCGCACCGCTACTTTGATCCTGCAAGAACTCAAGCTCTTTGTAGTGTAGGGCTTTAGCGTAAGCGTGGCAGCGGGCCGCTTCTCTGCCGAGAACGCGAATATCGATGGGTAACGCCTTGTCATCATGTTCCATAAACTCAGCCAAGTTGAGCAGGAGGCCAAGCAAATCTGGAGGCACGTTTTCCGATTTGATGGCGCTCTCGATATTCTGAATGAGCTCGTCTTGAAACTGCTCGTACAGCTCGCTCCAACAAGAGACGAACGCGGAATTGAACAGCTCTCGGGCTAGTGGCAGGTAAACGCTGGCAAGGCTAGCGCAGGCTCTCAGAGCATGGTTCGGCGACTCCGTGAGTAGCGTGGTGCTAAATCTTCGCAGCCACTCCTGCCAGTCCTCTTTGGTTGACTTGCCCTTGGTGTCCCAGGCAGCCTTCAAGTGAATAGCATTCATCTCCAGCTTCTTGGTTCCCAGATCGGCAAAGGGAGTCTCATCCCCAATGTCCAAGATGCGTGCGTCGGACGTCAAGTCCTGCGGCAGGACCTCCCCCTTCTGCAGCTTGCTCACTAGGAGCTCGTAATTTTGATGTTGGATTTGGTGCTGGTTGATGACCTTGTTCACGGTCCCCATAAAGTGTATATAGTCCCTTCCGAGCTGCTGCACCAAGGCACAGAGCGTGTCCAGCGCGGCGAGCCTCAGTGAAGGTTCTCCCAGGTCGAGCACTCTCGTCAAGGGATGAATGATCTTGGCCGCAAAGTCATTTAAATTGACTTGCCGGGAGATCTTCCCAATGGTGTCAATAGCTTGCTTCCTGATGAAGGTTGGCTGCCCCTGTTTCTCAAAGGTTCTAACAATAACGGGGATGATGAGATGCATATACTCTTCAGCGCTCGCTCCAAATACCAGGAAGGCATGCAAGACTTTCTCAGACGGAGTTCGTTTGGTGGACACGTCCTTATCGAGCACACCAAGCATCAAGGGGAGGAGTGATGCCAGATAGATCTTGAACTCGCCCTCGAGGGACCTTGAAATAGCCTCGACCAAGGACAATATCGTAGTCTGCAACGAAGCCGACTTGTGCCAGTATTCTTGAAGGATTTCGACAATCTCTGGAAGATAATTCCTGATGTGCTGCCGAACAATGCTCACCAGGGTTGCCAGCTGGTTAAAGTACGATTCCAGGCGTGTAGGGGGGCAAGATCGAATAACAAGAAGAAAAGCAGGAACAATTCTATCCAGAAACGACACGCATTCTAGCCCGAGTGTTCGAAAAATATTCATAATAGCTTCGATGACGGCGGCATGATGCTGCGCCAAGGAGTGATCTTTGAGTATCTGTAGGAGAGCGTTGATGACCACGGTAGGGAAATATTCTTTATTGGATGGCGTTAACCCAGTCATCATCAACGAGATGTCCGTCATTTGATTAGACTCAGAACGTCGCTGAGATTCAGGTGTCTTCTCTTCGACCTGCTGCATGCATCCATTAGCAAAATTAACGGGTCCCCTGTCTAGCCATCTTCACCCTATTCCGCTTCTGATCCGGAAAGTGAGAAGCTCAAAAACCAAGTTGCTCACCTGATGTTTATAGGGATCCAAGGCACCTAAAATACCCATCAACTTGATGGTCTCTTGTCTCAAAGGACCTCTCTGATCTTCTGTTCTAATAATAGCCTGTAGAATTTCTAACAATTGTGGATACTCTAGATAAGGCTGTATGACATATCCAGAATTGCTCGCCAACTGGCCAAGAGAGTGGAGAGCTGCTTCTCGTTTGATATTCGAGCTCTGGTCTTGCAAAGCGTCTATGATGAGGGGCATTAGACGATCCTTGTACGGCAGCATATCTTCGCCGCCAACGGTGGCCAGCTCTCCAATGGCTTTCAAAATAGTGGCAGCAACAGTGGGGCTGGGGTCGTTGGCCTTGGGGAGAAGGACCGAGATCATCGGTTCAACGTAAGGCTTGATGAGAGATTGTGCGTTTTGGACCAAGAGGCTCAGTAATTTGGCACTCTCCTCTTTATTCCGTGCCACATCCGAAAATTCGAGCTCAGTCAGCATCTGGATCAAAGTCTTTCGTAAGGATGGAATGACATAAGCCGGGTTGTATCTGGCAAGGCGACCGATGATAGATATGGCCACCTCCCGGATGGAGAACACTTCGTCATTGAGTGCAAAGAACAAGATGCGGATATTTTCAGCCTTGGCCAGGTGTCGATCGAAACGTTCGTCGAGAGCGGCAAGCACGGTCCGACGGATGTTTGGCTCTGGATCCGAGATGCCCACGGTAAGCAGTTTTTCGATGACATCTCCGACCACCTGGAGGGCGTGGTAACTGGTCTGGTTGACAATCGGGTCTCGTACATAGAGCTGGCAGCAGGTAAGAGCTGCCGCCTCTCTGATTTCTGGATCCTCGTCCTCAACATACTTGATGGCCACGTCTCGAACGAATTCATTCAGAACGTGGCCGGAAAAGTCAAAGCTGCCTAGCGTGTTCAGCGCGAGCTTGATTTCCGTCTTGCGATTCTCATATGCTTGCGGGTCCTTTGCATCCTTTGTGATGGTGGGCACCGAAGTTAAGGTGTTGGGTTGCGGCGCGCCAAGAGGCTTAAAGGGTTCGCCACAGAGGACAATGCTCAACATGTCGAGCAACCTCTCTTGGATAATGGGCTTGACTGGCGGGATGTAGAACGCCATGTCGACCAGAGCTTGCGTCAGCTTAGGGGTCAAGTCGCAAGCAAAGATGGGATCTAGGAGTGCCTCCACATATTTGCTAAGGGTTTGACCGACAGCTACAGCAAGACGGCTGATACAGTCGAAGACTGGATCTACCGAGCCCCTCTTACGAGATTGCACACTGAGGCCTTCTCTAACGTAGATGACGACGCCGTCTAAGTAGGGGGCGATTGCACTCTTGACAGAGTTTGCGATGTTTCCAATCGCGAGGAAGGCGTCGTTACGCTCCTTGTCCTTCTTTAGCATGCCGGACAGATAGACCATGAATTTGTGAAGCCAAGAATGGGCGAAGTCAGCTGGTGAGTAGCTCGCTAAATCTGGTATCAACAGTACCACGGTCTTTCGTATGGTCGGGTCACGGTGATCTTTGTGCTTGAAGACAATGTCGCAGGCCTCCTGATAATGCTCCTGCATGAACATGCCTCCTTGCTCCAAGAGCTCCTTGAGGACGAGCAAAGACGCGTGGATGGACTCGACGGTGTTGACCTTGAGGCCCTGTCGAGCCTCGTTATAGATCTTGCTCATCCATATCTGCTTCATCTCCTGATCTCGCTCGCGAATGATGCGGAAGCAGGCGCTGACCGTCTCTGCAGAGGTCTCGCGGATGAGCTGTCTCGGGTCACGAAGGCCGACCCAGATCCAGTCAAAGATGGTCGGGATATACTGGTACATTAGTGTGGGGGCATTCCGCGCAAGCTCGCGCAGGACGAGAACGGCGCTATATCGCCGCTCCTCAACTCTATCATTCTGCAACCATTCGAGGGCAGTATTTACCTCTGAATCAACCAGCTCAGAGATCATGGCTCCTCCTGGGCGGCAAAGTTTCCCTAGGGCGAAGGCTGCATGCCGCATGGGCACCATGTCCTTGCCACGAAGAATAGTTTTAAGGTTCTGAGTAAAACGGGTGTACTTTGCCGCCACGTCCACGCCCTCGAAATCAACGAGAGAATCAAGGGCATAGATGCCACCCAACCTCTCTGCGGAATCGCTGCCATGGGTGATGAGCTGAGTGATTTTGTTATTGACGTTATTGTAAAAGGCAAGGAACTGCTCGGGGCTGAGATCTATTGAGCTGTTAACCGCGGCCGTCGTCAATGAGGGGAGAGGGGCACGACGCCATCCTTACCTCGATGGCACACAGCTACCAGCTCTCGAAGCTGGATTGCGGATCGCTTGCGCACATCGTCACTGGCCCTGGGTGAAAACTGTCAGCGGCGTCATTCAGCATGTAGCATCCTTCCCCCCCACCATCGCAGCTCACCTTGACCGCAATCCCCTGGTAATATAATCGAGTCGCTCGAGGGCGACCTGCTGTGCCTGCGCCATCGTCCCCGGTCAAAAGATCTGTACTTCAATCGAAGCGCCACATGTACCAGGCCAAAGGACGGGACTCGTGGAAGCTCGCCGTTGGGGGGGTCGAAATTGCAGCGAAACAATAGGTCAACGCGCGCGAGCGAGCGTTCGCGGTGGTCTGGCTCGAAGAAAATGTCGTAAATCGTCGTCGCGGGTGCTAAGGATGAAGGAACGGGACGCAGTCAAAGGAATGCCTCGCTGGCAACCCAGGGTCAAGTTGTCATGATGCCCCGACAAATTGCCTTGTCGAAAGTGTGAAGGTTGGGTAGGACAAGGAAAGGTGCGGTTAGCCTCCAGTCCCCATAGGATCGCTGCGCGTTTGCTAATACGGTATGGGCACTGGCTGCGGGGCTAGAGTTTGAGGTACGATACAGTGTAAAAGGCCGTTTCCGGCACTGAGTGGCACATGAGAGCCGCCCCGAAAGCTACTATCGATAATGGCAAGGGGATCCACTATTAGTGAGGTAGATCACAACTTTCGGTCATTCTGCCTGGGTGACCTTTCTCTCACTTTTGCCACTGCCAGGAAGAAACCTCGCGCACGCTCAGCCAGCAAGCGTTCCCGTGTCAAGTTTCCGTGGACATCTCGAGACGCCATCGTCCTGCGAAAAAATACGAGGCCCAGCACACTACCGCATAAAGGTCAAGAATAAGAGCACAACGAGGAACCATGGGTAATGACGGTGGATCCATTCCCAAACGCCGCGAGCTCGTCAAGAACGCAGCGCGTGCACCCACGATTTCAGAATTGAAGGCGACAGCCCTCGAATCTCTCAGTCATGCATGGACGCACTGCGCCCTCAGCGACGCCCCTCTCGATCTGGACGCCGTCGTCTCGGATTGGCGCGGTCGACTATATAGTTATGAAGCTATTCTCAAGGGGTTGATGCCGTCCGACGACCCCAACGAAGTCACGCCAGCATCTCTGGGTATCCGCTCCTTACGCGATGTAGCGAAGCTGAAATTCTCAAAGAGCGGCGATAAGTGGACATGCCCGATATCTATGAAGGAGATGGGACCAACTACGAAAGCTGTCTACTTGGTACCGTGTGGCCATGCATTTGCCGAGGTTGCCATTACAGAGATTCAAGAAGAGGCCTGCCCGGAGTGTGGGGAGGCCTTTACCCAGGAGAATGTAATTCCAATTCTCCCGACCAGCGAGAAAGATCTAGACAGGCTACAGAAGCGAATCGACGATTTACAGGCGAGTGGCCTCACACATACCCTCAAGAAGAGCAAGTCGGAAAAGAAGAAGAAGCGGAAGAATGGCGAGGTAGCGGAGGAAGAGGAAAACGGAGAGAAAAGGGAGGAGAAAGAGAAATCAAAGAGCGATACCAAGGGAGCGAAGAAAGAGATGGACTCGAGAATCAAAGGCATAAACAACTCCATGGCAGCAACGCTGACTGCGCGAGTCTTGGCCGAACAGGACGAGAGGAACAAACGCAGGAAACTTGCACAGGTTGTTTCATGACGTTGGCAGTGGCTTTTGACGCTTTCTTTCTCTTTTCAAATTGTATGGCTAATAGCATATAGAGAGTTATGAATTTGATGATACCCTCTTTACCCCATTTCGGCTTTTGTCGTCTTCTCCCCACGAACAGTGGCAACGAACCTAGCCACGGCAGACCATGCCCGGCAAGTCGCTTGTTGACGTTGACAGCACAGTAACAATAAATTAGTTATTTATTAGCATATCGGCCCTAGTATATAAAATCCAGCGGCTTAATATGACATTCGATGTATTCCAAATGCCGAAACGCCCAAACGCCCAAACGCCCCTGCGCCAGTTCTTATCAGTAGTCCGCCTCCTCCCATGAACCCGCAAATGCGCTCAACAAAGCCATTGATAGGCAGAGTAAGGATGGCAACACACACGACTCGCAGCGTGTAGCCTGGCAGAGCAAGGTAATTCGTCTGCATATGCCACGCCATAAGCTTAACGCTGGCATCTTCCCATTTTCTCATTCATGGTCTGCGACATGTAGAGATCCAGCTCCGCTAAAGCAATATCGTGGTCATCAACGGCGCCGTGGGGCTGAGCATAAAAAGATCGTGCCACTAAGCGATCCGTCACATTGCTCCTGTCATCGATGAACCTGGCTAGCAAGGACCGCCCACTCCGAGCCGTTTTACTATGTAGTGCGTTAGCGGACATAGCCGGGCTGCTAGCGGTCGCTTCGGGGGGGCCGTAGCCGAACCTACATAGAGCTTGAGGGGGAGCCGCCAGAGGCCGCGGGCAGGTTACCCTTCTGGCTCTGGGGACTGTCGTTTGTTGGCTGCTGCTGAGAGCTCATGGTGTATGGCTAAAGATTCTTTCCACTCTTCGATGACAAGAGACCGCAAAACGGTTCTTAGTTTTTTTTGGGGGGTAATAGAAATCAGATCGGCAGGGGCATATCTCGAGAGGCCGTCGCAACGTCTCTGCAATACACAACAAGACACGACATCTCTCAAACTTAGGCTCTTCTTGTCTTCTTATGCAACCGGGACCTAGGACATAAAGTACATGTAGGTATCTGCTTCTGCTGCTGCTCCGGACTAAGGTAGGCCTGTCCGGGACGAGGATCTGGCAGCTTCGCCCCGGCGTTATCAGATCTGCCGTTTCGACACCTGGGACACTTTTGTCAGGGTTGAAGTTGAAACGCTCGATCAATTCCACTTTTAGATCCAATGTCAATACCCGAGCGTCGAGCATCTATACGATTGGACGCAGTCAGAAGCAATGCGCATTCAGAGTCCTCATGATGCGCCGGCACGTCTTGTTAGCCAACGAGAAGAGGACAAATCGACGAGTAGAGTGACATGAGGCAATAGAAGGCCAAGAAATGGCAAGAGAAGCTCACGGCAGTCGCCATCAGTACCTTGTCCGTCACGGGCAAGAGCGACCGACTGGTGCCTTGTTCAAGTCCTATTTTCATCTCAATTCTTGGCCGCCATCATCCTAGTCCACGTTTATCTGCATTGCAAACAATCGATCACTTACCCCGTATCTGCACAAGTGGTCATTCGGCCATGCACGGCTGGAGCAGCCTCCAGGTTTCCTGCATGCACCGTCACATCACGTACAGGCCGAGTAAAAAGCGTCGCTCGCTCCTTTTGGCGTCCGTATCTGCCTACCTACGCGCTGTAGCTAACGCATGCCTCCCGCCAGCTGATCTGGCCGGGAGCACAATCTTCAGGGTCGGCTCGACACGACGGGGACAGGCGCTTTCTGGAGCCCGAAATCGGTCCCTGACCGGCCGGCATGCACCTACCCATGGGCTTCTGTCTGTTCGTCTCATCGGAGCCGCCTCCCCTTTGCCTTCTTTGGCCTCTTGACAAGAGAGACGGTGCCGTATCAGGTTGGCCTCACGGACCAGATCGAGGGCCAGGGTTAACCGTGTATTTTACCCATCGTCGAGATGCGAACCATAGGGCTGCCTTGATAGATCGTCTCTGCCTGTCGTCAGCAGCGCTCCCCATGCAACAACCGCCACCATGAGCGAATCAGAGGCGCAGCACCCATCGCCCATCCCCACGAAGGATGCCTTTTTTGGTCCGGCCGGGGTGTTAGAGGCATGGGCCAAACGCGAGACACTAGACCACTCACTTGCGTGCTCAGATTAGACCCGTCCAGTGGGCAAAGGTCCAGGACTGCAGACTGCGGGCGACGGAAGGCATCCAAGGTCGAGATTTAGCCGTTTGCAAGGGTCGCAAGGCGTTTCCAGTTCTAGCTCGCTCGATCCTTGGTATTATACCAGATGGAGGGTGGGCGCAGACAATCTTAGGAACTATACCTGTCGGCGACGAGGCACTTTAGAGAGGCAACCTCTCAGCTCTCTGTTTCTCTTTTTTTCCTTCATTCTGTCCTTCCTTCCTTTCTATTCTTTCTTTATTAAACTCAATTCAAGCGGTCCTTGTAATGTACGTAACTAGTTACTCTTCCTTCTTTTTTTCCGCCCCCCTCTCTCTCTCTGTCTTCCATTACCAGACATTAGCGTTGTGCTCAAAACACTGACAAGTCAGTAGTGGTTGGGCAGAGTATTTGCAGTCAAGGGCAGCTCTTGTAGTATTACAACATACTCCTTCAAGCACTCCATGACTCTAAGACGGGTCAGCTTCTCGGCGCCTCAATTAATGGTCGACGACTCAAGCGATCAGGGAGATCGTGGACCACTCTTCGCCATTAATGACCTGCCTTTGCACCTACGACAGGAAGAAGCGCAGCCAAAAGACTTGCAGAGCGATAAGCACGTTGCTGCGCCTCACAGTAGCATCGACAGTCAAGGCCTCACTCCCACCCTAGGGCAGCGGAAGCACTTCCCTGAAAGCCTTCACTTTCCCCCAAGCTCCTTTCGCCTACGCTCAAGGACGGCGTCGACGAGAAGCAGCATCTCATCGGCAAACATCCCCGACTCTGCCACCACCTATTCATACTCGACACTGGCCAGCCCCGTCAGCACAAGCTACGCCAGCGATTTCAGCGACGTCTTTTGCGCAAACCCGGCCGATGCTTCACGCCCGGCCAGTCGACTCCTGCATCGACATCGACCTTCTAGTGGATCCTGCTCAGCGCATGCCAACGACGACGATGACGACTTCTCACTTGCGGGATATCCAGACCTCAGCGCTAAGCTAGGGCAAATTCACGTTGCTACTCCTCTCCATAGGGACGAGTACGACTGCTTGGCACAGTCTACAAGGCAAGCACAAAGGATCTTTGAGGGCGGCTCATCATCTCCTGTGTATTGACTTCTGCCACTAGCCTATCACACGTGTCTCCTATCAAGGAGGAAGAGGAGAGCCTGACTCCGGAAAACACCCATGAATGGCCGCAGGTCGAACCTGCTGCTGATGAACCTGGTTTTTCGTCTCCTGCCAGGTGGGATACGACATCATCTACCTCGGATGATGTCTCTACCCAAGATACAGAAGCCATCCTTGACTATACGCTTCAATTAGTTTTCGGAATAGACCTTCAAGAAGAGGCATCCAAAGTAACACCCGCCCTACGACATCTTGTGTGCAAGTTCGTCGGCGACGTCGGGAGCTGCTTTTGGGCCACACCGTCGGATGCCGAGATGACGCAAGTGATGTCAACCTCGAGCAACTCTTCAACGCCTTCTCAGGGCGGTAGTGGTAGCGCAGGCGACTCACAATCCGGTGGCAAGAGGAAGAAGCAAGCCCGAGGAGACGATGATGAGGGTGAATACAGCGACGGTGATGGCTCCGGATACAATCCTCTGAAGAAGCTACGGCCCAACCCCAGGGAAGATGAGAATCTACGCCTGAGCTGTCCTTACAGGAAAAGGAACCCCCAGCGTTTCAATGTCAGAGACCATCACAGCTGTGCCATGACGTACTTTCCAAAATTTGCCGAATTGAGGTATGCTCACAACACTCAAAATGACTCGTATGTGGCTATGGATGACTGCTGACATGCTTCCACAGACAGCACATCGTCAAGCAACACAAGCGAGACGATCCGTCTGCTTTTGTCTGCGACAGGTGCAACCGTGACTTTCGTACTCGAAAGGAGCTTCGCGATCATCAGCGTTTACCAAAGGAGATGATGTGCGATATCTTAGACCACGACCCGGAGTCTGGCGTTGATGGGACAACGTCAATCAAGCTCCTGTCTCGTAAAAGGGTCAGCGGCGCGTCTCCCGAGGCCCAGTGGAGGGAAATCTGGAACATTCTCTTCCCAGACGACGAGGATCATCAGATTCACTCATACCGTATGGTTTCTTCTTTCATCCTTTTCTTTTGGGGGGGAAACATGCTGACGCTGACTGCATAGACTTCACTCCCGTCATTGAACACTTTGAGCTTTCCAACTACTACATGTCCTCATTTGAGACGCTGCACTCTTCACTTCGTGATAAGATATCGAACCCCGCAACGCTTGAGACCTTGACTACCAAGTTTCAACAATGCTTCATGGAGGCTATTGAGCGATGCATCGGCGCTGCGCAGAGCATGCCCTACACAAACCGCAGCAACAAAAGAAACGAGCCATCTAGAGTGCAAAATCTCCAAAATGCTGTGCCACGGAAAGGAAGGGAGATCCTCCCCCGGCCCGATTCTGGCGTTGTCATGATGGACGAGAGCTCCGAAGAAAGCGGAAGCATCAGAAACTCTGCCTTCGGACCCAGGGATAGCGTGCGGACCATTGTCAAGGATGTTGCACAAAGACGTGGAAGCAATCTGGGGCCCGAACCGTCGAGAACCGCCCCTACGCCGCCAATAAACATGATGGGCCACAGCTTTTCGGGACAAATGTCCTTTATGCCGTCGATGAATATCACGACGTCGGTGGACTCGGCTGCCGTCCAAGCCTGGAACAGCGGCGTGTCGGATCCTAACGACGGAGACCTCGGCAACAATTTCCCCATGGCCGACCAATTCTATGCTCCGGGAGAACTTACACCGCATGGGGACTTGGGGAGCTGGAATGAAGCATATTTTCAGCCTTCATTTCACGGGCTAGGTGATCAATTTCGAGGCTTCCAAGGAGGGCTAGGCTAGACAAGCCAGATGGAACGGTTGCTTTTATTTGTAAAGATTGTTGATTGTACTAATAGTCAGCCTTTCGCTTCTTTTCCTTTGCTTCAATCATTTCTGTTTAATCAATATGCCATGTTAGAGATGGGGCGCACCTCAACTTCTGGTACATATGGATGGAATATATGGCAGTTGTAATGGTCTCCTCGAGAAAGTGTTGGTAGGGTTCATCGAACACAGGGACATTCGGTGGTAGAGAGTAGAGTTAGTAGTGTTAAAGAGAGCGACTTTGGGTTTGGCTGCCCAGTAGGTCCCGATGAAAATCCAAGGGCCACCATCCTGCCCAATAAGGAAACGAGGAGGCTCACAAGAGGCATGTGCGCCATCTTTGCATCCATCCACGTCCTTGTAGACTTTGATGCCCGACAGCCTTAGCACGCATAAGGCGACTAATGCAGACAAGGGGGCGACGGCATGAATAAGGAAGTAGATCGTGTAATTATAGCCTCCCCGGAATGTATCTAAGCTTAGAAACAGATGACGTATCGTAGAGAAGTTATTCTGGTACTTCCAGTACTACGGGTGCAGAGGTCAATGCTGCAATTCGCTCCTTTGTCACTGTTCAGGCTTTACTACTACTACATGTATCACTGCTATTTGAATTCAACCCATATAGCTGAAGCGATCCGACTCAATTCGGCTACGACAGACAACTGTGAGAAGTCGATCTTGATTACTGTTTCAGATTTGCTTGGTCATTGCCTAAAAGCCGATGCCCTTGGTTGGCGCAACATGTAAGTAGCAGCTATATTAAGTGTGGGTGGTGTTTCAATCGCCACGATCATGTAATCACACTCGCTTGAGGACTACTAGGTAGGTAGACAACATACTCTATAGTCCATTGGATGCCTTCAGATTCTAACAATCCTAAATTGGGAATTTTCAGAGACATTATTTACTCGTGAATCGTCAATGAGCAACGCCAGACATCACAACATCATACTTGTTCTAGGGTAGCGGAGCACGTTAGAGTGCAATCTCGGAAAGGGCATTTGGTAAGCACCGCATATGTTTTTTAACACCCAATCTCAAGAGACGAAAAGAAAACGACGAGTATCGGCGGAGCTTAGTCAATCTTTCGATGGCCTGGAAACTAGCATCCGTAATCATGGTGCTTACAAGTTTGGGTTGAGAGGCGAGTTCCAAGGCTGCAAGCAGATGCTTGGAAATATCTAAGCGGTGATTGGTGGATGAGCTGGTCCGCTATTCGGTTGACCAATTAGCATTGCAGCAATTGGAGCGGCCTCCAGAGTCATCGGCCCATCGCCTCCAAGGCTGAGTGGACCGGGCATCGGCTACAAAAGACGTCACTGTCCGGCTTTCAAAAGGTCGAGGATCAGAACACATCGCTCAAGCGAACACATCTTTACCATCTACAAGTCTTACTACCAGCCATCAATTACCACTTCAATTCCTCATTCATCCGCAATTCCATCAAAATGACCGTCACCAAGGCCACCACTTGCTGCCGTCAGGGCACCGATGCCGAGTGCGCTTGTGGTAAGTTCCTCCATCTACCTGCTGCTACCCTCAAGGGGACTCCCTCAGCAAGTTTGCGGTGTTCTAACAAGCACTCGACAGCTCAAAAGGCTACCTGCTCATGCGGCAAGCAATCGGCTCTTCACTGCACCTGCAACAAGGCCACCTCGGAGAATGCAGTGGAGGGACCCCGCTGCTCATGCCGCGCTCGTCCCGCCGGCCAGTGCACCTGCGACCGGGCTGATGCAGAGAACGCGCCCATCTCGGGCTCGACCTGCCAGTGCGGCGCTCGACCAGCCAGTAAGTCATGCCAAACGATGCTCCATCATAGGTCAAAGTGGACTGAGACTGACATTTGCTGCTTAAAGCTGCGTGTACCTGCGAAAAGGCCACCGATGGCGGCTACAACCCGGCTAACGAGGTTGACTTTACCAACTACGCCAAATAGACGGACTGCTTATCAGACATGTCCTACTGTACGATATGCGCGTCAGCAGATTGCGTAGCCATCTTTTTATCTCTTTTTTTTTCTTTTCATCTCTATTTTCCTACTGGCATCACTACTCTCTTCATCTGAGAGAAAACGAACGGGTCGAGGGTGGCGTTTAGGGCGGTTATGGAATGCGGGACTGGTTCATGACGGGCTTGGCTGCAGGCTTGCAGCATTTGGGGGGTTTGCATGCATTGGCAAAGACTAGATTTGGCAGGTTGGGCCGTCGCCTAATCCTGCGGGCATATCGCGCATATTGCGGGTCTGGGCTGTCCTGCGGTTGTCACGTAAACAATGCGAGGACTTTTATTTAGTCAAGTTTTATCGGGAAAAGGGCGTTTTGACGGCACAATGTCCTCCCTCTGAGAGGCACTGATAATGAGATCAAAGACAAATTATATTACTACCAAAAAATGAATGGAACTATTCTCGTTTGAGACTTGTTGTCGCACTTTAAAGGAAAGAGGTAAAGGGAACAGCACCTTACTTTCATTTGATATCAGCATCAGGTCACACACGTTGCATTCTTGCGTTGCTGAGTAAGCCTGAGCCGCGATTCACCGCTCGGCGGTGGTGTCAAGCGATGCTGCAGCGCAGACATCCATTGGCTGTAGCTCTTTTTACTGCCGGACAAACGTCAGAGCGGTCAGCCAGTTTAGGCATGGCTGCTGGCAGAGTCCCTACCTTGTGTGGGGCCACTTCTCTGCGCCACCAGGGCTGGGCTCTTTTTTTCTTTGGAGGTCCAACCCCCAGCAGGTCGAAAAATCTCACCTGGGTCGCGTCCTGCCATCGTCGAGCCACTCCTATATCTATCCCACAGACCACCTCACGGCGCGCGCTCCATCTCCTCATCATCAAAAATAGCTGTTGCATTCTTCGGCATTGTAGGAGCGTTGCATAGCATAACACTCAATCTTTGCCATTGAAGCTCCGCCGTGCTGTTTTTTTTCCTCTTCAGCCGGCCACCCGCCATATATCACCCCGTCTCCCTCCCCCCTCTCTCCTCATCAACGCAAAAAAAACTCTAAAAAAGCGCGTCGCGATGCCTCCCAAGGTAGCCAAGGCCGCTGCCACCAAGGCAGCTTCGGACGCTAAGAAGCCTGCGGCGACCAAGGGCAGCGCAAAGGCCGCCCCGAAGGCTGCTGCTACCAAGGCGTCGACCAAAGCCGCCGCCCCCAAAGCTGCTAAGAAGAAGGAGGACAAGCCCACCAAGGCGAGGGCGAAATCTGTGGAAAAGGAGACTGATGCTAAGCCCGTGACGAACGGCGTCCCCGCAACCAAGCGGAAAGCTTCAGAGACGGAGAGCGAGAGTGATCACGATGTGCCTATGGAAGAGCCCAAGGCCAAGAAGACCAAGACCGAGGAGGCGCCCCGACGCATCGCACCGGTCAAGGCCAAGAAGGCTGTCCACGTGGAGATTGGAAAGAAGATCAACGACGCGCCCACGCAGGTTCTGGACATTTACGTCTTTGGCGAAGGCACATCGGGCGAGCTTGGTCTGGGAAGCAAGCGCGTCAATGGCAAGAAGCCCATCGACGTGAAGCGCCCCCGGCTCAACGAGAACCTCTCGGCCAAGACGGTCGGCGTCGTGCAGATTGCATGTGGCGGTATGCATGCTGTCGCGCTCACCCGCGACAACAGGATCCTTACCTGGGGCGTGAATGACCAGGGCGCTCTGGGTCGCGACACCGCCTGGGAGGGTGGACTGCGCGATGCTGACAAAGCTGAGGATTCCGACTCAGAGGACGACGAAGATGACACTGGCATCAACCCCAAGGAGAGCACGCCAACTGCCCTGCCTGAGGATGACTTTGCGCCCGGAACAAAGTTTGTTCAGGTTGAGGCGTCTGACAGCGCCTCGTTTGCGCTGACGGAAGACGGTCGCGTCTACGGCTGGGGCACCTTCCGTTCGAGCGATGGCATTCTAGGCTTTACGGAGAATATTCGCGTCCAGACACGGCCCATGCTGATTCCGAGTCTGAAAAACATCAAGTCCCTTGCCTCGGGAGCCAACCACATTCTCGCTCTGGACCACAAGGGCAACGTCGTTGCTTGGGGTTGCGGTCAGCAGAACCAGCTCGGCCGACGTATCATTGAGCGCAACAAGCTGTCCTCTCTGGTGCCCCAGGGAGTGGGCCTGCCTCGAGGCAAGATTGCCAAGATTGCCTGCGGCTCATATCACAGCTTCGCCATCGACACCAGCGGAGCCGTCTGGGGCTGGGGCCTGAACAACTTTGGCGAGATTGGCGTTGAGAACAACGCTGGCGAGGACGATGCCGTCATCCTGAAGCCCGTCAAGGTCAACTTCCTCGCGGATCACACCATTACCGCCATCGAGGGCGGCATCCACCATTCCCTGGCATGCAACGACAAGGGAGAGCTCTTCACCTGGGGTCGCGTGGACGGTTACCAGGTGGGCTTCGAGCTCGACGTCATCGAGAAGGTTGACGAGGAGTTTGTCATTCGCGACGAGAGGGGCGCGGCCAGAATCCTGGTGAAGCCGACGAAGCATGAAGGCAAGTAGCCTTGGCAACTCATATCTACATGATGATGAATGCTAACTTACCTCTGATTATAGGGCTATCCAACATCTCAGCCGTTGCTGCCGGCACTGACAACAGCTTTGCCATCACCAAGGACGGCAAGGTCTATTCATGGGGCTTTTCTAGCAACTACCAGACCGGTCAGGGCACCATTGACGACATTCACACGCCCACCCTGATTGACAACACGGCCATCAGAGACAAGAAGATTATTGGCGCCGGCGCCGGCGGCCAGTTTTCCATCCTGTACGGCGTGGCCGAGGACGTGCCCGCTGTCAACGGCGAGGTGAACGGAGTTCATTAAATTACATCACTTGAGGGACGTACCATCAGAACCAGCATAAACGCTGCCCCATTCCCCAAGGGGGATTTTGGGATTTTGCCATCCCAAGAACAACCAATGCTAAATTGCTGTTTATCAAAAGAAACGAGTTGTTCCACTCGAAGGATTCTCTTGCATGCATCGATTTCGGAGATTTTTTTTGCGGGAGAGGTCATGAAAAGTTTACGATGAACTCTCTTTGTACTATAATGATGTGATGGATCTTGTTTTTTGTTGGGCGGAGGAGGTGAAGTCATATATATATAGATCTTTTCACATTGTATATAGCCATGCTTGTGCCATTGCGTTTTGGCGTTGCTGCAATCATCATTTCTTTGGCGGGCTTTCCTGCGATAATAATGCTCAATTGGGGATTTATTTGGACGTTGATGGAGAATGAGAATGCTACATGGCTTGCTGGGAACTTGCTGCTTTGCAATGTAGCGTAGGTAGTTTAGCCAACGTACGGAGTAATCCTACACATGACAGTCACAAGGTGCTTGAACATGACGACCAAGTTGAAAACTACTAGTCTACGTGTTCATCAACCTTACGAAGCTCAACAAGCCGCCGTCCCAGCGAAAAAACACGTTATCAATCAGTAGCCCCAAAGAAGGCGAGATACGGACATCGCGCTTCCAGTTCGCACACCAGGGGTCTCTCAGGCGAGCGCAACGTCCACACGCCGCAAGCTCCATCTATCCACATACGTACGGAGTAGCGAGATTAAACAGAAGCAAAAAAAGAGTCAAGGTCCAAGGGGGAAAGTTCCGCAGGGGTGGCAAGCTCGGCTAGGAGAAGAGATCTGGGATCGCCCACGATACGTGGTCGTCTTTGGTGCAGATTACCTATGCATCTTAAGCTTGAAGCGGAGGGGGGCGTCCAGCTTATTTGACCGCCTTAATTGACCGCTTGGCAGCCTCACCGCGTTTAGATTGGGGAGTGCAAGATTGCATGTGCAAGTATGTTCTCCTCTGTTGAGGTTTATTGTGGTTGAATTGCCCAAGTGCCGGAGCGAAGGAGACGGAACGGCGCGTGGCGGATAATAGCACGTTGAGCCTTTTTTTTGTCCTTTCCGCTGGCTGGCAATTGCCCCCCCCCCTGCGGGATCTTGAAAGGGCTGGGCGATCGGCTTTCCCCCCGACGGAGGCGCACACCGCCGTTCAAAGCTGAGTCGCACGAAAATGGAGAATTAAAAAAAAAAAAAAGGGCAGCACGAGTGAGAGATGGAAGAGAAAAAAAGGGCACGGGGTGGGAAGTGGGAAATTCTAGAAGCTGGGTGCCCCCCCCCTGGTGGATCTCTCCCTCTCAGGCAGGGCTTTTGCTTCATCGTTGCCTGGCAGTAGTAGTGAAGACGTACGCTTCGATGATTTTGCCGCATAGTACGCAGGACGGTGTAAAATATACGGTGGTGATGAAAGAAGGCAGCACAGCCGAAATTTGATTCGGTGGGAAGCTGCCGGTACCTTGCAGCAGTCAGGGGCAGAGAAAGATTGATGGGAAGCGCGTCGCGATTTTGTCATTGTGGTGGCAAAAAGCAGCTACCTTACGCAAGGCACCCGCGGCAAATACATATGTGTGCTAGTTCAATAGTTATTAGTGACTGGACGTTGCTGGGATACAGGGATCGGCCAATGGGCTGGGCGTGCTGGTGGTGGCTCGCGTTAGCGCTCACAACGCCTGGACGACCTACCGGTTCGAGCGGCCTAACCGCCCGTAGCACCTGTGCTGTGACCGGTGCGTACATGTAGGTTCAAATTGATATTACATTTGATGTACTGACGGCAGCCAGAACTGCGGCCCATATTGCTTTGGACGTTCTCAGGTGAATGCTACATTAGGTTGCTCAGTGCTGTATGTAATTCCCGGTCGTCCAACGCGCTGCTGCCATTGGTAGCCCTCTCGCTGCAGCATTTCATTAAAAAAGAAATTGTTGCCGTTTCGGCACGAATAGCGCCCGCAAGTAACGTCTTGTCATATTTTTTTTTTTGTTTTAGTGGTTTCATTGTTTTTTCTTTCTTGTCTTTCGGCGCAGACTTCCGGGTGTTACTCCCGTACAGCCTCCCTTTTTTCTTCTTTTTGTTTCCGTGCCGATCTTTCTGATCGGGGATTTTGGGCGATGATTGCGTTTCAGGGTGCGCTTTTTCAATCATTGCCGACTGTGCTGTACACAGTAAAAAAAAGAGAGGTCCCCTGAATAGAATGATGATGTCTGCTGCATGTCACCGTGGCGCGGTGATTGCTCGGAGCAATGGCAAATGAAAGCTTTTTTTTTTTTAACATGTTCTACTTTTGTACGTACCGTTTCAACATGCTGGGGGGGGGGGGCATTGCGTGGAAGGGGGGAGGGATTTGTTTCCGATGCATCGCGATCTTCGCTCCCCCTTTCCCGCTTGACGTTTGGAACAATTCGGAATCGTTTCATGAACCTGGCCGAGTGGGCTCGGGTCTGTTTTCTCTCCTTGCATGCTAAAATCATAATCACATCACGATATATACCATTGTGGATTGTGGCCCGACGGAGCATGTACTGTATGCGTAATACGTCTTGCTGCTCGCTGCCATTATTCCAGATGCTACGTTTGGGTCGCGTGTAAGTGCGTCAGGTCAAGCTTCCTCCCCCCCCTACCACGCACACCCAGGCGAAGCCTTGCCAAGGAAAATCGACTGCCGCAACAAACTAGGGGGGGTGGTGGTGATGGGTGCCCCCGGAACTCAAAAGAAATTGAGAGAGAGAGAGCGCGAGCGAGCAGGCTGCAGTATTTCCAGATCGGCAGACACATGGCGGGTTTGAAGGGGAGATCCACCGGCTCCACCGTTAATCTTGGGAGTTGTTCTCTCTCTCTCCTTTTGCTGCTGCTTGCTGCTTCCCCCTGTAAATCCCTTTCGAAACGGGGGGGCCCCCATTTCGAAAGGGAGCAAATCAAATGTGTGTTGTGGATTTGGCACTAGCAGCCGATAGTAGTGGCATAGCTGGAGGAGACGAAAACGGCATGCCGGAGGGCAGAATCAAGGAACGAATAGATTGCCATAGGACCCAAATGGTGAGGGAGATACTGCTCTGTTTAGGAAGCTTAGCGAGGTGATGATTCGCAACCACCATCGCTTCTATGCTACTCCATACTCGGTACTCCCCCCCATCCAGGCATTCTTCTCGTTCAGGTATACTCTCCTCGTCACGCCATTGCCAGGGCCCAATCGTTATCAATGCACCAGCCACGAGCCATATCGGATGGGACGGTGACTTGTCTAGTTCTTTCCGCTTGTATGTATGTACATGTAATGCATGTGGGCTCTCCACCCTTCCACCGCCCGCTTCTTCCCAGTTTTTCCCTTTCATCTTGTTACTCCGTAGAAGGACACTTGTAAACTACATGTACCTTGCTGTGGACGCCCTGTTGCCCACCTGAGAATGAAGCAGGCGCCTGCGGTACCCTCCTTGATGACGCGTATGGGGCCCAAAGCTGGGGCCAGGGGCTATGCCCGGTATGAGCATAGACCTTTTTCACTTTTCCTTTCCTCTCTTTTCATCCTCCCGCTTTGTTATTTTTTTTGTTCTTCTAAGCTTGTAGCACTCCCCCCCCCCCATATGCATGGGAGCGTCGCACGGGTGGAGAAAAAAGCCAGCGTGGGGACGGGGTGGGCTCTGGTTTGCTGATCGGTTGTCCGTGGCGCTTTTTTTTTCTTTTGCCCAGCCTCCGGTCCGGAAGTATTTTTGGTTGCTTTTCTTTTCTGACTGTGTGGCAGCAGCGGACAAATGAGGAGCCAGATGATGGAACGTCCTTTTCCTATCTTGCTCCAAAAACGGTTGAGAGTGGCTAGTGTGAGGCTGGGCTAACATGCAGCCGCAGGCTAAGAACGACGCACGTCTTGCATGAGAAAGGAAAAAAAGGGCTGGGCTGGGATGTGTGTGAGCGGGAGATAACGAGAGAGATAGCGAACGACCCAAGAGATAAGACCAAATCCTGCGGTGTTACTCGAACCGTACATTGTACCCGTCACAAAAAGGAAAAAAAGGACGCACACCCCGTTTTGTGTGTTGTTTTCTTTTTCCCCGTTCAGGCTGCCACCGCATGAACATCATGACGGCGTTGTCACCGCAAAGGTTGTGGTATCGGGTACTTGAGACCTCCCTCTCTGCTCTTCGTATTTCCTCCATCTTCTCTGGAATTCGATTCGTTTTACGATTCAGTATTAACTCTAAATTGCCTCTCCCACATCCGCGTGCCGCAATACTCGTATCGTTTCGCTCCCGCATGCATGTGAGGGAGAGAAGAGGCAAGCCAATCTAGTGTGGTGTCCCATGCAGCACAGACGTTGCGGCCTGGGGAAGAAAGGAGCCGGGAATGGCTCCAAGCGACTGATGCTCCTGTACATACCAGTATCAATTGCTCTTTGTAGCAATGGGGAAAGCCGGCCAACGCAGAGCAAGTACCGGATAGCATGAATAAGGGAAGCCATCAGTCGGACCTCCGGCCACCGCCCTTCGCCTCGAGCAGCTTGCGTAAGTTCGTGCCTCCAGCTCCATACAGTAGTCAGTAGGGTACCGCCGACTCATGCTGTAGCATGTACTCGTAATCTGCCCTTTGTCCTGCTGGCGACCCACTTCATTTGCCCTTGTTCTATATATATCAGGGGGATCCGCAGGCGTGACATGGGTCGAGGGACGTGCCCATGTAACTAGCTGTATACCAGTAGATGACTGAATGACTTGGTAAAAACGATTGAATGACGGTGGACCCATTGCCAGAGAGGGAACCCACGAAGCAAAAAGAAGCAGCAAGAACGGCGAAGCGAGGCCCGGGTCGGCTGGACGATATCCCCATACGGAGCAGTATGGATGGGATGGGATGGTTATCTTGGGCGGCACCACCGGTGCTGGCTCAACAGGGCAAAGTGGCGACATGACGCGATAACCAGCCTCCAGCACCACAGACAAACATTGGCCCATGACTAACGTTGGGGATCTTGCTGAAAAGGAAAAAAAGAAATGGGAACCAAAAAAAAGTCGCGAACTCCACGGGCATCCACACCCCCCTCTTCTCTCTCCCCCCTCCCCTGATGCCTCCCGGACAAGGGGTGTGATTGACAGGGGTGTGTGGCGCATTTGCATGAGAGAGTAAAGGAAAAGAAAGTGGTGTGAGTGGGCTCCTTTTTTTCCCTTTTTCCTTGTGTTGTTACTGTAATGTACTTGGTTCTCCTTGGTCTCCTGGGGGTGTCGAATCCCCGTCAGCTCGAGATATAAAGGACGGCAGACTTTCGTCCCGTCAGCTAGAAATTTTCTTTCCCTTTTTCTTTCCTTTTCATCAACCCACTCTCAAAAAACCCAACTTGCAATCTTGAAGAACCTCGCTCTTTCAAGCTTCCAACTACATTCGTTCAATTCCACCCAACCGCCTTAATTAAAAAAACCAAAAACCCCCCCAAACAAAAACCCAACAACCGCCAAAATGCGTGCCGCTTCCATCGTCGCCATCTTCGCCGCCACCGCCGCTGCCCAGACTGCTGTCTCCGGCGCTGCCTCTCCCACCAACGGCACCAGCGTCACCCAGACCGGCAAGCCCACCACCTCTCCTACCAGCGGAGCCAACTCCCTGTCCCAGAACATCCTCCTCGGTGTCGGTGCCGCCGCCGTCCTCGCTGCCAACCTCTAAGCGAGTTGACCAATCTTTTTTTTTTTTCTTTTCTCTTTCAATTTTCCCCGGAATAAGGACAAACCTGTCCTTGAGAGGATGCGAACATCTTGTGTGTGAAGCTCGGAAGCCGGAGGGGAAGGAAGGGAAAGAAGAAAAATGGGATGAAAAGAGGGGGATTTGTCGTCGGTCATGGGTCGCGGTGCCTTCTTTCTAACCCGGTCTCCATGATGGAGACTGGGGAAGAAAGGACGGACGTCCGCATCTGAAGGGAAAAAAAGATTTTACACAAATGGAAAAAACAAACCTTTTTCCGCTCGGAGCCGGCGTGTCCCGGGGCCGCAACTTTTCGGGTCCTCCGCTTTCAATTTACTCAAAAACCAAACGGGCTGGCTCGGGGAAAAAAACAAAGGGGAACAGTTTTTTGATCTTTTTGTTAACATCTCTTTTTCTTTTGGAAAACTCGTTGGCGCGGCGCATTAATTTAATTATTTTCTTTTTCTTCCATTCTGCTACTTCTCTCGACAATCTGCATAAAGTCGGCGGCATCAATATTTCCCTATTAGACGATGCTCTTGCCAACCAACCCCGGGAAAGATGGCGTTTTTTTTATTTCACACTTCTTTTTTCTTCTGGAATTGGAAATCATTTTTGTTATGTGCTGTGTGAACATGTCACCGGCAGATGTGATAACGACATATGGACATCATTGTCTGGCTGGGACATATTCAGGGCTCTTACCGGATTGGAAGAGTGAGAGAGTGGCAAGGAAGGTTCTTTTGGAGGGTGCGATAGGAATGCTTGTGTGTGTGCGGGAGACGCTGGGAAACTCGTGTGTTTTTTCTTTGGATCCGCCGCAGGCCAAGATAATCGTAATAATGCAAGAAAGGCATTCCTAGAAACATTGTGCTCTCTTTTTTCTTCACAGTGACTGAACTTGTAAAGTGACCTTTGATGTGATATGTAAGGCGGTAAACGTGCTTGAGCAGCCAGACAGGGGGGGGTTTGCTGATGGGAATCCCTGCCAGTATTGGGCGTCTAGACTCCTCCTCATTCCGTCTAGTGAAATGAAGCGAGCATGGGGGGGAGAGAGAATGGGCAAACTATCGGAACTACTACTTTGCAATGGAACACTGGAGAGCAGCGAGGAAGAAGACGATGCTTGAACTGGGAGTAACGTTTGACGCCCTGTCTTATCAGACAAGCCATCAAATGTACATTACATACCTTACATACCTAAGGTAGTACATGTAGCTTACTAGTAATTACACCTAAGCCTAAAACGAGAAAAATACGCTTCGCCTGTGAAATGCCACCAGAACCTTTTTTCCGGATCCACGATAAAAAAGTACGTTGGAACCAACGCCATGTTTTTTTTTTTTCGCTGCTATCGCCGCTTGTACCTCAGCGCCGTCATCCGGCTGCACTCGAGGAACCGGTCAAAATCGCGCACTAGCTCCGGGAAATCCTGAATCAGCTCCAGCGCGCGCGCCTCGAGTTGAGCGACGCTGACGTCGTTGCTGTCGTCCTTGGGCTGGCCGACCCCGGGCGGATCCGCCGCCGCTGCCACGGGATCCTCTTCCTTTTCCTCCTCCTCCTCGCTAGGCTGATGATGATGATGATGGCTTTGGCCTCGAACCTTGGCCTCGTCGTGGCCGCTGCTGGTGTTGCTGCTGCTGCTGCTGCCGCCGCAGCCGACGCTCTCGTACCAGGCCGCATTGAGGGCCGACATGTGCGCCATGAAGTCGTCCCAGTCAACCTGTCGTAGCGTGGCCTAGATGCATTGCACCCCCCGACAAGTACCACATCAGCTTTTTTATTCTGTCTTCTCTTTTTGTCATTTTCTTTTTTTTTGCGTCTTTTGGTGGGAGAATTGCATCGCTGGGCTACAGGCCAATCAAAGCGGGCAGCACCTCGTAACCGCCATGGCGATCCCGCTGCGTCTATCACATGTAAAAACGATATGTATGAAAAAAAAAAGGACAAGGCAAAAAACAAACAACAGAGATGGAAATTGGAGACACCGTTTTTTTTTTTTTTTTAGCCATGCAGCCGTGCGGCTCGTCTCCAGGGTGAGGGTGTGGGTTGTGTGTGGGTGGGATGATGATCATCACATCAGTCATCATCATGTTCAACAGCGGCAAAATGCAGAAAATCAAAAGGCAAAAAAAAAAAAGAAATGAGGTCATCGTACCTTGGCCTTGGATCCATACCGCAGCATGAAGAGCATGCTGTCGTCTGCGTAGCCCGGCACGTTGAGCATGGCGTTGTTAACCTCTGCTGCGCGCTGGGCACCGTCGCTTCTGGCACGATGGCTCATCTTTCCTCTGTCCTTTGTCCCACGGTGTAAAAAAAGTTGATTAGCTCGTATCTATGCTTAGATCATTCGAAGGGGGGCGTGCGTATATGTGCGTGTGCGTGTGCGTGAGAGAGAGAAAAGTGAGAGATAGTAGAGAGGCGCACGGCACGAATGTAAGGATATGTCCGTAGTGCGAAAACGATAGGCCTGGCTGCTTCGCCAATCCATCAATGAGAGGCCGTCGCGCAGACGAAAAAAAAAAAAAAAAAAAAAAGTCAGCCGCATGTGCCTCCCTTTGAGGCGCAAGTCTAATAACTAGTAGTAGCTACAGGCAAGGTTAATAAGACTATCTGGGCACTACTTGTCGCCCTGCCTTTCTATCCATGCCTTTGAGCCGCTTCGTCTCAGCTGGCCATGGGCGAGGGCAGCCTTGCCGGAGTGGACGCCACGTGGGGAGGCAGTGCCCGGTCATGCTGTCTTGAATGCATGTCTTATTACAGCCCGCCGGCTGACTCACTGGCTTGTTTCTATTCTCGATGTTCTTTTGAGTGACAAAAAAGAAAAAGAATGACAAACTTTGGATTGTACGGTAGTAGAGACTCTGTGCTGACAGCGAGGCTAACCTGCATGGAACCCCGACTGGTGATGGCTTCATGTGGCGGAAGAGGGGTTAGCGGTAGAGTCGCCGTAGTCATCGGTCCCATATCCTTGCTACATGACATCTTCGAATGCGGACTCCGACTTGCTCGAGTTAAAAGAATCAATAATAATCACATTCCCGCTCTCATGCATATAATTAACCCAGCTAGCGGACTGTATCGTGGTCAAGCCATCAGCTACCCATGCCAACTTCCCCTCCCCCTACACGGCCCCTCACCGAAAAGGCAGAATTAAAAAAGGATCATATTGGTGACATGCTAAATGCCAAAGTAAAACACAAGTCAAATCAAATCCGAAGCCCTTATACGCCGAGTGAAACAGAAAAACGTCCCTCCATCACATCGAGGGACGTCAATATGAGAGGCTACATCCATCCATGTATACCCATACGATCTTAAACCAGCAATCACTCACTGCTCTATTCATCCATCCTCTCTATGCGTCGAGTGGCTTCCTCCCTATGATGAACCGATAGCTGGTGATGAGCCGCAGGTCTCGCTGATTTCGAAATTCGCGCTTCACTCCCTCGATGAGAATGTCTGCTTGGTCTTTGGAATAGTTCAAGACGCGGGTGAAGAGCGCCAGGCAATGCGATTCCACCGACATTTGCATGTGCGTGAGCTCGAATCTGCCCAGCTCCTTAAGCGTGGGATCCTTGGCCCATGGCCCAATGGGTATCTTTTTTCACGGTCAGCTCTTGTGCCCATGGTTACCTTTCCTCTTCTCTTAAAGTGCCCTAGGACATTTCCATTTGGTACGTGATGTTACCCAAAAAAAAAAGAGGACAAAAAAAGATACAAGGGGATAGAGAAAAGAGGGCAAAGGAGCGGGAAAGGAATTGCAAAGCTTATACGTACTCTGTACACCTTCTCCTGGACATCCTCAAAGCCGGCATCAATCACCCACTGCTTGTGATTCTTGGCAATGTTGATCGGCTTGCCGTACTGCTCGCTGGACGACTGCAGCTTGTTGACCCATTCCATCGTCCACGGCGCGCGGTCACAGCTGTCGTCGTCGCTAAACACCCAGGCGTCATACTCCTGGATCTCAACCCAGCCTCCCGGCTTGAGGTTCTCCTTGATTTGCTGGTAGAGGCGCGGCCAGTCGCTCGACGTCCCGCAGAGGGCGCGCCCGTGTATGTAGTCGAACTTCTCGTCTTCCTGGTACGTCCACTGGTCCTCATAATCGTCAATGTGGAAGCGGCAGTTGTTGGGCACCCATTCCGGCTGGATCGGTGACAGGTCGACGCCAAAGACGGACGCGTTCGGGTACTCGTCGGCCATGTCGATGGCCCATATGCCCGTCCCCGTCCCCAGGTCGAGGATGCGCAGCTCCTCCGTGCTCTCGGGAGGCGGCAGCGGCGCTGTGTAAAGCCGACCGCCAAGCAAGAGGCGCCATATATGGTGTTGCAGGTCTAGTCGTTCCTGCTCTAGTGCATCGTTGGGCAGCACGTACTGGCCTTCTCTGTAGGCGTGATACCGACGGCCGTTCTCGTACTGGTAGTTGTAGATGGAGGAGGTGATGGAGCCTGTCAGGGCCGAGTCTGATTCCGAGCCATAGGCCGAGTCGGCGTCCGCTGGGTCGTCGTCGTAGACATCGGTCTTGCGCAGAGATGAAAGGTAAGCAGGCGTCCTTTGTCCTTGCACTCTGGACGGAGCTACTCTGGTCTGATATTCTCAACGCAAGGGGGAAAGTGGGCGGGTCAAGTGACTGCGTCCCATATCATAACGATAGATGGACGAATGTGATGAAAGGGAACGTGACCTGGGTTAAAAAGAGCAATGGAATTTACAACTCACATCGACCTGAAGGGGAACTGGATTCTCCGTGTCGCCAACCACGAGACCAGGATGCGGCGCCTCATCATCGGCAGATTGAGACGGAGAATGACGCGGCGAGCTAGCCGGGGACTTGGATGGGGACTTGGACTTGTCCTTGGGAGAAGCCATCTTTGGTCGCAAGATGCTGTAGTAGTGCTACTTCTTCCTGGTTCCTGAATCCTCTCCTGGAGGGCACGAGGTGACACGAGGGCGCCGCACAAAAAGCCCCTGGCACCCGGCACTGGGAATGTGATGAGAGAGTGACCGGTACGATCGGTAAGTGGGCGGACGCACCGCACCGCTTCTCTCTTCTCCCGCCCCTTCTCTGTCTTTATTCTTCTTCTTTGCCTCTCGAGCTTGGAGCGACCCCGTACCTCGGCACGCCGCAGGTTTTGAATCTTCTAATGGCGGCTGGCTGGATGGTGACTCTGGGGCGAGGGTTTTGCTGGCACTGGAGAGTTGCAGGGAGCGAAGAAGGAAGACGGCCGAGGGCGAGCCAAGGCGGGGGGAAAGCGTTGGTTACGGTTGCAGGATACGGAGGATGCGAAGCGAACGCGAAGCTTACAGCTCCGTGGATGGACGGGCCATGTCGGGCTCGGGAGGACTAGGACATAAAAGGAGCTAGCAGAGAGAGAGCATCAATCTGCAGACCAACAGCCAGAAGTTCAATGGGGGGAAGCAAAGTACCGTGGGCTGCTTCTGAGCGGCAAGTCGACGGTCATGGACGGCTGTTTGGCACTTGAGGGCCCTTTTTTTTTTTTTTTCACATGATGGGAGGTCTTTTGAGGTTGGGGATGTCTGCTTGTCTGGTGGTTTTTTTTTGCGCCGGCATCCAATTTCGTGGCTTGAGGGCTTGCTTGATTGTTACGCTGTACCTGCTGCTGTCTCTATAGAGTACTTTAAGGTACGCCGATGGGGCAGAAGGCGCCGGTAGAATCAAAAGTACAGTCTTCTCTCTCGCCTGCCCTTTTAGTGTTCATAACTAACAATATATAACGTCATGGGTCTGTTCTTTCTTTTTTCGGACGACATACCTTTACCCACAAACAATCTTAAGCTGAGGGCTTACTCCTGGGCTCTTTCATAAAAACACAACTCTTCAACGCATCAACTTTGTCGTTATTCGTGGACAACCTCTCCCCGTCTCTCCTTGACTCGCCGTCGCATCCTTCCCCCGGCGCCGCTCCCACTACAAAACACGCCCCGGAATTCATCCTCGAGCCACTAAGCACATGTACCGCGAATCTGGTTAAGTCGCCGCTTCGGTTCGCCGGTGATGGTGGGCTGCTTTGAGGCCGCGCGGGAGGTGATAGGTTGAGCCGGTCCATGATCACATCTCACAGTATCCACCGGGATTCTTCAAGCCCTTGACCCTGCTCCCCTCGCTCCGCACGTGGGTTTAGCCGTACTAGAACGACGACTAAGAAACGGCAAAAGAAATGGCCCGCTGGCAAATGGGCATAGACTCCGGAGTACCGCGCCCGGGCGACTGCTTTGACACCAGCTGAGCTTGCAAATATGTACGGGGCACTTTGTACGGATGCTCGATAGGGGTTCACGCGCGATGACCAACTTCGACGCCACGAACCCATGCTGTGTGTCACTGCACACATCCCGTCCGTTTTTCCCTTTTCCGCTCTCGCGGGGCCCGCGCCTAGGGTGCCGGGCCTTTGGGCTTCATGTACATACATACCATCACGGCTAGTGTCAAATGCTATCGGTACGGCTCCCTCCTCCCTCTCAACCACCGCGGATTGCGCCTGAGCCCGCGGGTCTACTATTCCCATTGGTGTGGTTGATGAGATGCCTGGCTCGTTTATAAGGGGGCCGGAGGGGAAGAGATGGGGTGAGGGGCTTGTCGGCGAACGTTGCAACCCTTCTTGCATTCTCCCGCACGTTTTGACGTGTATTAAAATTTCTCACATTCCTTCAGCCTTGCATACTGTTTGAATAGAGTCAACCAAAGCTTCTCAGACTTGGGCTCTCAAGCTTGTGGACTGTGCAGTAAAGATCTACGAGGAGTTGCTTTTATTCTTTTCTCAGATCTCGGTATTTACGAGACAACAACGCCAACTCAACCAACAAACCGGATCACAACAGGCCGCACTGTACTCGCGCTTTTCAGGATGAGTTCCGAGGGAAAAAAGCTCGCCGTCGTTGTTGGTGCCACCGGGAACCAGGGTGGCTCAGTGGCCCGACGATTCCTCGCCGCTGGGTTTCGCGTTCGCGGACTCACTCGCAACCCTGCCTCCCCTGCAGCCCAAAAGCTCGCCTCTGAGGGCGCCGAGTTGGTGACTGCAGATCTGGATGATGCAGGCAGCGTTGAGAAGGCATTCGCCGGTGCCAACGTCATCTTCAGCGTTACCGACTACTGGGAGCCTTTCTTCCGCCCGGACGCCCGCGCGGCTGCCCAGGCCAAGGGGATATCGTACCGTCGATATGCTTACGAGGTAGAGTATCGCCATGGTAAGCATATAGCTGATGCTGCGGCCAAAGTCGTGGATTCGCTCGACAACAACGGCTTCCTCGTCTCGACACTGAGCCATGCCGGCAAATGCAGTGGCGGCAAGTTCAAGGAGCTGTACCACTTTGATGCCAAAGCCGACATCTTTCCCTTCTATGTCGAGGAGCACTATCCTGAGCTGGCAGCCAAGATGTCCTGCATTCAGACGGGCTTCTTCTTTACAAGCTTCAACATTTTGCCCCGCTCATACTTTGGAAGAGTAAGTGATGCTCTCGGCTCTGTCATCTGTCTATTTATCTGATTATCTGCTTCCTTTCCTCTTTCTTTTTTTTTTTTTTCTTTTTCTCTTTTGCGCAATTCAAAAGTAAAATCTCGCTTGCTGTTGCTGCGTAATCTTGACGTTCCAAGATTATGTAACATCGACGCAATCCCAATGAGGCACTGCTTCTAATCTTACTCTTAGCTTCCCGATGGACGAATCGAGATGGCCTTTTGCACGGTTCCCGACAAAAATGTGCCCCAGCTCAGCCCGGTAGATGATCTGGGCAATTTCACCTATGCCGTCTACCAAATGCCCCCCGGCAAGTCTTACATGGCCGCCGGAACGAACTGCACTTGGCCCGAATTTCTCAAGACATGGAGCGACATCACCGGTATCCCAGCCAGCTTCAGACAAATTACGCCAGAAGAGATGATTCAGGCGACAGGTGAGCCGCAGTTTGGCGCAGAGATTGCCGACATGTTTCTCTACAGCTCGGACCCTGGCTACGATGGCGGCATGGACCTCCTCTATGCTGATGACCTTAGGAAGGTATGTACTAACCAATCACACGCCTGGGTGGTGAAGAAACTGCGCCAGCTTTGCATCACATGCTAACAAACTGATACAGGCTGGCATTGACTGCCCCATGACGACCTGGGAAGAATGGGCGAAGCGACAGGACTGGCCAGCGATTCTGGCTCGTCTGGAGGGGAGTAGTGACGATCGATCTACTCTTGTAGCATAACCAAACAATTGGTTTGTAGGACATCAATGATTTCTATATGTCCTTTTTGAGCATAATATCGCCTCGAGTTTGCATTGTTCGTGCCTTTCTTGTCCTTTACTCCGAAGATCGAGTCGCAGTATAGTACCTTACATATCTTACACTCCGTGGAATGTAACATCATCACACTGTGTAGATAACTGACGAAATTGGACAGTGGCTGAGTCAGCAAAGTGGGTTCCACATTTACCCACGCCAACCACAGTTCCATTTTCGCAACCGTTTTTTTGTGTGTGCATTAGGCTCTTTTTTTTTTTTGTGCTAAATCCCGCCAACTTTTGAGGTTTCCATCACAAAGCGCATAGCGTCTCATTTTGTTTTGCATCTGCCCAAGCTGTTGTACAGCATCCGGTTTCAGCATGGTGCGCGGCAGCGGCAGTAGACCGCAGCGGCGTAGAGACGATCGCGGCCGTAATGGCTATGGCGAGGACAGGAGTCGTGATGGCTTCAGGCGCTCACCACCACGCTTCGCTCCACCCCGCGACAGACACTATCAGGAGTCCGACAGCTGGCGACCAGGCAATGATCGGAGACAGGATTCGCGCTCGCGACCGTATGACGATGACCACCGCGGAGGCGGTGACTCATACCGTCCACATGTCCCTCAGGGCGACTTCACATTTCGCGTCGAGAAACCGGCTGGCATCGCCGACCATGTGCCTGCCGGCCAGCCGTCATATCGGCGTTCGTCGCGCAGGGATGGCCGCGGCGGGCCGCCTCGAAGACCTGGCAGGCCTCGATGGCAGCCGCCACCTCACCATTCTGAGCGCGCGCTGATTTCTGGCGTCACCACGAACCTGCCCGAAGAACATGTGCACAACGGCGAAGGTGCCAAGTACCGCGACCTGGACGAACTGTCGGACGATGACGAGCTCGAGATGGATATTTCGTCCCAGTCATCCCAGTCTGGCGCAGAAGAACCCTCTAAGAAACGAGTGCGCACAGCTGTAGCTGACGAGTCTGCTGAAGCAACCCCCAAGTGGTCCAACCCTGACCCTTACACTGCACTTCCTTGCCCTGACGAGAGCACACGCAAGAAGCGTGACGTGGTGAAGCTGATCCGCAAGGCCAGGTTGGAAGATACCTCCAACAAACCTGCGGCCTCGACTGAGGCCGAAGATTTTCTCTCATTTGATCTCAGCGACAGGGAAAGTGAAGAGGGCGACGGTATCGAAATTGTCGACGAGGGGCCCAAGCCACCTAGCGAGCTTCCTCCACCTCCGCCATCGCTACCACCACCACCACCACCTCCTCCTCCACCGGGCATGGGTATCGCCTCTCTGCCAAGCAAACCAGTCGTCGTACAAGACCGCTCGGGGCCTCTAGGTTCTCGCAAGCGTACTGCCGACGACGAGATCAAGCCGCCAAATTACGGCTCGCTCAAGAAAGCCAACATGCGGCCGTCAAAGGGCCTCCTGGTGCCTAACTGGACGCCCAAGCCAAACGAAGACCCCTGCCCATGGGCTACTGTTGACCATTCCGCAACCACAGATATGGCCTTTCGGTAAGTCAACAGTCGTCTAATCTTACCCCCTCTACCAGTCTCTTGGAGAACCTCCTCATGTCGCATACCCTTGGCTAACTTGGCTGGACCCAAGCCTGCACAAGGAAGTGATGGATTTCTATGAATATGTCAAGCCTCGCCCGTTTGAGCAGAAAATCCGTGATCAGCTGGTCGAGAACCTGAGAAGGGCCATGAAGCGAGATGGCCGAAACTTTGCGAGCGCCCAGGTTTTCCCGTTTGGCTCCTTCATGTCGGGCCTGTACCTCCCCACTGCTGATATGGACATGGTAGTTTGCTCTGCTAGTTTCTTGCGCGGCGGCCCGCCCACGTATCTCAGTGCCAGAAGCTGGCTGTATAAGTTCCAGAAGTTTCTGGTCGCCCAGCGCGTCGCGGAGCCTGACACGATCGAGGTCATTGCCCACGCTCGAATCCCACTTGTCAAGTTTGTTGATAGGATCACCGGATTGAGAGTTGATGTGTCATTTGAGAACCTTGGCGGCGTTGACGCTATCGACACTTTCTTGCGCTGGAAGAAGCAATATCCGGCCATGCCTATACTTGTGACCGTGATTAAGCATTTCCTTCTGATGCGAGGGCTGAATGAGCCTGTCAATGGAGGCATCGGGGGCTTTTCCGTCATCTGCTTGGTCGTCAGCATGCTCCAGCTCATGCCGCAGGTTCAGAGCCGCAGTTTGATCCCCGAGCACCATCTTGGAGAGATGCTGCTCGAGTTTTTCGAGCTGTACGGACGACACTTTGATCACGAAGTCAATGCCATTTCGCTGACCAAGCCTGTTGGATACATTCGCAAGGTAAATCCCACACTACCCGTTTGAAACCTTGGGCGATGAGAACGAGAAAGATGGGACAGATTCTAACTCTCCGACACAGAGCAAAGTTTCTACTTTTACGTACAAGAATACGGATCGCCTCTCCATCATTGATCCTAACAATCCCAGCAATGATATTTCCGGTTCCTCGTCAAACACAGCAGCCGTCTTGTCTCGCTTCCATGACGCTTACCTCAGTCTTCGCGCGCGTATGCAGGAAGTTGCCAGAGATCCCAAATGCGGTGGTATTCTTGATGTTCTATTCCAAGGCGATTACTCATCCTTTAGAATGCAGCGACGCTATCTTGAGCATATCTATGAAAAGTACGGAGGGTCAGAGAAGTCTGCTTGATTATGTTCTCAGTTGAAAGGCATATATTACCGCTTTACGACGAACTAATGAGGTGAAATTTGGCGTTTACGGATACCCATGATTACGAATTGAGTGCATCGGAACGGACGGAACCAATTTGCTGTCGGACAAAACAAGATGAGATCGAGACTATGCATGGCATCACATGGCTAAGGGAAGGAGAGGACCAATTTTTTTTTTTTTTTTTTTTTTTTAATTTCTTGTTGGAACATGTACTCATAGCTTTTTACCGATCAGACCGGATGTGTGGACCCCCCCAGAGGAAGTTGGCTCTTGTTATTCTCTTTACTTCTGGTCAAGTGGTTTGTTGGTGGCTGCCAACTAACGGTCTGCTTCAGGGATCCCGACAATTATAAAATATTTACGCCTACTGCTGGGGCTACTTTACTTGTTTTTTTACTAACATTATATGCAGTGACATGCGGGCAACACACCTCTCGAACACGGTTGCAAATTTGGTTTGGAAAACAACTGACTCTAAGATAGGAAGAAAAGATGTACGCCCCGTCGATGAAGACGCCAGGAAGTCTTGACACCCTTCTTGACAGCCTTTGTCGATGGAAGCTGACCGACATGCTTCGGCTTGTGCGGCCAGAAAAACTTCGGAGCCTCTCGGTGACATTTTTACTGGGAACTCCATTTTTCCTCACTGCAGTCTCTGCTTGATGCAGAGCCGTGGAGAGGGAAGGGCTTGTCGGAATGCTCTGGCTTGTCAGATTGGAAGCTGCAAGCCATAATTTCCGTGTTGGAAAACGATTAGAGGTCCCTTTGTTGTCAAGTTCGCCGGACAACGTGTCGTGAGTCCAAACGCTCCTCCCCTAGGATTGTGATTCGAAGCTGCCAAATCGACTTGGCGAGAGTATATATACTTATTTACCCTTTGACCCTTGGTTTTCTTCCGTATTCATTCAGCATCAAGGCTCATTTTTTCCCCCAGTTTCTTTTTAAATTTTTCCTCTCAAGAGCGGGGATTGTTGCACAAATGTATCGAGTTACCAATCTTTATATCATATGCTCCATCGCCGCCATTGGTAAGTTTCTCGTCATCGGATGTGGAGTCTTGATGGAAAGTGTTATTAAAAGCAAACATGTAGGCGGCGGCCTTTTTGGCTTCGACATGGCGGCCATGACGAGCATTCTCGGCGTGCAAGCCTCGAAGCGGTATTTCGGCCAAGCCAGACCCTATATGCAGGGCACCATTACGGCGATGATGCCCGTCGGCGCGGTGATGGGCGCGATGATGTCCTCTGTTGTGGCTGACGTTACGCCGCGGAGGGCGGCGCTGTTTTATTCGTGCTTCTTGTGGATGATTGGGAGCTTTCTGCAGGCGTTTGCGTCGAGTCTGTGGTCTTTGTGTGTTGGGAGGCTCGTTGCTGGGTTGGGCGTCGGGATTGCGAGTGCGGTTGGACCGTTGTATATGGTATGTTGCCTTCTTCCCTTTATCTGTGAAGTATGCCGTGATGAGCTAAAGGGGTTGATAGGCTGAGATTGCGCCTATTATCATTCGAGCACGGGTGATTTGGTAAGTTGCAGCAGCTCTGTGAGGCTTTTGAAAGAAATGCTACCGCAGAAAGAAAGAAAAAAGGTCTGACATGCAGCGTGCTTATATGTCGATAGTCTCCAGCAGCTGGGCATCGTGTGGGGAGTCCTTGGCCAGTTCTTCCTTCAGTATACCGCCGCGAGGACCATTGACGGGAACTCGTACAGCTTCCTCCCGGCATCGCTCATCTTTCGCGTATCATGGGCTGCTCAAGTTGTGCCGGCTGTGTTGCTCTCCATTGGCGTCTCCTTCTTACCGGAAAGCCCGCGATGGCTGGGCGTTCATGGCCATTGGGACGACGCCGTAGGAGTGCTCGCCGACCTTCACGCCAAAGGAGACGTACGTGACCCGAGCGTCTTGGCGCAGCTTCGTGAAATCCAAGAGGATCTTCGTGTAGACAATCAGCGTAGCAACGGTACATTTCGATCTCTGCTGAGGAAGCGTTTGCGGAAGAGGTTGATACTGGGGCTGAGCATCCAAGCGTGGAGTCAGCTATGCGGCATGAATATCATGATGTGTTGGTCTAACCCTCCACAATGAGTTTGGGTAGGGAACTCAGAGCTATTTCTCACGCTGACGTGGACTGTCTTTAGACTACATTGTATACGTCCTGGCGGGGGCCGGATTCGCATCACCGTTGTTGATTGCTGGGATCCAGTACATCATCAACGTGGTCTTTACGTTGCTGGCCATGCTATTGCTGGATCGATGGGGCCGACGACGGCCTTTGATTGTTGGCTCTTTTGTGATGATGTGTTGCCTTTTCCTTATGGGTGAGTGGCCTTGTTGTCCCCGTATCTCTGTTTCCCTGACTCCTTTTCTACATGCTGTTCTCTAGCTCAACAAAACAAACTTGAATAGGAGCCTTGCTCAAGATTTACGGCCAATCCAATACTGACAAGATGCGAAACAACCTCAACTCGGACATGTCCTGGATCATTGTCGGGCATCGCCCTGCCTCGGTTGCCATTATGATCTGCTCGTGCCTTTTTGTAGCGACGTCTGCGGCTACTTGGGGCCCCATCTCATGGATATACCCTGCAGAAATCTTTCCCGGCAGAGTTCGTGCCAAGGCGTCGTCGTTGTGTACCGCGATGAATTGGCTCTGCAATGTGGCTGTGGCTTTTGCGGTACCTCCTCTGCGTAAGTGATGTTGGACCTTTCTTTTTTCCATTCCGAAGCGTGAAGCTGGCTGACATATCGTGTGCGCGTCAAGTTTGGCATCTCAAGTAAGTCGTGATGATGTGGACTTTACTAATATGACTGGTGCTAATCTGGAGAAACTGAAAGATATAAGACGTATTTTTTGTTTGGTGTCTGTATGTGTATTTCCCCTAGGCCGAGTGGATAGATGCCATGACATGAAAACTGACTAGTATCCTAGTCACCTTCAACGCCTTCTTGTTTGCCCTCTTTGCTGTTCGTGAAACCAAGGGATATGCGCTGGAGGAAATGGACGACGTCTTTGGCTCCAGATTTCATCCATGGAGGAACAGACGCCGGGAGAAGAGCCGGTTGGAGAGCCTCGCGTCCGAGATTGAGAATGGCAAAGTCAACGTGGCTCCGCCTGAAAACGAAACACCGTCGACTCAATCTTCAAAGAGGCTGCAATGGCCATTTAGGAAGACGACGAGGAGTCAGACGGTGTAACTTGTTCTCATAGGGTTTGTTGCCGAGTGGCAGTGTTGGGCCGTCTATTACTATAGGTATCTTTGATTAGAGGAGAGATTGGAACGTATGGCATTATTGAAAGGCGGATAATAAATAAAATGCATTGGATTTTGCTCATGTCCTGCCACATGAAATCTCGTATATCATGGCGGCCTTGGAGGAAAGGGCCGGTTGGACAATAAGCCACCATACGCTTGAATCGCCACTAGACATTTGAGCAACATGTAATGTAATCAATCTGTCTCTCATCATGAGCTTATCTGTATACTACAATTACGCTCCTTTGACGGTCCATTTGCTACTCCGTACGTTATACGAGATGAGAATGAACCCCCACCAAATATAACCCCCACGGTAAAGCCGCCTTTTTGGTGAGACTTCCACTCTCACCGTGGGGAAGAATAGGCAAAACTGGAGGCAACCTTACGCTAATTGAGGGGCAGAGTGAATGAGGGGCCCAAAGTAGAGCTTCTGTTGATGAGTGGTGATGTCTACGTTTTTGTCCTCATCCGATGTCGCAGTAGTGTTTATGAACTTGAAGTCTGGTTGATGGCCTATCTCATTTTCTCTCTCGAATGATAGTTGAGGCATTGGCAAACTTAGGACAAGGCATTGATTTTCATCTCTTGAACCACGGAATACGGTTCTCTCCCGGGCCAGACATCATGTCCTCGCTCACCTTTTATCCCACGTCGCCCAAGGAGGCTCTGGTGCAGGCGTTTGTGGGCAAATCCATCGGCGACGTGCCCACGCCGGCGGCGGTGCTGAATGTCGCGGCGGCGCGGCGCAACTGCGAGCGGATGCTGGAGGCTGTGAAGAGGCTGGATTTGGGGTGGAGGGCGCATGTGAAGACGCACAAGGTGAGGGAAGCAAATCAAAATGTGAGGAATATTACGTTCTGGGGGGGCTAATACACGTCGTCAGACGATTGAGTTGACGAGGCTGCAAGTGGGTGAGGATGTGTCGAGGCCGGCCAACTTGATTGTGTCGACGCTGGCCGAGGCCGAGTTTATTCAGCCGCTGCTGGAGGAGTATAAGAGCAAGGGCAGACAAGTGAATGTATGTTGTGTGACCAAAGGACAGCTTTCTTTTTTTGACATTTGAGGTCCATCTTTTGGCTGACGAATGTGTATGTAGTTTGTCTACGGGCTTCCCATTTCGAGGGGAGCGGTGCCCCGGCTGGCGGCGATTGCCAAGGTCCTCGGCCAGGGCAGCATCTCGGTTCTGCTGGACGATCCGGCGCAGCTGGTCGCGGCGGAGGAGCTGAAGAAGCAGTCTGGCGTTGCGCCGCTGGCTCATATCAAGATTGACATGGGCGGACGCCGGGCGGGCGTGGTCGAGAGCAGTGAGAGGTTCGTCGAGGTTGCAGACGCGGCGTTGGCGGCGCATCAGGCCGGGTCTATTGTCCTGTCCGGGCTGTATTCACATGCCGGGCATTCGTACGGCGGCGATAGCCGCGTGGTGGCCGTCAAGATGCTGACGGCGGAGGTTGATGCCATGCTGCGCGCCGCGGAGAGGCTTTCCGACAGGGCCAAGGAGAAGGGCGTTGTCAAGCTGCCCACGCTGGTGGTCTCCGCGGGAGCTTCCCCCACGGCGCTGTCGGTGCAGAATCTGCTCGCCGGAGGAGGAGAAGAGGCTGGTGATGCCCGGGACAAGGAGACGGGCACGCCGGAGCTGCAGGCGGCGGTGACGGCGCTGTCCGACGTCTTCAGGACGGTCCGGAGCCGCGGCCACGCGGTGGAGATTCACGCGGGAGTGTACCCGACGCTGGATCTGCAACAGCTGGCCGCGCACAGCCTGGCGTCGTCGAAGCTGTCGTGGCGCGACATGGCGCTGACCGTGGTGGCCGAGGTGCACGGCGTGTACCCCGGCCGCGGCGAGAACGGCACGGACGAGGCGCTGATCGGGGCCGGCGGGCTGGCGCTGGGCCGCGAGTTCTGCAAGGCCTACGACGGCATGGCCATGGTGACGCCGTGGGGGCGCGAGGGCATCCAGACGCCGACCTGCGACGTCGAGGACTACGAGGGCTGGACCGTGGGCAGGTTCGCCCAGGAGCACGGCATCCTGACCTGGGCCGCTGGCAAGGGCCGGGCCGGGAAGCCGAGGCGGCCGCAGGCGGACGCCGTGGTGGCGGGCCAAAAGGTGAGGCTGTGGCCGAATCATGCGTGCATCACGAGCAGTCACTTTGGATGGTACTTTGTGGTGGATGAGGATAGGCCCGGTAAGGAGGATGAGGTTGTGGATATCTGGATCAAGGCAAGGGGGTGGTAGACTAGATCATACGATGCTTTCTTGGAACCAATCTTTCTTCTGATTCTCATGAGAGTATTCCGTACTGCACTCGTACTCGTACCCCAGAGTCTCGCAACAAGTAAGACAAGGGGCAGAAGAGACATGGAGTCTGCGGGGGCCCAAAACGCGGAGAAGCTCCGGCTGGGGTTGGAACGGACCCCCACCGACCGGACAAGGATGTCGGCTCTTCCCGGAGGCTCGGGATCAGACAGCCAACGAGTGTATCTGACCGGAAGGATATTTGTTGTTGTTAGACGAGGCTTCATTGCAGTGATTCCCAGGCTATGCGAACTGCTGCAGCGGAGACCGTGTCACACAGCTCGTTGGCTCGAGCCACTTTGGAGCAAATGGGTCCAGGTCCGAGTGGAGGTGTTGGATGAGCTGTTCCAAGTAAGGTATGAAAGAAGCAATCTTGCCCCCCACTCGCCAAACGCCCCCTAGGGCCGGGGGTGGCTGACTCGAAGGACTAGGACGCCCGTGAGTATGCCTAGCTCATATAGCCACAAGTCTGATGTCTGCTACATGATAGGGGACAAAGCAAGACATGGAAGATGCAACTGCCGGCCATATGGGGGAGTATTAGGAAGAGCTAGACGGGGTTGGAAGAGACACCGACATCACTCGTGACCCCAGACGGAGCAGCTAGAGAGGGGAAAACAAAAAAAGGGAGAGCGAATGGGACAAATTATGGAGAAACTTGTCATGGAGATCAGCAGCTGTCGAAGAAAGCGTGGGGGGTTTTCCAAATAGTATCTCTTTTACCGTCCTATTGCTTTTCCTTCAGCCCGTGAGCACGACATGGCAGAGAATACGTAGCATGGCATGGGGACTGGATACAGGACGGGATCGACTACTACGTACTAATGTAGGTACCAGGCGGATGGAGTGTATTTTTTGGCCCTTGCTTTGGCTTTTCTTTTCTTTCTATTCTTATTTCTTCGACTCTTAGACTTATTTTGTGCCTGCTGTTTGTTTCCTTCTGCAGTGTTGATAAAGTTGAGGAGGCTTGCTTATCGGGACTTACTTGAGCTTGAAACCCTATTATTCAACAAGTATAAGCCTCCGTATTATTAAAGAAGAGCTCATCATTTTTTTTTTTCCATCGACCTGCAAGAACACCACTTGATCATGTCTCCTTCCGCCTACTCCGCCAGCGTGGCCGCCGCCAACGGCCAGGCTGAGCGTCCAGCAAGAGGCCTTGCTCGAGGCATCTACGTGCCTACCGTAGCGTTCTTCGACCCCGAGACCGACGAGCTGGATGTCAAGACGGTCTCACGACACGCCGTCCGCCTGGCCAAGGCCGGCGTGGCAGGTCTTGCGGTTCAGGGCTCCAACGGCGAGGCGGTTCACCTGACGCACGACGAGCGCTCGCTCATCACCCGGACGACGCGGGCTGCCCTCGACGCCGCGGGCTTCTCGTCCATGCCTCTCATCGTGGGCTGCGGTGCCCAGTCCACCGTCGAGGCCGTAAGCCTGTGTCGAGAGGCGGCAGCCAACGGCGGCGACTATGCGCTGGTGCTGCCGCCGAGCTACTACAGCAGTCTGTTCGACAGCTCGACGGTGCAGGACTTCTTCACCGGCGTGGCGGACGCCTCGCCCATCCCCATCATCATCTACAACTTCCCCGGGGCGACGCCCGGCATCGACATCAACTCGGACACGCTGATCCGCCTGAGCCGGCACGCCAACATCGTGGGCTGCAAGTTCACCTGCGGCAACACGGGCAAGCTCGGGCGCGTGGCCGCCGCGGTGAGGGCGTCGGGGGACAACTTCCTCTGCTTCGCCGGCAGCGCCGACTTCACCCTCGCGTCGCTGGCCAGCGGCGCCTCGGGCGTCATCGGCGGCCTGGCCAACGTCTCGCCGCGGGCCAACGTCCAGCTCTTCCGGCTGGCCGAGGCCGGTCCCGACAAGGCGGCCGAGGCGACGGCGCTGCAGGCCGTGCTCGCCGCCGGCGACTGGGTGGCCATCCAGACGGGCGTCGTCGGCGTCAAGGCCGCGCTGCAGTCGTACTTTGGCTACGGAGGCTGGGCGAGGAGGCCGCTGCCGAGGCCGGACGCGGTGAAGGTGAAGGGGATTGCGGATGGCATGAAGGAGATGATGGATGTGGAAAACGCGCTGCCGGATGTTGCGTAGAATAAGATGAAAGACGGAATTAGAAGTGGTGATGACTGCATTTTGCACATATATTATACGAGGCGTATTTGCTTGGGATAATTGGACTTTTGTCTTCTCAATCTTCGGACCTTTGCTAGAGCCATTCATTCATTCTCAAGGAGTCTCGTGTATATGTGAATAGCATCGTAGCTACGTATGGACTGACACACAAGTCGTAAGGTGATACATTAAAATTATAGGGAACGCAAATTCATTTTGTCTATATATGAGCTTTATGCAACACCCTCGTTCCCATTTTTCGCCTTTTATTTTTCGTTCTTTCTTTTTTATAATAACATCGTTTTCCATCCCTACAAGAGCGCCGTGCACTCAATCTCGACGTCGGTGTTGAGCGGCAGCGTCTTGACGGCCACGCATCTATTGCAAACAAAAGTCAGTATTAGTTCATCGTAGTCACGCCAATGACAAAAAGACTCATTAATACGCGGCTTTGTTCCCTCAAAGACCCCCACCGTGATGTTGCATCCGATGGCGGGGCTGCTTTTTACAAATATAGAGAGGGGTAATAAGAAGAATCAAAGAGAGGAAAAAAAGACGAGTCAGAATGAGAGAGAGCAGAGAACGTACGTTCGGCAGGGCTTGACGTCGCCCCAGTAGGTGCTGTAGACCTCGTTCATCTTGGCAAAGTCGTCCATGCTGGCGAGGAAGACGTTGACCTTGACGACCTTTTCCAGGCTGGTGCCGGCGGCCTCGAGGATGGCGGAGAGGTTCTTGATGCATTGGTGCTGGGGGGCAGAAACAGTGTCAGCCTGAGTGAGATGTGCAAGTGGGAGTAGAAATGGGCTTCATATGACATACGGTGTGAGCCTGGATGTCGCCGTCGACGAGCTGCATGGTGACGGGATCCATGGGGACCGCGCCGGAGACGAAGACGAAGCCGCCGGCCTTGATGGCCTGGCTGTAGATGCCGGGCAGGGGCTTGGGGGCATTGGAGGTGAGGACGGGCTCCTTGGCAGACATTTTGCTGGTGTTTTGAGAGAGGCAATTGGGGATTGTTACGTGGCTAGAGTATTGAGGACTGGATGGTGAGAGGAGAGTTTACGTGTGGAAGAGAGAGGGAGAGAGAGAACAAGTCAAACTGTCTACATGTATCATGGCCCACGCCCTTTTCAGCGTCAAGGCATCCATTTGCTACTTTCTTACACGCCTTTTTGGTGACGTGTTGGTGCCTTGCTTTAGGCGGGATTGGGTAAAAGGTGGAAAGCAAAATTGGGATCTGGATGCGGGAAGCGCCAAAGAAAGCTCTCCGCTCGACACGGTGGAGAGCTTGCTTAGCTAGTGATGGACGCTTTGCTTCAAAGCTCATCAAACTGAACGGGACCTAACGGAGGGGAAAGGAGCTGAGCTGACTGCTCCATAACGTAAACTGGGTCTCTTTCTCTCACGAGACGGCGAGCTTGGTAATGGTAATTGGGGTTGGTTGGCCGCTCCCCCAAACTCCAAAAATTGTGGCTTTTTCTCTATGACCCCAAAGAACCCCCCCAAAGCCCTAAACTCAATGGTCTCAAAGAGCTCCGATTAGGACCCAGTTACCGCAGCAAACAATTTGGGGGGGGGGGGGGGGAGCATGGATCCATAGATTGGAGGACTAATAGCCGTACGGGGCTAAGCGTCAAGCTTGTCTGACCCCCGTCTAGGCGCGAGAACTTATCTCAAGATACTAAAAGACCCCCAAGCTTCTCTTCTCTTTTCCCCCACCGAATGGCCAGGGCTGAGGTATTTGGCCGAGAAGGCTTCTTGTGGCGGGATGCTTCCTAGATTAAGCCAGCAGACCTCTGGTATCATGGACCCCCGTCTATCACTCCACAGATTGCACAAAACACATAATGAGCGCAATTACAGTACTACTACTAGAGATAGACAATGGGCTGTATGTACATCAAAACTCCTCCGAAAGCTACGTGGGACACCGCTTTGACTTTGGCTGATAATCACGATAGATAGTAATGCTGGTACCAAGACACTCCCCCCCTACCCTTGTCTCGGCTGGCCCCCCACCACAGCCTAACGAACGGAACCAGAAGCTAGCGGTACGGGAGTAGCATTGGCGATTCCGAGAGGAGAGGGAATAATGAGAGGGCGGGGGAGGAGGACGCTGCAGATGGGCTCTGTCGCGCGTTCTGTCATCGCTCCGCCCCGAGGCTTGCCTGGTGTCACGCACACACACACACACGAATCTCCTATGAAGGGGGAGAGAAAAAGGAGAGACGAAAAAGTGTGGGGTAGCCCGTCGTTTACTCCAGGTTTTCCTGGCCTTTCCCCACGAAAGGATTTCGTGGAGAAGAAGGGGAGTCTGGGACGGAGAGTGGAGGGAGGGGAGCCACGCGCCTGTCCGGATTGGAGAAGGGGGGATGCCGACTGACCGAGCTGATCTTGATCCTCGTCTAGATTTCACTGAAAGTCGCTATCTCTTCGTATCTCTCTCTCTCTCGCCGGGACCGTCTGGGCGTGGATCCAGACAAGAGTGCAAGATAGAGAGATAAGAAAGTGTTTGGGGGGTCGGTGGAGAACATCCAGCAGTGCCGTACTTTTCTGCACCCAAACGGTCGCGCGGCCCCTTGGAGATATCGGCGAGCTTTGCTGGTGTCGATTATCGTGTGTACTGTTCATGTATGTCACCCCAATCTTTCCACATCTCCGGGACGGACCACAAGTTGGGTTTCGTTGCATGGGGGGAAACTGACTGACACGCCATCCAGCATCACCCGCGATGGTGGCGTAGAACCGGAGTCTTTTTTGCTAGAGGTAAGTAGCAATAGCCTTTTGCTTTCTGTCCGGATGGCTGGAAGAGAAAGCCGTTTAGAGGAGAAAAGTGAATCGAGAATCGAATCAGCTGCGTGTTGATGGCTGGGATGCTCTGATGGACGGACATGCCTATTGGTATGCATCTCTCTCTCTCATGGGCTAACTAACACACACACTTGCTATCTAGAGTTCCCATCATCATAAAAAGCGACGTCTGTCCCCCCCCTGCTGCCGTCTTTTCCATTAAAGCAGCTAGGGAAGCTCGGACGCCCTTGTCTTTCTATTGCCCTTTCTGGTCGTGGGTGAGCTGTCAGCCATCAGCGGTCCAAAGTTGCAGTGCATAACGACCTTTTTTTTTTACCCTGGCAAGGCTCGAGCTGTCCAGTAGATCGGTGTGGCATTCAGTTTTCCCTTTTTATTCCTTTTTCATTTATAAAGCTCCGGCCGCTGCGTTGCACCCCCAACTTTGGGTCGCCTTGGTTTTGGCCTTTCTCTCTCTCTCCTCACAACAACAGACGTGCAACGTCTTCAACACTTTTTGACCATCTTTCTTTTTTTCACATCGTCTCTTGATTGAGGGAGAAAAGAAAAAAAGTCAAGAAAGCTTTGACCGTCACCATGGCCGTCGCCTCGGGAGACCTCGAGAATGCCGTCTCCAAAGACGTGGGCACCAACCACCACCTCGACCAGGTGGACAGCCAAAAGGATGGCATGATGGAGGAGACGGCACGCGTCGTCGACCATCCGGCCGAACGAGCGCTGTGCTTCAAGTTTGATATCCGCATCCTGCCCGTCCTGGCCATCATGTGTAAGTGACAAAGGAAGCCATTGCAGTGCTGCCCTCACGCGGGCGTTTTTTGGTGTCATTGGACGCGTGCCCAGGCGTCGTCGATGAGCAACAATAGAATATATACCCAAGCGCAATAGTTCACGAGCTGACTCTTTTTTCTGCTCTTAGATCTCTTCAATGCTCTCGACAAGGGAAATCTGGGTAATGCCCAGACCAATGGTCTCAGCACCGGTATGCAAACTCCTTAACCACCTCCCCCTCTCCCTATCATCCTGTCTTCGTGATGGCATCATTTGAATACATATGGAGGACCCTGGCTGAACGCGTTTGCTAGACCTCCACTTCAAGTCCAACCAGTACAACCTCGTCGTGTCCATCTTCTTCGTCCCCTACGTCGTCTTCGCTCCGCCCTTTGCCATGCTGGCCAAGAAGTTTGGCGCCGCCCGCGCCCTGCCCGTCATGATGTTCACCTTTGGCACCATGACGCTCTGCACCGCCGCCACGCAAAACTTTGGCGGCATCTTTGCCGTCCGCTGGTTCCTGGGCATGGCCGAGTCCGCCTTCTTCCCCACCGTCATCTACTACCTGACGACCTTTTACCGTCGCGGCGAGCTTGCCCGTCGTCTGGCCATCTTCTACGCCGCCTCCAACATCGCCAACGCCTTCTCCGGCCTGCTGGCCTTTGGCGTCTTCCAGATCAAGGACTCCAAGATCTACGTCTGGCGCTACCTCTTCATCATCGAGGGCGGCGTCACCTTCCTCTTCGCCATCTTCGCCTTCTGGTACCTCCCGCGCAGCGCCTCCGAGGCCAAGTTCCTCAGCCAGGACGAGCGCTCCCTGGCCTTTCACCGCATCCAGGTCGACTCCTCCTCCGAGGTGTCCGAAAAGTTCAACCTCCGCGACGCCATCAAGGTCTTCCGCTATCCTTGGGCCTACGGCTTCCTCCTCATCGAAATCTGCCTCGGCGTGCCCATCCAGTCCGTCTCCCTTTTCCTGCCGCAGATCATCCAGCGTCTCCAGTACTCCACCGTCAAGACGAACCTGTATACCGTCGCCCCCAACATCACCGGCGCCGTCATGCTGCTCGTCTTGGCCTTTTGCTCCGACTACACGCGCCTGCGGTTCCCCTTTATCGTGCTCGGCTATGCCTTTACCTTTATCGGCTTCATCATCTACGCGGCCATCACCGACGTCACCAAGCAACTGCATGTTGCCTACTTTGCCACCTTTATGATGTGCTGGGGCACCTCGGCACCGTCCGTCCTTCTGTCGACCTGGTACAACAACAACATCGCTCACGAGGGCCGTCGTATCACGCTTACATCCGTGGGCGTGCCCCTGGCCAACGTCATGGGCCTCGTCTCCAGCAACATCTTCCGCACGCAGGATGCGCCCCGGTATGAGCCTGCTCTCATCACCACGGCCTGCTTCGGCGCTGCCGGTGCCCTCATCACTCTGTGCATGGGCATGTTCATGATCTGGGACAACAAGAGGCGTGATCGCCGCATGGGTGTCAAGATTGACCCTCGTGATATCCCTACTTCGAGGCTGAGGGAGGGTCCTAGTGCTCCCGAGTTTAGATGGTTTTTGTAATTGTCCTTTTTCCGTACTCTGTTTTCTTCCCGTTATCTAATATGCCATATTGGCTGATTCTTACGAAACTGTGAACGAGTATGACTTTTGGAGTGTTTTATGAACTGTATATGAGGGGTGGCGTATTGTCTAAATGTGAGAGAAGGAAGCCTTCTATAAAAGACGAATGCAAGTCTATATACTCCTCTACACATACACATCCTAATCCATTTCCCGACCTAATCCTTGTCGAGTGAACTCTGACTTTGATCGACCATCGGCAAGAAACAGCTTAAAGTGACCTTTCTAAAACTTCAAAGCCGCTTTCCGTCTGCGAAAAGTCTTCTCCCTGTAAAAACATTTGCAAATCACTCAACGAATCGTCGCCCTGACTAATGAGATTAAAGTACTGCTCTTGAAATTCTTCCTGTGCCAGGTAATGCCCTGGCCCTAGGGTCGGTACAGAAACATCATGAGGTATCGCTGCGCCTTCTCCATGATGAGTGCTCGTATCTGCTTCCGTGGTCGCTACTTGCATCGCTGCGTCCATCTTCAGGTCGTTTGCTTCTCTGCTAGGCGCTTGGTTGACATTCGTGACGGCGGCGCTGTCGGGTTGTAAACCATGTAACCTGGCCGCGATGGATCGGTCGAGGTACTGCAGAAACAAATCTAGAATGTTAATGTTGATGCGCCAGTATTTCTGGACTTCCTTCAAGCACAAAAGGCATGTCTCGGCGCGGTGCTCGGCGAGGCGTCTAGTAAGGCCGGTTCCCCGGCGGATGCTGATGGTATGGATGCAAAGGGCGGAGAAGATGCTCGTGATGCTATATATGGGGAACATGAGATTCAGCTAGGCCTCATAACGGAGTGTCGACAAGATCCATGGGTGAGTCTTACAGGTGCATTTGCCCGTAGCGTAGGGTTCCATGAAAAGACATGTCCTCGGCAATGAGACTAATACGGCGGGCAGCCTTGAGGACGATTTGCGAGCCAGGGGCGGTAGCATCCTGGCGGAGGAAGCAATTTCTATGTATCAAGATCTTGAGATGGCTATGTGCTTGACGATTAACGAGGCGAACGTTTGAGAGAGACTGACGACGCGGGAAGGGGAGGACTTACTTGTATGCGAGGTGAAGGAGGCATGCCCAGACGGAGTCGGTGCATTCTTCGGAAGAAGGTCTCATATGGTCTGGAAGGCTGGCCATCCAGGCTTCAAGAGAGACGGTGAGATCTCGGAGAGCGGTTGGAGAGGACGATGCTGATGAAGATGAAGAATGGCCAGGAACAAAGTGGAGGTCGATGATTCTACCGACTGAAAGAAGAAGAGATTAGCTCAAGGGAAGCGAAAGCCCAGTGTCGTAACATTGCTGTACTCACGCAGTTTCGCAATCTCCACCATCTTGATGGCATAAGTGACATGATCCGGCTGACAGGAACCAAAAGATGAGTCGAGGTTGTTTGCCATTTCGGATTCTAGGTCCGAGAGACTAAGCGGCTCAATATCGCAGTCTTCATCTCGAATTCTGCTGGGCAGACCGAGAGAGGCGGCGGCCTGCCGCTCTCTTACCTAGACAAATTTGTCAGTTTGTATGACTTCATAAAATTCACGAGCTATAAAAGCCTTACGTATATGGACCACCATATCCTGCGTCTCATACGAGCGGTATGCGAGCTCTTAGACATGGACCGAGACCTTAGAGTACGACGATATCAGCATTGGTCGATCATGAAAAGAGAGTGAAGTAAACTCACGAACGATGCAGCCCATACGACTCCGCAAGCGTAATAACAACTCCGAGCCAATACCGCACATCTCGCACGTCCGACGGCGCCCCTCTCCAGAAACTCATCAGGAACAGCGACTGAATCAGCACCATCTCGTCCTTCTCCCAGTCCGCGTGGAAGAGCAGCCTCGCCCTCGTGTAAAACGCCGTCTTGGCCTGCGAGCGGTCCTGGAACCCCATCGCCCGGATCGTCGCCGCATCGCAATACGTGGCTCCGATGAAGAGCATCGCCTGCAACAGCATCGGCGACATGTCCACCGAGGAGAACGAAGTGGTGGCAGACGACAGTCGCCGCGCCACCTGTGCTCTGTCGAGGACAGGATAGCTCGGGTGGAACCAGGCAAAGTAGGCCTCCAGGGCCGGGAGACAGCTCTGCAGATCCGGGAGAGTCAGGGCGCCTTCATCGCGGAGGTAGCGCATCGTGCCGGAGCTGAGGCCGGCGCCGGCCTCGGCGGGCTGGGACGTGGACTGCGGTGTGGCCGGGATCGGGAACGTGAGACGAGGCTTCTGGCTGTTGTTGGTGCCGCCGCCGCCGGCCGCATTGGACTGAGCGGCGATGCCTCCATCATCGCCGGGGACGAGAGTGAGGAAGTTGGACTCGCCAAAGAAGCGGGTGCTGGGTGCAGGAGCAGGCGAGGTTGATGTGGGCGGCGTGTCGTCGTCTTCGCGGTCTTGATTTCGCGGCGTTGCAGTGCTTGGTCTCTCATGATCGTCCTCATGACTGACATGAGAGGGTGTCAAAAAGGGAGTGGACTGAACCGTCGTCTCATGCGAGTACTGAGTGAAGCTCTCACCAACCTGCTGCAGTAGTCGACGAGACCTTCGCGGGTACCTTTTTGATGATTTTGCACACCAATCAGCCAAACGACATTCTAGTTTCATACGGAGCAGATAACAAGACTAGAAAAAAAATTACCTCCCTCTCCGCGAAGGCAGAACCTCGCAATTGGCTCCAGCCGTTTGGCAATTTGAGCATGGCTGTCGCTCCGTCACATCGCAGCGCACACGGCGGGAGTTGCATTCGCGGCATGCGTGCTTGGCCCGCGTCTTTTTGCTGTCTACTTTGGCCGGAGATGGCGACGGTGTGAGTTTGGAGGAGCCCATGGTGGAGATTGGGTGAGAATCATGAGGTCTCGACGGGCGTAAAATTAGGAAAATTAATGTTGAGAGAAGATGGTTCGGGCTGTGTTGAGGAATCGTCGTTGAAGTTCGGAGTGACAGATTCATGGCCTCGGACATAGTGGGCCTGGGCTTGTATCCGGCTGCTGGATTTATACACCGTGCACAGATCGATCTTTTCTTTATTATTTGATAAGCCATTTTGGAAGATCTCTATTATATGACTATCCCTAGGGTGTTCTCATCTCTATGAAAAGAAGTCGAGTTGTTATACATTGATCTCGGAACCCCCTTCATATAATAGTTGTATAAGCCACATCCCGCAGTCCTACCAGATAAGCTACGCAACACTCATTTACGTCGACGCATCTAAAGATACTAGTATCAAGCATCAGTAACTCCTTGGTAGTCCCAGTGCCTTCTCCCCTACGTAATTCAAAATCATCTCCCTACTTACGGGTGCGATCCGCGGCACCAGACACTCTCTAAACCACCTCTCGACATCATACTCGGCCGCATATCCCATCCCTCCGTGAACCAGCACGGCCCTCTCGCACGCCGCAAAAGCTGCCTCCGCAGCGAGATACTTGGCGCTGTTGGCTGCCAGTCCAACGGCCTTTTGGGTAATAGATGAATCTGTCCTGCTGGCGTCGTACAGCCTCGCCGCGTGGTACGTCGCCAGCTTCGCCGCCTCAAGATGCATGTATGCGTCGGCCAGGGGATGTGCCACGCCTTGATTCATGCCAATAGGGCGCTGAAAGACGATCCTTTCACGAGCATAGGATGCGGCGCGAGTCAATGCGGCATAGCCCAGGCCGAGTGCCTCTCCGGCAAGGAGACATCGTTCGGCGTTCATCCCGTGAAGGACAATCTTGAAGCCCTGGCCTTCCTCCCCTATTAGTGTATTGGCGGGGATGCGGTAGCCGTCGAAGAAGACTTCGTTGGCGTCAACCGCTCTGCCGCCCATCTTTTTAATCTTACGCATCGACAGTCCCGGCCGACTGCGGTCCAAGTCGATGCAGAAGAGCGAGAGCCCTTGACTCGGCTTCTGCGCCTCGTCATACGGCGTGGTCCGAGCCAACAGAATCATCTTGGACGCTACCTGGCCACAGGTCGTCCAAATCTTCTGCCCCGACACGACATACTCGCCGCCCTCCCGCTTCGCCGTCGTCGACAGCCGCAGCGTGTCCAGCCCGGCGTTGGGCTCCGTCACGCCAAAGCACGTCCGCCACTGGCCCGAGATGATGGCCGGGATCGTCTCCCGCAGCTGCTCCTCCGTGCCAAACTTGGCCAGCGGCTGCGTCGCGTACACGTTGGCGTGGACGGCCTGCGCGCCCGCCATGCCGGCGCCTGACTCGGCAATCGTCTGCATCATCATGACGGCTTCGGAGATGCCCAGGCCGGAGCCGCCGAGAGACTCGGGCAGAGCGATTCCCAGCCAGCCGTCTCGGGCGAGGGCCGCATGGAACTCCTTGGGGTCTTGCTCCTTTTGATCGTGTTCTTGCCAATATGAATTGGGAAACCGAGAGCAGACTTGGCTGACGGCTTCGCGGACGGTCAGCTGAGTCTCGGTGAAGCCAGTCGTTTCCATCAAACGGCGAGGGGCAGTAGACGAGAACTTTCTGCATCTGAACCATGCGCCGGTGACGGCTGGATATGAATTTCGACTTGCTGTTACTTCATGGCTTCTCCGCCAGCATCTCAGCTGCCATGCCCGTAGACTGACGGTGCGAGACATGATGCACCGAATTTGTCAAGTCAAATCATTGCCAGCATCAACTTGAGTTGCATCATTTCCCTCCACGTTAGTCTGAGGCACAAATTATGTCCTGCTCTTAAAGATGAAGATGAAGAGAAGGACCATGCATTGCCATTGCACTTGTTGCGGAGGGAGATCAAAGGTCGTCATTCTCGGCTACTTGGATGAGTGGAGTATCGTTTATATAGCCGATTTAGCCTTTGCGTCGAAAATGTGAGTCGCAAGCAACAACCTCCCTTCTACTGACGAGAACAAGCACTTGCACCCAGTATCATGATCATTTTATGAGAAATTCATTTATTCAATTGCAATGTAAATGATCCATACGTAGGTATGATGTAGGAAAGTTGAAATGGGTCTCCAGCTTATACAAATCATGTCGCCTGTCCATATACGTGTTGAGACTTACACGCTTCAATAAATCACTTCGACATGATGCTAGCAAGCATAACCTATGAGACTACATCTTCTCCCGTAATAGCTGATATGCAACCAGCATACATAAGGTATGTAGTTTGCTACGTACATGATAGCTTTTCATGACCCCACGGCAGAGAGTTGCTTCCCCCATTCCCTAATTAACATAGCAATAGTCATTCTTGCCGGTGCCGGCATCGACACACCTCTCTTTGCAAAATTCGCGGAACGAAATCTCCCCATTGGGGCCCCCGAGGCAGTAAAACAGCGACTGCCCCATGTGCCTGCCGTCGGTCGACTGGCCGGCGGCCCTTAGCGCGGTGACAACCTGATCATAATAGTTTCCTACGCCTCCGTTAGCTCCTTGTGCCGGGAGAGAGAGATGAAGCCGGTTTCGATTCCTCACCGAGGTCTAAGAGGGTAGAACCACAGTATTGGCGTCCCGATTTACAGTTTCGCGCCGCGACAAGCGGAGCGAGGGCTGCCAAGAGGGCAAGAGGGATGGTTGTAAAGCGCACCATGGTTGAAAAACTTGAGATGGGTTTTACACAGAGCTCTGATTGTAGTGAGAACGAGTGATTGATTGATTGATTGATTGATTGATTGATTGATTGATTGATCGGTGGAAGCACTTGGGAGCATGGGCAGCTTTATACACGTCCATGCGGGCTCCTAACATCGGCCGACCCCCCCCCCCTTTTTTTTTTTGTGTACTCCCCGAGATGACGGCCATATTCACGGTCCTTTGCCGTTCAAAGCTCTCACAAGCATTCTCGCAGCCTGCACGATATTCCTACTTGAGGTCTGATCTTCATCACCCCTCTCTCCAGGGCATGTCTCGCTTATAGTCTTACCTCACCCGACACACCCCTTCCTCTCAACCCGAATCCTACTAGTAGTACTACTACTACAATCCCACGGATCTCGGCAGGATGACTGTAATCCGACGTGCCTCAATCAAACATGATCAATCTAAAAGACAAGCTAGTCTATAAGCTTAAATCCCATGACTGAACCGACACAGATTGGTGTGCGAAACCAAAAATAAAGTTCTTCCATCTTAGTGCCAAAAACCATAAACATACCAACCATATACACGTCGCGACCATCTCTCCCCCCGCGGCGGGTGCGGCCTACATCTGTCAATCTGTCCTACCGCCAAGTCCTGCGGCGCGAAAAGCAAAACGCCATGCTTGTTACACCATGGGCCGAGAGCATCGGAACTTATCAACCCGTCTGCACAGATCAAGCGCGGCCGCTCGACGTACGCGGCTAAATCCGACCACCAGATCATCATGTCGTCTACGCCATAAGGAGGCATAGGAAGACTGAATTCGCCCCCCAAACAAAAAAGGGGTTGGAATCCTCTTACATGGGTACCCAATGAATCTTATGTCCAAGCATGGATTACCTAGGCCTGATGAAATGGCATATACGCGATACAGACTCATTCCTACGCGGGGAGGAGGCATTCATAATGCAAAAGTGTTGTAAGTCTTTCAACCTTATCCATCACGCGCAATGAAGAGATTTAGCAATAGTGTAACCTACTCTTACTTCATAATAACGTTGTTCTTCGAGTCTCGGGCTTATGATAATAGCAAAGAGATATGCTCCAGAGGTATGAAATCGAGTTCCAAATTCTCAATCTTTATACACATTACATAGCATCTGCCCCTTATATACCCCAAGATAATAATCGCCTTTCGACTGAGGCGTCCCATTCTAGTCCCTTCACCACTCACTCTACGCCGTGGGTGGTTCATGCAGACTCCTCCGTCGCTGCATCTGTCCCACAAACACCTTACGGAAGCGGAGGCTGCAGAGATCCGCCGTGGTCTCTTTCACACCCGCCCAGTTCTCTCGCACAATCTCCATCGTCGGGCGAGAAAACACAGCGTCAATCTCCTCCAATGTCTTGTCCTTTGTCTCGGGCATGAAGAAGATTTGGTAAATCTCGCCTATAAAGGCAATGCCGCCGTAGAAGCCCAAGGTGAGGCCGGTGCGGGTCATGGCATTTTCCATGGCTGTGAAATTGTACGTGACGATAAAGGAGGCGAGGAAGAGGAGGGCGTCCGAGGTGGTCATGCCGTAGCTTCGGAGGTACGTGGGATATACTTCGGACGGGACGACTACAGAGACGGTCAGTAAAATCCGGCACGTTGAAGCGGCATGAAACAGGTACTCACCCCATGTTAAACAGGCATATGAGCCGAAGAACATCATGTAGATGATGAGACCGCTAAGATAGACTCCCTCTGCAGCTGGGAGACTGGTATCGATAGGGATATGATACGCCACGCCAATCAAGACTAGGCCGATGAAGAAACCCGGAAGCATGGTAATGGCCCAGAAGCGTCTGCCACACGTTTCCATCAGGAAGATGGCGGGAATTGTTCCGATGAGCAGAGAGCCACCCCCGACAAGAGACATGTAGGTGGCCTTCTCATCGTTGAAGCCAATCTGCTTCATCAAGACGGACATGTAGTACATGATGGCGTTTACGCCGGTCAGTTGACCCAGGAGGATCATGATGTTGGCATAGACGAGGGCTCGGCGAGCGCGAGGAACACTAGCCTGATGTGTTAGTGTAAACCGCCGGAGATCCATTTATTGAGTGAAAATTCCTTACGTGAAAAAGTCCAACCAAGGGAAGCGCTGGTTCTTGGCGCCTTCGCTGACAACAACGTCTTCTTGCTTGACGGAGTTGGCCATGATGTAGAATTCCTCTCGGGACTCGGGTGATTCCACGCCACGGATCCGCTTCCACACCTTGTAAGAATCCAGCGGCCTGTTCTTGTGCATAAACCAGCGAGGACTCTCGGGCAGGAATAGCATGCTTTGACGTATGTCGTTAACACAATTTTTTTTTTGAATAGCAGATAGCCACACATAAGGTCGACTTACCCAAAGAACATGATGGTGGAGAACAATAGCGATGAGCCCAGAATGTAGCGCCAGTTGCCAGGGACCTTGAGGAAGATGGCAGCCACAGCATATCCAAGTACCTCGCCAAGAGCAATGTTAAACTGATACAACGAGACGAGGTTGCCTCGAATGCGGCGCTCGACCGTCTCGGCGACGTAGACTGGGACTGTGCCGCCCTCTAGACCAACACCGAGCCCCAATACAACACGGCCAGCAACAATCATACCTAAGGGAAACATGCCGTCAGACGAAGCTCGAGGAAGGAGGCTTGCTCGGCAACTCACCAAAGCTAATGGAACCCGCCTCCAACGCGGCGCCAACCGTGTAAAGGAAGATGGCAATCATGATGGCCCATTTGCGTCCGCAGTACTCATTGATTGGCGACAACAATAGAGCGCCTCCCACCGCCCCCAGCGGCATGCCTGAATTCACCAAGCTGTTCTGCCTTGACGACAAGCCCAAGTCTGTGGGCAAGAAGAGATTGGCACCGGAGATCAAGCTCTGGTCCAGGCCTGAGAGCAGGCCGCCCATGCTGGCAAAGGCCACAAGCAGCCAGGTAAAGTGCCGCGGGTCCTTGAACTGGATGTGGAAAAGGCCAGTCTCAAGGCCTCCGGCGGCCTCGAGCTGACGCTCCATATCGTCAATCAGCGCGTCGACATCACGGCTGTCCGGAGCTGTGGATGCGAAATCCACATGGGACTCAAGTTTCAGCTTGTCTTGGCCGTCGTCCGACATGATGATGACGCTGAAGTGGTGTACAGCTTCAAATGCTCAAAGACTTGAAAAAAGCAGGAGATTCTTAAGCTCCAACTGCCCTCGAACCAGTGGAAAAAGAGCGGCGGCGGTGACACTGTCCACAGAGAGACTAAGACACGCAGCCGAAAAGGTTGCGGAAGGGAGCACAAGATCGACGAGAGATGATACCCTCACGCGCCGCGTTCCGTATTTATATATTTTTTCCCACCCATTCTCATACTCCCACAGCAACCCCGATCTGGGGCATCTCTGCGTCCCACATGCATCCGTTGAAGAAGCAAAGCCGGGACCGGAGTCCCCATGGGCAAGCACCGAAGCTTTTTTTTTCTTCTTCTCCATGTTTCCCCATTGGAATGACTATGGAGGGGCGAAGCCTTCCCCCATGCCGATCATATTGGGGGAGGGGTCGGACAAGTCCCGCGTTTGCCAATATCACATCTCTATCGCTATTGGAAATGAGAATGCTGTCCAATGACCTCTCGAGGATAAGAAGACCTTGTTTTTGCAGACTCATGCAAGCACTGTTGGCCCGAAGCCATGCTCGAGCTAAAGCAGAAAGACTTGCCGGCTACCGTACATGGAGAGGCGTCAATGAGGCCGGGCTTGGTGTCATCATGGCACGTATGCTGTCCGAACAGGGAAAAGAACAGAGGGCTAAGGAGCAAGAGCCGGGCCACACCGTCCGAAGTGGAGGCATGCAATACACCATCACAGGTGCTTGGTCTCAACGCCACCTTTTCTGGAACAAAAATCCATGTCCGAGGAGAGAGAGATCTCGACCATGCTCGGTTGGTGCAAGCCGCGTCAACAAGCTGGGACACGTCCTTCCGCCCTAAATGTCATTTTGCTTTCTCGTGGTTTGGATTCGCCTATTAGCGGTCCCAGCCTTAGCTTGCCTCGTCTCATCCCCATCTCGCCGGCCCTTTTCCTGAATCATGTCCTTATCCAGCTGGATAAAGCAATATCCGGCGGCTCTACCTCGTCCAGCTCCCCCGGCCCCAGACTAAGATCCTCTAGGGCCAACGGCTGACGATTCCCCGGACCTTACCCCATTCGCTACGTAATAAGTTCGACCCAGCTTGCGTTTGTTTGTCGGCGGGCGAGGTTGTCGCAATTCATACATAGTACTCTATACACGAGGGCGAAAATGAAATGGCGAGGCAGTTCGGACGGGCCGCACAAGGCATTGTCTGCAAGTCTCCGCTCCTAGTCACATTCTGCGTCACTTTTGGGGTTTGAAGAAAACTCATCGTTGCAGCCACTCGCCTCTAGGCCAGCCAGCCATTCTCGGCGACTCGTATCTCAAGGTCGCACATGCTGTGGACCAATGTGTGGCATGGTTGAGCCATTTTTTTTTTTCTCGAAGAATTTGAACGAGCCAACCCCATTCTCCATTGCACTGTATGCGAGTCCATTCGCATTTCGACGTTACAAGTTCCACAAATTCTTCTTCCTACGTCAGTGGAGATTGAAGGAAGCATGAGAGATGGTGGTTTGATCGGCTGTTGCCTGCTCTGATCCCTGCCTAGTGTGGGAATCGCTGCGCAATGCTTACCTAACGGTTTCTCATGGCATCAAATGCTTCGCCAGGTGAAAAGGCCGAGTACGGCGTATTTACGGAGCATTGCTTTAGTCTATTGTCTTTTCGTCCTGCTGTATTTTTCCGTAATCTCATCTCGGAGATGCAAAGTTCAAAGATCGAATGGGTATTATTAAATGTGTAGCTCCAGAGCTAAGAGATCTAAGCAACGCCTTTTCTATGCCTCCAACGCCCATCCCATGATTATGTCGTGTTCCAACGACCGCAAGTCTATTCTAATAATATTCCGTCAGCATGAGAAGAGAGATGAAAGAAATTCAGCAATAAGTCATAACTCCTTGTGTTCAACCCCGGTCGTCCATAAACGCAATGCCGTCTACACAGAGAGATTCGAAATCGACTTGTCCTCCAGAGACTCGGTTTGCGTTCGGATCTCGGACTTGTGACGCTGTCCCGTTTCCATAGACAGCTCCTTTTTCGCGTCCTCCCCATCAAAAATGTATGCTAGTTCTTCCAGCGTGGGTCCAGACGTCTCCACGAAGAAAAAGTATACCACGACGAAGATGAACGCTACCCAAATGCAGTAGTAGATGTAGAATTTCCACCCAATGTTCTGAAGCGCGATCGGGTTCACGTAGTTGCCGAAGATGGTAGCCACCTGGATAGTGAGAAGCACAAAGGCCCACGTTTTAGCTCGCATCTGGTATGTCACCACTTCTAGAGGGTATGTGACCACCAAGTTTGTCCAGGCCATGGTGTAGAACGCCTGAAAGATGAAGATGCACGCCAGGACCAGCCGACCAGCGGCGATAGAGCCGCGCTCCAGATATTGCTGGGCGCCAATCGTCCAGGCTATGAAGGTGAGCAAGACACCCCCAGAGCCAATGACGAAGAACGTGCGCCGCTTAAATTTGTTGACGGTGACGGTGACGGCGAGCGCCACAATGTACTGCCAGAGAGTAACCATGCCATTTACGAGCGTGATGTCCTTGTTCGACTTGACGCCGGTATCTTGTAGTATCTGGGTCAGATAGTTGGACACAAGCAAATTGCCAGAGCTCTGGCTGAAGACGGCTGCCGCAAAGCATAGCGATATTCTCTTTAGATTGGGTATGGATGAGAAGAAGTCTACCCATGTCATGTTCTGTCCTGCTTCCTTTGCAAGTACCTGCTGAATCTCGACGCATTCGAACTCGACGAGCTCGGAACTCGGGTTGCATTCACCATGGTATTTGACCAGGATCTTGCGCGCCTCCACCTTCCGACCCTTGGCAATTAGCCACCGAGGCGATTCAGGGCAGAAGAAGATGAGGCCGAGCTGATAGGCCGAAGGCGCAATCTGGATCAGTGTCGGCAACTTCCATGACCATGCGCCGGATATGCGAAAGCAGCCGTAAGTCGCCCATGCACCAATCACATATCCGAGCACGATTGACGTATTGTAAAAGGTGGTTATCTGAACTCGCTCTTTCGGATGGCTGAGCTCCGTCACTAAAACAGGCGCCCCCATCTGAATCAACGACGACCCGGCCCCAAGCACAATCTTGCCCCCAATGTACATGCGAAGCGAAGATGCGAAGAATTCGATAAAGACGCCTGCAATGATGACGACGGAACCCAGGGCAGTCGGAATGCGACGGCCGTACTTGTCTCCGATCCAACCCAGAAAGATGAACGGGATCACGCCGCCGATGGAGCTCGATGCGCCGAAGAAGCCTAGAGACGAGCCCTCTGGATATCCGAACCGGTGCTGCCACGTGGGAAGAACTTGCATGCCGTTTGTCATTGACTGCAGCCATGTCTCACGATTAGCCATGACCGAAGCCGAGGACCTGAAACCCGCAAAAGATAGATACCAAGCAAAACGACTTACCCCATCAATGCCGAGCGCTGCACTGGCAAGGAGCGATGACGTGAGGAGGAAATAGAGGAGGATGCCATTCTTGCGTCGCCAAAACGGCGGGATCGATGCTAGATCAATAGATGACGAGATTCCGTCAGCTGCGCGCGCCGCCGAAGGCGCCATGATACGGCCTCTTCTCCCGCGTCGTCTTCCTTGTCCCTGCGTCCTAACTGTAGTGTTGCGCGGCAGCCATGAGCAGACGAGAAGCCAGGCGCAAGATCGAGTTTTCGTAGCTGACGGTTTTTCCTCAAAGTTGTCATGAAGCCACCGAGCGAAAAACGCGACCGGCGCCTTTGCTTACGTCAACCAATCTGGCCACTCATCTGGCCACTGAAAAGCCATGGTGGCCAGACGGACGCAGCACCAACACTGCTGCAATTGTTGTCGATGCAGCACAGCAAAAATCATCGTCGTTTTCTCGAACAGCTTGCGATTTCAATCGCGAAGATGACAATCGATAAAACAATGCAAGGAAGATAGATCAGATTGAGCTAGGGCCTGCAGGATGGATGGATGTATCAGGTAAGCATGCGTCGCGCGTCCGCAGATTCTTCCCCATGGGGGGTCCCAGAGATCGAATCTTACCAAATCGGCGATTCGGAGAAATCGCAGAGACTGTGGCACAAGCGCTAATTCGCTGGAGGGGATGCAGGAGACGGCGGATAATTCGACATGAACCGGCCTCCTCACGCACAGCCAATCATGGCGACGCCTGTCAAGGAAGACGGCCATCCGTATTTCCCCATCGGGCCATGGTCATTCTTCTTCTTCCATGGAAGAGACGCAGAACGTTCATATTTGATGCTAGTGCGAGAAAATCCCCAATCGCCTCCCCGACGCTCCCCGGGTTTCTTCCTCTTCCCACGTGTTTCCGGGGGAAACCCTCAATGTTTGGTAACATGGACATGCAAAGCCACCAGCTGACGGACACTTGGACCAATGGAGGCCATATACTTGATGTATTTTGCCCAACAGGATGAAGATACCTACCTTTACTGCTAGTCGCAGTATTTGTGTCTCGCAGGCAGACCCCACTCAGGGTCCGGACAGAAGGGGGAGAGGCTTCAATATGTGGGTATAAATCCGCCCCTTGGGCGCGGCAGCAAGCGGCTTACTCCTCCTCTTAATATATGAGGAGCCTCAATATCAGTTCGGTCCGTTTCAATAACGGCTCTTCCAGCTGTATATTAGCCTGAGCTATTACCCGTGGCCGTCCCTGCGTGAGCCAATACAAATACACATACATACATAGGGAAGAGGTACACACCCACACTTCCTCACACAAAAGCAGAAACAGAACAAAAAAAAAACTATCAGGGTTAAAAAGGTGAAAAAAACAAGAAAAGAATAAGAACAGAGGGCAAAAAAATCAAGGAAACGCCACAATGTCCGAATCGCTAGCACTTCCGAGTGATTTCGAATGGGGCTTCGCAACTGCCGCCTACCAGATCGAGGGCGCTGTCAAAGAAGGAGGCCGTGGGCCCTCCATCTGGGACACGTACTGTCACCTCGAACCGTCGCGCACCAATGGTGCCAACGGTGATGTGGCCTGCGATCACTACCATCGCTATGACGAGGACTTTGACCTGTTGACCAAGTACGGCGCCAAGGCCTACCGCTTCTCCTTGTCCTGGTCGCGGATCATCCCGCTGGGCGGGAGGCATGATGCCGTCAACGAAGAAGGAGTGGAGTTTTATAACAACCTCATCAACGCCCTGCTGAAGCGGGGGGTCACGCCGTGGGTGACGTTGTACCACTGGGATCTGCCCCAGGCGCTCCACGATCGGTATGGAGGCTGGTTAAATGTAGAGCAAGTTCAACTAGATTTCGAGCGGTATGCGAGGGTGTGCTACGAGAGATTTGGTGACCGGGTAAAGAACTGGATCACCATTAACGAGCCGTGGATTCAGGCCATCTATGTGAGTTTGGAAACCAGAAAAAAAGACACATTAATCATGCCTCGTCCCTCCTATCCTATCCTATCTCATCCCATCTACGTATGCTCCGTACGTCTGTACTAATTCGAGTCAACCAAAAGGGCTACGCCACTGGCAGCAATGCTCCCGGCAGAAGCAGTATTAACAAGCACTCCACCGAGGGCGACACCACTACGGAGCCCTGGCTGGCGGGGAAGGCTCAAATCATGAGCCATGCCCGGGCCGTGGCCCTTTACAACAAGGAATTTCGCCCCTCGCAAAAGGGGCAGATCGGCATCTCCCTCAACGGCGACTACTACGAGCCATGGGACAGCAATGAGCCTCGAGACAAGGAGGCGGCGGAGAGGCGAATGGAGTTTCACATTGGGTGGTTTGCGAACCCCATTTTGTAAGTAAAGGAAACTGGCGAGCTGAAATCAGAAAAGAAACGGAGAGAGCAAAGTACTTACGTATTCTTATAGCCTGAAACAGGACTACCCTCTGTGTATGAGGCAGCAACTCGGCGACCGGCTTCCGGCCCTGACGCCCGCCGACTTCTCCATCCTCAACGCCGCGGACACAGACTTCTACGGCATGAACTACTACACCTCTCAGTTTGCTCGCCACCTCGACGGGCCCGTGCCCGACACGGACTTCCTCGGCGCCATTCACGAGCACCAGGAGGACAAGCACGGCAGTCCCGTCGGCGAGGAAAGCGGCCTGGCCTGGCTGCGCTCCTGTCCGGACATGTTCCGTAAGCACCTGGCGCGTGTATATGGCTTGTACGGCAAGCCCATCTACATCACGGAGAACGGGTGCCCGTGCCCCGGCGAGGACAAGATGACGTGCGAAGAGGCTGTCAACGACCCATTCCGCATTCGATATTTCAACTCTCACCTGGATTCCATATCCAAGGCCATCCACGAGGACGGCGTCGAGGTCAAGGGCTATTTCGCATGGGCCCTGCTCGACAATCTAGGTATGTATTGCTCAGTATTCCCCTTTCTTTTCTTAAATTTTCATGTACCATGCATGCTGACTGAAAATCTCTCTCTTCTCAAACAGAATGGTCAGATGGTTACGGACCTCGCTTCGGCGTCACCTTCACAGACTACACCACTCTGAAGCGCACGCCCAAGAAGTCGGCATTAGTGCTCAAGGACATGTTTGCAGAGCGCCAAAGGGTCAGGGTAGTGGCATGAAAAAAAAGAGTAAAAAAAATGAAAACCGTTATGCATGCATTTTAACGCACTTTGTTTGCTTCCTCACGTCACAACTTGCACCCTTCATTCCTTTATGTTTTTTTTCTGTCTCTTTTGCTTCGGGTTCTAGTATAGCGGTAGCCAAGTTTTATCCAGTGCTTTTCTTTCCTTTTTATCCTGTTTTTCGTTTTACGTCTTCATACGCTCCGCTACTACTTAGCTAGCTAGCAGTAGTCACTCGCATAAACGAACTGATTTACCCTGTCTCCTTCGTATCAGTACTTTGAGGCCTTCCAGTGCCCCCCGGATAAGACAAAGACACCATGCAGGGAGAACGCCCAGCATGCCCACCAGCCCAACGGGGTAATCGCCAACGCAGCAATGATACCTCCTTGTTTCTCCGATGTTTCGAGCATTTCCCCGACCCGCTTGCCATCTCGTGATCCTTACCCCAAGGGGTCCGGACCCTTTCACTCTCTTTACATGGAAAACTCGGCACGGACCCTCATCGTTAGATCGTCCCAGAGACCTCTAGATCCTGCCATGGGTTGGCGTTAATCAAAGGTATTAGTGTTTTAGCCATGATGTAATGCTTAAACCATCTCACGATGCAAATCTTTAGTCACACAACGCCAAACATGTCATCATACAATCCACTATCCTGAAATAAATATGCCCCCAGAAAACGCTCCCAAGAATCCGACCAGTATTTACGGAAAATAAAAACAATTTTTTTTTTGTTTGTTTGCTTGCTTGCTCATACATGTTATTACCCAACCACAGTATTAGAAGTGCTTCTTAGCTGATCTGACGCCTTGGAATCCAGCCGCGTCAAGATGTCCAACAGCACAGAGAAATCACTCCTCGCGCGCGCTGCAAGGGGTGAATCCTGGTGCCGATGGATTATGGCTAGTAGACTAGCCCCAATAAGGCGTATTTTTTCAACCTATATATTAAAAACGACCCAAGGTTAGTTACAATGCCGACTCCTCGAAAATTTTTCGTTTGAACAAAAGAAAGAAAAGAGGCTAAGGTCAGAAAAGAACAAGCAGAAAAGATTTATAAAAAAAAGGCTTGAAAGTGGAAAAGAAGGAAAAAAGAAAGAGAAGATCGAGAACGGGGGCAAGTGCTTACATTTGGTTCACCGTTCGCTTGGAGGCCCCAAAACGGGGCCTCGTTCATCACTCTCAACATGTCTCGTACAATTTCAGACTTTCTTAAATCAGCTTGCTCTACTCCGGGAGCGAAGTAGGCAAGGTCCTCAAACTTCTGCGTAATGACCATGCGCAGACAGTGGAAGGTTACCTGCAGGTTGGTGCACTGTATCACCCACTGCTTCGACTCCGCAGACCCGTTGCCCTCCCCCATGGCCGCTACGGCGTGGCTACAGGACTGCAGGTAGGGCGGGAGGTCGTCTAGGCAGGTGATGAACCTGACGTATAGAGAGTCGAGGTGCTGCCGGTCGGCGGGCGCCAGCACATGGTTAGGGGGCATGCTCCCGCGGAAGTGCTGCAGCATCTGGTCCTGGAGCACCCTAATCTCCAACAGCAGGTCCGCCGCGGACTGCCACAGCCTGACATTGGCGTTGAAGCCAGAGATGAAGCTCTTCCTGGGAGGATCAGATGACACATCCACGGGCGACAGAGACTCGTCCTCAATGCCAGATGGATAAAGGGTAGTTATGCCCGCGTCAAAGCAGTACTTGTGGATGGTGATGGGACGGTTATTCAAAATAGCCGCGGATTTATCCCCCAGATACAATATCCAGAAGCAACGCCGGCGAAACTCTGCCTCAATGGGGACCAGCCCCTCCATCGACGCCTCTTCATGAAGCTGCATAACCTGGGCTAGGCGGACCGCCTCGCCGAAGATGTGCCACGAGTACTTGGGCTTCCCCGCGGCGTGGAGGCAGTTGGAGTGAAAGTAGCGGATGGCAATCGAGTTTGCCGTTGGGTTCTCCAGGTCGGCCTCGAGATGCTGGTGAAGGCAGTCTCGAGACGCCTGGAGGAAGATCTCGGAGACGGATTCTCCTTCGGGGAATATGTCCTTGGGTAGCATGAAGGCAGCCTCGGCGCAGACGGCCGTGACCAGGGTGAAGGTCGAATCGGCCCAAGGAGCCAAGCGGCTGCCGCCGGTCCTGGAGCCACCCGGTTGGCCAAAGCTGGTCCACGAGTCCGTGGCGCTGATGGGAGTGGCCCCGGCTGTCGGGTCCGGCGTGAGCTGCTGCACGAGCGGCGAGGGCTGGTTCATGCCGGGCAAGGGCTGCGAGAAGATGTAGGCAAGGACGTCGCGGAGGGCAGGCTCGTACACTAGGGGGGTGAGAGGGTAGAGGTAGTCAAAGAAGAGGTCGATACATCGCTTCGACACTCGCTCCAGGGTGGTGTTGCGCAGCGTCATGGCATGGGCGAGATGGAGCCATCGCTGACGGGTCGATATGTTCTGAATGGTAGACAGGCCGGGCAGGTCGCCCAGCGGCTGCCGTGGCAGGCCGTTGTCCATGCTTAGAGGCTCAACGGGCTCCCACGCCGTCTCGGGAGACAGCGAGGAAGAGCTAAAGGGCTGCAGCCCACCTACTGCGGGTCCGGGGAAGGCCATCGGAGGCGGCATCTGCGAGGCGGCTGCTCCGCGGACCCCGGTGGAGAGGGAGCTCGGGTCTGGGGACGGCTGGCCGGGAACGTCACTCTTCTTCCTCGCTTTGGGGCCGCGGCGAGCCAAGGGCAGGTCGAAAGTGCACTGCACGTGGGCATCGCGGCAGTGAGTGCAGCTATCGACGGCGCTGAGATATTCACACTTGAGTGGGGTAAACATTTGTCAGTGCTTGGGGGGGCAGAGGAGACGAGACGCGCGCGACGAGGAGCGGCAGCATGAGCATGTTATGGACATGCATTGCCATGCACAAAAGCACCCCCCCTCGACAGAGAGAGAGAGGGGAAGACGGGGGAGAGGGGTAGAGAGGGAAGAAGCATGCGATGCGAAAACTGACCTTGGCCTTCCTGCGACGGCACCGATCACAGGCTCTGCTCACCAGGCGACCCCGTGGGTGGTGTTGGAACGACGGCACGAGCTGCTGCTGGCTCTGGCTCTGGCTCTGGTGGTGCTGCTGGTGGTGCTGGTGGTGCTGCTGAGGCGGCGTCGGGTTGGAGGCTGCTGGCGAGCCGGACGGGCTAGACGCTGTAGCAGACGCGGGCGAGGCGCTAATACCACCCTGCGCGGCGGTAGGACTGGCGCCAGCAGCAGCGCTGGTAGGGGCCACGGCAGCGGCGGGCAGCACGCCTGGAGCGGCCACTGGCGCGGGTGGTGCTGCCACTGTCGGGGCGGGTTGCGCTGCCGCTGCCGCTGCTGCTGCTGCTGCTGCTGCTGCAGCTGCTCCTCCTCCTCCCCCCGCTAACCCTCCTGCTGGCCCTCCCGTGGCCACAGCGGCCATGGCTCCTCGGGGGGCTGGTCGATCAGTCGCTGTCGGGCGCTCGCTCCAGCGCCTCCGGCATTCCCTCTTCACCTCCGCGTCGCTTGCCCGCTGGCTCGCTCTCGATGGGACGCTATCGGAGAAACGCCCAGCGCAAATCCGTTGGCCTGTTTCGCGTGTCGGAAACGCCTGGCTGGAGACACGAGGCGAGACGGGGATTTATCAACGGTCAAATACAGGGAGAAAAAGTGGGCAAGAGGCTTGCGATTTTTTGCCTGTTTGGCCCTCCACTTTTATGGGCCTGGACAGGAAGGAGCCAATTCTCCGCATGCGCCGGAAGGGGCGACTGCCTCAGGTAAGCAGATTTCTGGTACCGTCTCCAGGTACCCCGTACTCTGTACTTTCCGCCGGTACCTTTTTTGTCCAGTTCGGAGCACGGAGTAACTACATGATCCAGCGATTTCCATCGAGCTTCAACTTCGTCGTTCGGGCCCTCAGCTGCACGCAACAAGCTCTGGCGTCTGACACGGATCAACAAGCCAGATGATGGCCCGGAACGCTCCGTGCTTTATGGGATGCAATACGACCCCAGATGATGTGCATGGCCCCCGATTGATGGGCCTGGGGCCCCTTTCAAACGAACTGGCTGCCCGGCAGACAAGTTGGCTTCGAGGGCCCTGCACCACCAGCATCACTATCACCGGCCCTCCACCCATCCCGTCCATCTATTCAGCCATCCACCCAATGTTCGATGCCCTGAATAGTCTCCTGCTAATGAGCAGCAACGGAGTGCATTTCGGGCCCAATGCGGGGTGCAGGGTGCAGCCTTCCTACCGGCACATGTACATGCATGTCTTACTCAAACACCTTTCCTTGTGCATCGGCTACTCGTCAGTACCCACTGATTACTCCGTGCTTGGCACCATTATGGGGTGAATACGGCACAGGCTCTGTTCATGTCGGAACATGCACGCTGGCGTATTCGGCCCTGCCAGTTCTGGGTAATGAGAAGCTGTCGTACCACCACCAGAGAACCCTTGGAATCGCTCCGACTAGATGGCCGAGAACGAGTTCCAAGAATGCATCGGAGACGCAGATGAGGTCAGAAATGCAATTCAAAGGAGGTCATTGAAGGGTCAAGGACATATGACGCTATCGCCAAGCCGCTTCCAAGACATGATGCGGCTCCATATATGGTTGTCACCATGTGTGGCCGTCTAGGCCGTCAATGTGTCATCGCTACTAGCCCCAGTTCCCGATATAGAATCGACACCTATTCTCCTTGCAGCAGTCTTGATAGAACCAGCTCGACGGCTGCAATGAGCTTTGCTTGAGACTTCCTACCGGAATAGCCAATTCCTTCCTAGATGGCGTCTCGCACAATGCTAAACCCAGGCACGACAGATGATGAGATTCAGTCAAGTCTTGACAAATGTTTTAGAGGACACACAGCTGCAGAGTGATCCCTTCAAAGAAGCTGCTTCATCATCTCACCTAATTGGTATGTCGCACAGCTTTCACGCTTGGTATTCAAGTAGGTGCGGAAGAGGTGCGCGTCATAGTGTGGGTGACCTATGCTTCGACTTCCAAATTACACATGATTCTGTAGGCCTATTATTGCCCTGAGGCGCCCGCTTTGTCTCTCCACTCGAGCTGCAGGCCGCCCCCCCATATTCGTGATTTCCATAATCCAAAAGAAGCTCAATACTTGTGTTTCACTGAAATATATCCTAATCTCGGAGGCGTTCTATATCGGGCAATGACGGAAAGAAGAGAGCAGAACCAACACCGGATTGGGTCAGTCGTGTGCCGTGTGTACTGATTGTCCGCCCTATCATTATACATGTTCCACTTGTGCATATCCGTGGTGTCTGCGCGGCTGAAAGGAATCGATCTAGACTGTCCTTGGCTTCATCCGTGCCCCAGAAGACTGAGCCAATTACCAAAGAGAAGACGGACCTAGTTGAGATTAATTGTTCGGTTGCCCATATGGAAAGTTGCTAACTTGCATACGCATGCTTTCTGCCTTTTAGCATCCGGGTATAGCAGACGTTCATGATACGACTTCACCTTTATTACGACGCCGACCATTCAGCCCCGTTACCCACCATTCATTTCCTGTAATAAAGCTAATCTATACAATCACGTTTTTAATAGTAGTACTTGATGATAGCCCAAAGCAGACAGAGCAAGGCATAGGGCACTCCATCCTCGACTCTGCAGGATTTCCGTCTTTGTAAACAATCCCACTGATCTCCCCACTAGTATCACGATCTGCTGCAACTGAGGGGATTAAGACTCATCATAGAGGAAACGCGGCAGTCTCTCGCTTTGGTCAAGTCTGCTCTGCAGTGACACTGTAAAAAAGAGAAGCTTCACTCCCACTGAAATGACTGACTTAAGAGAGGTTATCGAGTCTGTGTCTAATCTGCTATGGCTGACTAGCAGTCTCAGCATCATTGCTTCTGTATTCAAAAGAGAAAGCATTGGCGTGCCATAAGACGATATCGGTGCTATAGAGATTTACGAGAATCCGTTAGATAGAGTGCTGACTGTTATACACTTGGAATCATCTAGCGAATAACTAGGAGCGATTCGCCGCATTCTCCTGATGCAAGCTTTCTTGTACTGAATACTTGGCTTTCCACGCAAGCTACCTTCACTACCCTGCATCGTACGAGCTTGAGTGGCAACATGTCAGTTTGTTTAATCTCTTCCAATGGCAATCATGTCCCTTGCAGGGCAGCTAGCACCTGACGAGACGATCGAGTCAAGCCGAGCCCTCTCCTTTCAGCCGTCCCTTTCATCTTCCTAAACGTCAAAAAGTCCTCTCATTAGCTGAGAGATTCGTGCGGGTAAGGAAGGAAATCCACGGCCAACGCATAAACGGCTCAGATTACTGCCACAACGCTCGCCACGTACTCTGGTAACCGAGACGTATAAGCGAGCTGCATAGTTTTCAGCATAAGTATATAATGTAGTTACACCAACGTTCTGGATGTAACCCGAAACAGTCATATGATAGGCTAGGCCCTCACTCCTTATTTTCAACACGTTTAGCCTATTTCGAGGGCTGAGCCGGCTAAGCTCTGTCTCCCCCTACTTTTTGCATCGAGGACTCATTATTCCGGCACGGTGCTGAATTTCCTGCGCATCTCTGCTTGGAGACTTTGACTTTGCCCGTCTCTACGATACCGGGTATTGTATCGAAGCTCTGATTTGAACACTGTGGCAATCTTTGAAGAAGGTCATTCGTCTTTCATCGCCACAAGGTGCCCATGTAAGAACCATTTGCAGCCAGTCTCTGTGGCGTTTATGCAGGGAATGTCATTGATGCTAGGTGGCAAGGACTTGTTGTCCTAAAGTAAAAGGATAATTTAACCTGATGCTGCTTGGGAATGCGCATTGGGCCCAAGGACATAGAAAGTAGTGATTCTCTTGGGTCAATGAATCCATGTGATGAGAGGTGAACACCGAAGTAGTCCAAGTCCTCGATATAATGCTGTACGCCTGTCTGTCAAGGAGGATGGACAATAGCTACAGTCTGATAAGGATAGATACCCAAGTATCCCATCCGTATTGTACCGTGCTTCATATATATGCCGCGTAGATGCTCGAGTCCTGAATCTTCTTCTGTCAGTGCACTCATGTACAGGTTATCGTACCCTAAGCCATACTTTTGAGCGTCCTACTCTTGCTATTGAAACGACGTCGATTTATAGTTTTCTGATCTCTCCTATCTCATAAGCTGTGAAATTGCTGCTCAAAAGTCAATTAGCCTTTGTTGAAACCCATTACTACCAGCGCCCATGTCATAGTATCTGTGTGATTCGTACGGCGTACTAGAATCTCAGACGGGTGGCCGTCTTGAGATTTGCAGTATGTATCAAACTGAATCATTACCCTATTTTCATCACTGCACTGAAATCATCTCCAAAGAAAATCGCACCAAGATTTGGTTTTGCACCTGGCCTCTTCCTTCATAGGCACTTTTTGGTCCCCTCCTATCTATAGTCTCAGCCCGCTTGGCTAAGCGGTATAGCGTGTCACTAGTAATTACTTGACATGACAAGGTGATCAGTTCGACTCTGATAGTGGGCAGCTTCTTTTTTTTTTTTTTGTGCAATTAATTCTTTATCGTCGTAGTACATGCGTTTTTCTAGACTAGCATAATAGTAATAATCATTTCATAAACCATAATTAAAAAAAGGACGTGCTGTGGCCGAAAGGGCAGTCTTGTGCGATATCATAAATCCCTCCTCCAACTTGTCTTGCAAACAAATCTCATACCATTCTCATCCAATCATTTGAAAACATGAGTCGTACTATAGTTTCTGCACAAAGGGGCAGATGAAGATGCCCGATCAGACATTTTGTTTAAGCGCTGACGGTAAGACCGAGAGACCCGTGAATGCTAGAAAGCTGGTTTTGAGCCTGGCTGGCAAAGGCGGGGATGTAGCTGACAATGGCACTAGCAACGTTCGAAACGCTTCTCTCGATGAGGTTGAGGACTGTGCCAATGGGGCCCTTGAGGAGAGAGGAGGAAATAAGGCCGTTGGGACCGAGGAAAGAGTTGATGAGCTTGGTGTTTTGCGCGGTAAGCTGTGATGGAGATTGTTAGATATTGGTTATGACTACTCTAATACTTTGAGAAGGTAACATGGAGAAAACATACGTTTTGGAGAGCGGTGTAGATCTTCTGCTGGTCTGCGATGCTCAAAGTAGAGGAGATGGGCTGAATGAGGGTTCCGGCGCTGCTCACGGTGGAGCCCGCCAAGTTGGCCAAGCTTGAGATGACAGTCTAATCAAGTCGACCAGTTAGTAGGGCGCCATGTAACAAATTACCATGAGGCATAAGAAGGGGGTGACCTACGGGGAGCTCTTGACCTAGCGTGGCCAGAGTGATGTTGCTGACCGCAGTTCCGGTGTTGGCAAAGATGTTGCTGAGGCTGTTGAGGCCACTGGAAATGGCGGTGGCGTTGAGAACTGAGAGCTGCTCAGCCTGCTCAGTTTGCTCGATTTGCTCGATTTGCTCGCTCTGCTGCTGGGCTTCGGCTCGGCGGCCGATGGACATGGCATAAGCAGTCGACTGAACCGACAGAGCGGCAGCGAGGATGGAGAGAACCTTGAACTGCATTTTTGATGAAATTTGTTTGTTATTCAAGCTGCTATGCCTGGACAGCTGTGAGATGATTACTCAGATTGAAGGAAGAGGAGGATAGAGTTGTTAATGATGAAGTAAAAAGGACAGAGTATTTTTTGCTGGATGTTGCCTCCTCTTTATATCTGGCAACATTGCCCCCTACTTACGCAATAGATGGATGAACGACTGACTGGATGAAGGGATTCAGAATCCAAAGTAACGACATCTCACGGCCATGACAACCATAGGCTTCCCGGATTCTATGTCGAGACAGATTCTATGTCGAGACATTTGACATGAACATCCATTCCTCGGACCAGCCGTCTTGAGACATACAAGGGAGTCCGCTGAACACTTCTCTCCGCCAATTGCGACGAAACTGAACGGCGTGCCGATGAAACGGAGGGTTTTTCCACGGAAAGCTGGGGAATGAGAAGTTGATAGGCGTTACATCGCTACGGAAACCCGTAGCCACACGTCAAAACCCCATCGTGAAAGGTAGGAGGCTATAACGCTTGATGAAAACGACAGAGGATTTTCTCACTTCAGATCAAGAATATCTTTGACTGCCTGCATAGCGGCGAAGGAGGTGTTTAGCAGTGCAGTCGTACGGCTCATCTCCATTCCAGTATGTCTTGGGTCATCAGGAATGCCCTTGCAGTCTTGCAACGGCCCGATCTGGATCAACGGCCTGATCTTCTCCTCCGACTCCCTGTGATTAAGAAAGAAAAACAGCCGAGGCAGCCTCAGTGGCGACTCTGATGCATGTCATGCCGCCATCGTCTGGTTTCTTTACAGACTGACCGGTCAGCTCTGTACAACTTGCAGACATTTGATAATTGGTGACGAAGTTCTAGCCGAGCGCGCGTTGAAGATTTCTGCCTGCTACCTAACCATCTCACAACTATTAGATAGCTCACTCGTTACAAGACTTTTATCAAAATTCCCGAAATATGAAGCACAGTACATCGAACTGAAGACTTAACCCTTGAATGTAAGCGTTGGAGAATGGCTGGAGGCATGTTACACGGCTGCTGCCATAGCGGAACCAAGCGTGCCCTGCATGAGCAGAATCTAACACTTGCAGACTCGATTTCTGCTGTCAATATATCATACGGAACTAAGGTCTCGCTATCGACTGGCCGCATCAAGTCCGCATAGAGCGGTAGCCGTGTGTAGCAGAAATCCCTCAAGTATTTGCTCGGTGGACGTAGTGACCGCCCGCCAGCTGGCCGTTGGTTTAGAGTTTGGCATACACTCGCATCACGCATCCTTTACCACATTGATGGGGAGGGATCCGAGGAAATCTTTCCCATGCGCTTCAACTACGGAATAATCCATATGCTGGACATCCCCCTGGCCATGAACTAAAGGAAGGCCGGCTACAAGCTTGCGTGCATACATGACGTCTGCGAGGAGTCCGAAGCGTTAACGGGGTGCAACGATATGTTCGATGCCGAGAAGAAAGGAAGAAACTCCCTTTCTCTTAGATGATCTGTTATCTCTTACGGGATAAGAAGGACTGATAAGCCCCACAAGAATGACAGCTGCCGAATGCTGGGCAGCATGGTCGCTAGTGAGGGGCTCAACAAAAGAAGCAGAATATTCTACCGAAATAACGGTCCCTCAGCTCATTGTCATAACGAGAGCCAGGGGTGACGCTCCGCAACGAAGGTGCCTGCACGGTTGATCCTGTTTTGCATACAGAAGACTCCGGACGGAGCATCTGCACGAGTGTTCGACTGCGGGTAGACGTGGTGCGCGAGAGATTGAAGCGCCCAGAAGGCTTCCATGGGCTAGAAGTGCCCCAAGGCGCTCCTAAGCGCCGACTAGCCACCCGCCATAGTTGCGGCCTGGAGGAATCCGGGGGGAGCAATTGGCTCACAATACAGGCGGAGAAATGGAGGCGACGGGCCGCGCGGGTCCTGGCGACAACATCCTACCAATAGTTTAGCTGGAGTTTTTGTCCGAAAGTGAATCACCGGGTTGATAGTAGATGGCGTCCAAAAGTGTCATGCGCAAGGAGTTTTCAAGAGGGGGCTATTGAAAGGGCTAACCTCGGTATTTGGACAGTCGCTCACGGAGCTGCTACTCCGTACTTGCTCTCTTCCGCACTTGTGGCTGGACACGCGATGCTCTACCGGTGCCAGAGTAGGGCAGCAGGCAGGGCCATGCGGAGCACGTCATCTCAGCCGCTGAGAGGCGCTCAAAGGGAGAGATGAGCCGTCTCCTTTTCAATCGATCGACATCATCACTTTGCAGAAGTCGGGCAGAAGGTTCTAGACAGGAGGAAATTGCGAGCTCAAGGGCCGGGAATCTAGCTACCGAAATTACTAAAAGTGAAGTGAATCTGGCGCTGTGTTGTCCGTACCTTGCATGAAGTGGACGCAAAGCGGAACCGGCCTGCGCTCGTGCCGTGATGCGCCCTGACTGCATTTTCTTTGCATTCTTTTGCCTTGTCCCTCGCTCTACGTCGTCTCCTGGTGCTATGCCTGGATAGCAAGGCTAGAGAGCGAGGATAAGACGGGACAGAACTGGGAAAGGGAGGGCTACCCAGGCAAAAGGGACACGGCCGGTTGGCCAGCCAAGTTTTCCCGACGCACGGCAGCTGGTCTGGGGGGCCGGCTAGACTTCCAAACTCGGGTGCCTGGCTATGGATCATTCAGCGAAAGAAAAAATGGCATCTCGGTACCAGTAAATTTTACTCCGCGATGTGCATTTGGCCCCATCTTGTAGCGTGCGATCCAGGGGGATGGAGGCCGAGCCGGACATCTCCGCACAGATACAAAGAAAGTCACAGACAAAGTGCAAAGGAGAAACAGAAGGAGAAAGAGCATCCGGAGGCACAGCAACGGGTGGCTGTCGGCCAAACATGATCTCGCGGCCCAGACCCCATCCTGACTGGATCGTGGCTTGCTTGTCTCAGTTTCACCGCCGCTCTGCCGGGCACAATGATTGGACAAGCGCTCTGAAGCGCCAGTCACGAGAGCCCCTCGCTTGGCTTGTGCAACGGCACCTGCTGTGCTCTGCACGCCAGGCAGAAGGCAGGAGCAGCTGTTCGCTATTGCTGCTGCTATTTGCATGGCCACTCGTGCAGCCGCTGCCTCGTATCGCCGTATCGCAGCGTCGCTCCTTCTCATGACATGTGAATTGTGAGTTTGCCTGCCGTGACACAAACTCTCTTTTCGTTTCCAAATTTAGACTCTCCATCTCTTGTCTCTGAGTGTCTCGTCTCTCTATTCCTGTTTGCTCTCAATGCGGCGATGCATGCCACCGTGTTTCTTGATGTGTCTGTGCTCCCGCAGCTGAGATGCTCTCCGCATGATGCTCGCACGGCTGCTCACGGCTGATGTCCCCATTACTGAAGAGAACAGACTGTTTCTAACAGACTGTTTCTAACGGACTGTTTCTGTTAGGCGCTTGTCGAGGCGACACCACCAGCAGGATTTTGTTCACGTAACGGCCCATTTGCTGGGAGCTGGCGCTGGGGTTCGACCCTCCCTCCGCTAGTGAATGCGGAGCAGTTGTGGCGGGATCCTTTGATGCCCTTTTCCTTTGTTTGGCGATGGCGCGACCTTCGGCTGCGGCAGCCACCACGTTTGGAACAAACGCAACTGATGATCATGGCGCCTCTGATCAAGAAAGCCAAGCCGCGTCCCGCAACTCTCTTTTTAACCGTCCATCCAATGGCATGTCCGCGACGGCAGCGATTGCAGCGACATCGGATGCCGTCATCCAACCACCATCTTCTAGCTGACCACATTTTGCATCGACTCGCCCTGCTCTGGTCTATACGCACGCATGACCCCCCCCTTCGACCCATACCAATTACAAACAGCTACAGCGCGCTAGAAGGCCTATCATTGCTACCGTCAGTACTCGTATGCATACCTTTTAACACTTCGCTTGCATGTCGGCATGGTGGTGAAGCGCCACCTCCACTTGGCCTGCAGCAAGCAAGGTACGCCCAAAAGCTGCACGAAACCACCATGGGAGAGCTCCTGGGTGGTATTGTCGCGCGTACTGCTACCTCAGACAGACAGCGGCGTCTAGGCCGCCAGGCAATGTGATTTGTTGCCGTGTGGTAGCATGTACGGCAGAGGCATGGCATGTGCACATCTGGACCAGGAGGCACAAGGGCCCCTGCGGACCAGCTTCTGAGGGCTTTGTGGCACTGCCTGGTGTCTGGAATCTGTCCATGGGCTAGATGACGGCGTCAAGACTACCTGCCACCCAGAGCTGATCGACCTGCGCGCACATGACAGGTGCTAGCACGGAAGATACACATGCATCGCTTGACGTCTCTCTCACGGATATTCCCTCGGCAGTGATTCTGTGATTCTTGTGATTCGACAACTTCTTTGCACTTGGGCATACATGATATAATCAACCTATGGCCCCGGCACACGTAGTAGTATTTGCCTCTCCCTTTGTCGAATCACCACCATCACCACCACCACCACCACCACTCCAAGGGTCCTCTTTTCATCAGTTCTCGCAATAGCGGCCCCCTACTCCCCTCGGCTTCCGCCCGGACTCTCACCGGTGCCCTCATTCCCACTTGTTCGTCATTAAGCGTTCAGCATTCAACGAAGCGAGAGAGCTCTCCACCTGCTACCAAAGACCCAATACTACTTACTAGTGCACTCCATATCAATAGACCGGACTGCAGCTCCCGCCGCTTGGCGATGGGTCTTTCCGAACCGCCAAACCATCCTGGACGCTGAATCCTGGATCCAATCGATTAGCCACGCGACGGCGTCTCCCAAAGAGCCGCCCTTAGCTATCCATTACGAGACTGGTTGCTTTTCGATTCCCCCAATCTCGACGCCCTCTCGACACCATCGTGACGCCTTTGGCTTGACGCAACAGAACTTTTGCTAGTATTTTTTTTCTCTCTCTCGCTAGTATAAGCAACTGCCAACTTTTGTCTGTTGCTCGTCCTGCTGCCCAACTTTGCGGAGGTAATAAAGATAAGAAAAAAAAAGCTGCCCAATCCACCTGCAGCAGAAGGGAAGGAAGTGGTCGATCATCGAATCAGGTTATCATTGTCATCTGAATCTCGTCATCTTCTAACCCTTGTGGCTGTGGTTTGGGCATTCCCTCACCGCCGACTGGTGATTCGATTCTGTCTCCCCAAGAACTCCACAGCTGGACGAACCACACCCCTGCTATACATGCGATTCGGGCAGGGACCGGCTCACCAAACAACGGACCCCTCCCACCCCCCTGACGTTGATTTTTTTTTTCTTCTTTGACTGTCCCCGCTTGGCGTGGGCCCTGCATCGAAGCTCTCAAACGAACCAATCGAGGCGTTTGCCGTTGTGAGTCGCAATCCCGCTTGTCGCTCTCATCGATTCGACAAGGCCAGGCGCTCCCAAGAAACCTGTGGGCGCGCACACATAGGATTGTTTTATAACTTTGCGTTATAATACTCACCTGTAGTGTCTTGTTTCTCTTGCAGCCCTGACCGCAGCTCTTCTTCTCCTGTATGTCTCGAGCCGCTCGCAATTTCCAAGGGTTCACTCGACCATTGTAGTGCATGCAAAATCTGGTGGGAGCGTCTTTTCAAGATCTATATATAATTCCCGGCAGCGCCTTTGTTTGAGAAAGTTCCTTGCTCTCAGCTTCAAAGCTGTATTATCAAAAGCTGCAGCTTTCCCGGAGTGGTCGTCATCTCATCTTCTAACCAACGCTTCACCGGCTTACATGTTTGACGAATCCCATATACTCTCCTCATCCTCACTTACACTTCGCTGGCCGCCAATATCTCAACCATACCGTCATCATGGCTCATTCGCCACGACACTCTATTGCGGCTTCAGATGCTCATCATCACCGCTGGAATGACGCGCGGATGGAGCCCTCCTCATCGCCTCCCTCAACTTCCCGTGGACGTCCAGCCGCGCAAGGCTTTAAGTCAAAGAGGGACCATTCACCAACAATCACCAGGGTTCAACGCAAAGATTCTGGATATGAATCCCATGCTTCATCGCCTCGGACATCGGCCACCTACATTCGTCCTAAGCCCTCGCGACGTGCTTCGACGCTGTCCAAGTATGGTACTTCGTCAGCACAGTCATTACGATCTCGCATCCGGCCCGGCATGCATCGACCTACCACCAGCCAAACTTCCATTTCGTATCAGGCTCGGAACAACTTACCTCCTCACCAACTGGCCTACTTCCAGTTCCCCGCTCCTGATATTGTCGAGCTCACAGAGACAAGCCAAGAATCTCAGCCACGTTCGTTGCCACCGCAAACCACACACTACTGGACCAGCGATCGAACCCGTCGACTAGAGTATGCAGCCATCGACGCAGCGAGCAAGGGCGTCAAAGGCTGGATTCGAAGGAACCTACTTCCAGACTGCTTCATTGGCAAAAAGCACGTTCCTTTCGACGACGATACCGGTAGCGTTCGCCGCTATAGACTGGACTTGGAAGATGAGCAAGACGAGAAGTGTGTAACCACGAGAATCACCTCGTCACCGCCACCACCAAAGAGTCGCTTCTCGCTCAAGATTCACCGCAAGAGCGTCGCAGTCTAATTCTCTTCCTTTTCGTTTCCATCGACTATGAAAGCATCATGCATTTTTTCTTTCTTTTCTTTATTTCGTAATCTTGCATCTTTGCATGGGCGGGCATCACATTACTCGGCGTTATATACCCCGATTGTTTTATTTTCTTTCCTTTTTTTATTAAACAGGTTCTCGTGTGGATTTCAGCTATGAGAGATACCAAGCATTTATATACCAGGGACGCGATTTTTCAGGCACTCAACTTTCATACTTTCATATCGCTTGGACGTGTGAAAGCAGGAAAGGAGGTCTGGAGCTGTCATTTCAACGATACTTTTTTTTCCCTTTACTTTTTGCATAGCTCTTTTTGGATGTATGCGCTACCACGATTTAACCATTGGGATAGCGCAACAGCCAATGGACGAGGGTGAGATGAATGAGCCATCATTGTCACTGTCGTTGGGAGGAGCGTGGGTGGACTGGTAGGGGCAGGAATGCAAATAGAAGTGATGGGGCGGTGCTGAGTGCTCCCCGAGGCCCGTGAGGACGATGAGCAAAGCTAGGTCTTTTGTCCTTTTAGATGTGGCTGTTAGGTAGAAAGCAATCAAGAACGTTTGCACAACCATATAACAGTTTTGAACCCCTTGTGAAGCATGATTGACTTTATGTCTTTCCCCTTGCAGAGTGCTGAAGGTGCGCCTCTTATTCTGGTTTATCCTCTGCTATCGTGTACGTGACGGCTCCCGATCAGATGAAGCAGCTAGATGGCCATGAACCAGTCACAAGCAACAGCCGATCCTCAGCTCCTCCAAGCAGCTTCTCTAGCTCTTCAAGACCTACAAATACCCCGGCATGGACACGCAGGATCCGAAGCATCGCCAGTCCTTCTACCAGTCGCCATACGTGCTCGCCTCTGGCCCCGAAGCGGCCTCCGACCGATCGACCCGGTCTGGGCCCTCATCTGCGGAGCCTCGCCCAGAGATCCCGCCGAACAGCAGCGCGCCTCGCGACATTGCACGAGAAGGACAAGAGCCCGGTGGGCTGCCCATCGCTGGCCTTGCCGAACGGGGTGCCCGCGGAATTGGCGAGAGTGGTGGTGAACATGCAGGAGTACTATGCTTCGGAAGTAGAGGTTCTCGCAGATAAGTTCAGCGGTGTGAGCCGGGAGTTGAGGCGGATGAGGGAGGAGAATAGGGAGATGAGGAGGATGTTGGATACGCATGCTGTCATGTTGCGGGAGGCGGCAGAGTTTATGCAGAGGGTGAGTGAGTGGCGGGAGGATGACGACGGCGAGAACGGTTCGATATTGAATATGGAGACATCGCCAGAATCCATGTCTGATAAGCAGCCTGTCACGAGGGAGAGTCCTTTACAAAGGCGAGCAGAGATGGCAAGGTCTTCCACAGGTGTTGACACTTCAAAGGCAATCTCGTCGAGGTTGGGAAAGACACGCAATGAGAAGGGCGTTTGTGAAGATGAAAGCGAAGAAGACGATGATGGCATCAAGGTGCTAGAGGGAGCGCCTCGACTGAGAGCCTTGCTGCGTCGAACAGCCTGGGCATCCATGATCAACAAACCAGCGACCTCTCCGCACTTTCGTTCATCACCATCATCATCATCTTCTTCTTCTTCTTCGCCATCGTCACCACAATCAGACATTGACAACAACGCACCACAAAGCAAGTCCACCCGCCCACGGTACTCGTCCCCCCGACGTACCACCACGCCTCGCTTCGCATCGGGACCGCAGCCGTCCTGCTTCCGCTTCCACCGGATGGGCCGCACCGTCCTTGACGTCTGGCGCGAATACAAGCACGGCACGCGCGGCAACCCGGCCATCGAGGCCCTCGAGCGGCAGTATGGCACCGGCTGGCGCGCGGGCTCCCTGCGCGAGGTCAAGTACGCGAGCAACTACGTCGGCGTGCGGCAGAAAGTCGTGGCCAAGGTCGAGGACATGTGTGAGCGGGAGGGCATCGCCCCGGAGGAGGCCTGTCGGCGGCTGGATGAGAGGGTGGATGGGAGGATGCAGATGCTGATTGCGGCGCTGAGAAAGGGAGAGGATCCGTTTGAGGTGATTCCCAAGCGGTGATGATGGAAAGGACAAATGGGATTATCTTGTCTGATATGCAACGGCTGCTACATGGGAAACGATGACTAAAATCCCCCATTGTATTAATCAAAGCTATTCCCTAATATTCATTGTCCATCGTACCAATTACTATTCCTCCTCCACGTGGTATCAATTTTGAAAGTTCCTTCTCACCAAGCACAGCTATTTCTCAAACAGCCCTGGGCTTCACCCTGACGTAGAAATCAACTGGTCTGATATTAAACCAACCATCCTCCCTCAGTTCGTAGTCTGGGTCCGCCAGCTCCAGATCAATCTCCCTAATTATCTTGGCCAAGACAATGAGGCTCCAGAGCAAGGCATAGTGCCTGCCAATACACACTCTCTTGCCGTTGCCAAACCACTTCTTCGCGCCAGCAGGCAGCTTTTCAAAGTTGTCGCCAACCATACGCTCTGGCTTGAACTCTAGCGGATCTTCAAACACTGCCGGATCGCGATTCACACCATGAAGGACAATGATGACAGGCTGGTTGTGCGCGATTTGGTACTTGCCTCCGGCCAAAAGGACGGGGCTTTTGTCTCCCTCTTTGGGGATGGGCTCGATGTTGAAGCCCGGAGCAGCAGAAGATAGACGGAGTGATTCGCGCAGGATGCCCTGGACGTACTCTAGCTGCTCAAGGTGCTCATGTCTAAACTCGCCATCGCCAATGACGCGATCTAGTTCCTCACGAGCCTTGACAAGGACATCCGGATTTCTCTGAAGATAGTAAATCGCATAGCCTAATAGGCAAGGTGAAGTACTGCTACCAATAGGCATCGTAACAATTTCGTCAATGACCTGCGACTCAGTCAAGGCCTTGCCGGTTTCTGGATCTTTGGCATTCATCATGGCAGCCAAGAGATCCTGACGGTCTGTAGGGTTCTCTATCCGATATTTAACCACGTCGGTGGCAAACTGCCGCATCGTCTTGATGGAAGATCTGAACTTGCGACCATATACTAGCCAATTGAGGACGCCTGGCCGTGTAGGGCGCTTCATGGCCTCAGATGTAGAGTCCTCCATTGCCTGGATCATTGGATGAGGGGGCCCAGTGAGTCCGTTGACTCTTTTGCCAAACAGGACATACGTGGCTGCCTCAAGGTTAAGCTGGTTGAGTTGCTCCAGAGGAGAGATTTTATTGTTATCCCCAAGCCCTTTCCAGTTGTCCAGAAGCTCTGTAGTGATATCTCGTATCTCTTCAAAGTAAGTGGCCACAGATTCGGGACTCAGTTTGGGGTAGATAATGCGATGCGCAATGCCCCAGCTAGGCTCGTCATCGAAGGCAGTAAAGAGAGAGTCGTGTACGGCAGCCCTAATTTCGACAATGGGCCCGCCGACAAATTTTCTGAATCGCTTCTCGTCGCATAGCTCTTCCGCCAGAGCTACGCTCGCGACAAAGACGATGGAATGGCCAAGGACTTTGATCTGAAAGATTTCTCCATACTTGTCGGAGAGCTTTCTCAACGAGTCCCATGTGTTGCCGGGCTTCACATCGAATATATTGCCTAGCAGCGGCACGCCAGGCGGTCGAGGAATGGGGGTGGTCATGATAGCCTGTCACAGATTGCGTGAAACAGCGGCTACCAGTATTCATGAATGTTGATAGAAAACTCAGAACAGAAAGAAAGGGAAGATGAAAAGCTAGAAAAGACTGCCCTACAGCTTGGGTCGTGGACATTGTATATGTATGAACATTGATTCGGAAGATGGCGTTTTAGGGGACCAGTCAACGTGGATCTGCAGTGAGACATTCACTTATTTCCTCTTTCATTATTCGTCCTACTTGGGCCATTTGAGAGGACCTAAATCATGGTGACAACTCACCCATGCAGAAGCCACTAGCTCTGCAACTTAACTCGAGAGCCAGTACGGGAGCTTGAGATGCCTCTGGGTCTAGTAGCGCAGCTTGCTGGGAGCTCTGACTGCTACCTCTCTCACGTACGGTCATCGTCCTTTGAGCCCACGAATTGCAGGTCGCAGAGTGAGACACTCCCCGCCAAAACCTGTCGTCATTTAGACCAGAAGAGGAATCGAGCTGTCTTAGCATCTCCATGGCCCCAATGTAGCATGCAGTTGTGCTCGTACAAGCAGTAGCAAGCAGTAGATCAACTGGCGGCCGGCACATTGCCAGGCCTGCATTAGCGCTCCGGGCAATGGATGGCGGCCGGCGATTAGGACGGGCTAGAGACAGCTTTCTGGCTCTGGTCCATGGATAATAACCCGTATCTTAGTGGTCGGGATGGCAGCAGGAGCCCACCAGCCTGTACGCCAATCTCATCTTGGACAGAACAGGGCCTATGGCGACGCTGGGGATGGCCAAGAAGAGCGGACAGTGGACGCCACGCTTGCCCGAGCAGAGCTGAAAACCAGGGTCCTCTGTAGGAGTAAGTGGACTTGTCCTTTGATTCTCTTTTGCTCTCAGCAGACGGCGTCTCGCAGATGAATTTGGCGGCCCATTCTTTTCAGCTTTGCCCATGTAATCAATTGTAGTCGGAGTGTTGTGGAGGTCCAGATAGTCTAGTAATTATCGCAGCTGCTAAAGTGAGCCTCAATCCGAGAAACGGCACAACCTGCTCCACTCCAGTATTCCTAGACGTGTAGTCATTTCATATTCTTCATCATCAGCACACAGCATCACATACAAACAAAAGACATGACAGGCAAGCTTCAAGACAAGTCGTTTCTGTTCTGCTGCGACATGAAGGGGGGAGGTCAAAGTGGGGAGCCGCTGAATCGCTGAAGCAGCGCCTCTGCATTTTCTCGTTGGAGCTGCTTAGTCACCACTTGCCGAATTTACGGGCCCATCAACGCGCCTCCCCTAACAAGTCGAAGCTACACGTCTCCAGAGCGCTGGCCGAGGCGAAACCTCCAGATCGCAGAAACTCACCCTCGCAGTCGAAGAAGACTACACACATTCCCCACACCTTGGGCATCGCACCGATCCTGCGCTGTTGCTGCAGACCCATCTTTCTCTTTCAATCTCACGCTCATTCAATCGGCTTTTTGCGCAACACACTCATCGCGACCATGACCCGCGCGCAGCAGACTATTTCCATTGGCCTCTTGGTCTCCTCTGTACGAAAATCAAGTCCCCCCTCCCCGTTGCTTGCGGGAGGCTCAATCGCATCCCCGTCGCCTGATAAGCCCAACATTGCTGACAATTGCTCAACGATAGCTCTACTTTGCGCTCTTCCTCGAGCTGATTCCCCTCCCTCCTGTCGTCCAGCAGGAAATCGTCCCAGTTGTGCGTACCAGGCCCCCCATTCGCTTTGGATCGAGCTATCCCCTCCGACCCGTCCTTCTTATGAGGCGCGCTAACACCGGACTTCTCTTTGACCTGTATAGCTTCCCTTCTGGGCTCTCATTTCTTTCGGCGCATACCTCCTCTTCCGCCTTGGCTGGGGCGTCTTGACGTTTAACGATGTGCCCGAGGCGCACAAGGAGCTGATGGGGGAGATTGAGCTGGCCAAGGTCGATCTCAGGAAGCTTGGGGTTGACGTGGACTAAGCAGAGAGCATATAACATTGGCGCAATCTGGAGAAAAAGGGGAGAACCAAAAGGATGTGTCAGAGTACACTGGGCTGAATTCTGGTAGTCTTGATATAATGAAAAAGCTCTATTTGTGGCTTGCTACTTGTTTTGTTATCGGATAATGATTTGAGCCAAGCGCTGGTATCTCATAACTCATCATCAGGGAGATGATGCCCCCGATCTTAATGCTCTCCTACAACTAATGCTACAATGGTCTTGACCGCGAGAGATGGGTCCTGCCCTCCCTCAACAAGATCTTCAAACAGCTTTGGAAGCTTCCCTAACACACCTCGTTGGTCTGCCTTGCGCCCTAAGAAAATTGATAAGCTTTCAAGTCTTGGTAAAAAGTCGGAGTGAAGAAGAAGCCCTTACATTTGCCCGGGATGCCAATCATGACAGTCACTTTGTTTTGTGCCTCCCCAACCCAATTAAACTCAATCTTCCACTCTAGTCGAACAGATGATGTTGGGTCCGACCGTTTTTTCGACGGTATGTTAAACTCAAAGGCTTGCTGGCCCATGAAATGGACCAGAGCGGCTTTCTTGAAAGATGATGTTGACGATGCAGACCGTTCCTCTTCGTCGGCCTCTTCACCTGCCTTTCGTGAAGACTTTTTCCGCCGCACCTCCGCAACCGTTTGAAAGAACTCACCCTTGGAAGCAAGCTCTCGGTCCAGCTTGGACCAAAGATACGCTCTTTGGACTGCGGCTTGGTACCATTCCCCCATGGCCCACGACAGTATCCCAATGTTGCGCTGCATGCTCCTGTTGCAGTCGCCCGAGCATATCTTGTTTGCAAACGGCTCCAGTTCAGGTCTAGCTGCAGGCTCCAGGGACTGCACATTAAGTTCTAGAATGGTAGAGTTCATGGCATTCACCACCATTTCAACTTTGGAAGTAAAGAGCCCAGGCGCGTCTTTTGACCGAAACGTCAGGATACGTCGCTGGCGAAGCGGTTGGTCTCCATCTGGATGTAAGATGGCGAGGGTGGATGTGACATCAAAGGGACTGAACAGTTGCAGGTATGGTAGCTCCTCTTCGGCCGTCATCTTCAGGGGATGATGAGACTTGATGTCGGCTGTATTTACTTGGTCTGCCTCTGTGGCGACAACGGGAGTTGGTCGCCCAAAGGGAAGCAATGCTGCAGGGTTTAATGCCGCCTTCATCAGCTGCTGCGACGGTGGCGGCGGATGGCTAGTCTCGGAATCGATGAGGTGTCGTCGCACCACACCAAACACCTCTTCCTCGTCCGCAAAGCTTAGGATACGGCCGGATGACTGCATCAGTCGAATGCGATCGTTCTCCTTACTTACAATCTGCAAGTCTCTCTTTAGCTTTGAAATCTCTTCGTCCAGCGCATCTCGCTCCTTCTTCTTATCGGCGTCCGGGTCATATGCCGGCACTTGACGAGCTGGGTGGGCTTTATTGTCCAGATGAGACGCCGCCGAATTGCTCCTCTCTTCTCTGGTGGGAAGTTCAAAGCTATGAATCGGCAGTGCGGTTCTCCCTTTCCCCGTCGGCTGATTCGTTGAGGGTTTTAAAGGCGAGCTTTTCTTTGCCTTTGATTTATCCCTCCATCGTGAGGGACTGCTGTGTATGCCTTTTGGTGGTGAGGAAGCGACGGCATCGGCGACGGACGGCGGCAGCTCAGGTTCTGGATAGGATATGGGTCGGCCCGTATTGGGAGAACGTCGCTGCCTTCTCCCCAGGAACGAATCAGCTTCATCATCTCCCTCAGGTGCAGGTGGAGGCAGTGGTCGTGGTTTCGGCTTGATGGGCGATTTCTTCGGCAGAGCAGCTAAGCTTTCACTGTCCTGTTGTGATGACTGTGAAAATTCTGGGTGTTGCGCCTCTCCGTTCTCATCTTGCGCAGGGTCGCTAGCCGCTGGCGCAAGCGCGTTGGGAGGTTCGACGGTGGTTTCGCCAGCTTCTCCATCGCTTGCAGAGAGGGCTTGCCGGGAACTCGAAGACGGCGCAGTGTTGCGTTCCTTGTCGAGAGTCTGTGACGAGGGACGCGCTATGCCAGCCTTTTTGTGTGAAGCATTAGGGGGGCGATTGGCTCGAGCTGCTGTTGGGGATCGGACAGATGCATGTGTCGCGTCGCTGCTCTGATTGCCGACGGAGGAATTGTATGGAGAGACTCGGCGTCTCTTTGACGCGGGCTCGTCCATGACGGCAAGGATAGAGAAAATGCTGGATCAAACCATCCGACGATGTAAAGTCTACCTTACTGCATTTAATATCTTTTCCCCAAGGCCCAACAGAAAAATAGGATGAGGTGGCTTGTATCGGCTGGGCAACGATTTGGTGCAATTGATGGTGTTTTGGGCCGAATGGGGAGCGCGTCACACCTGCAGCTAAACAATGTGGGCTGTGGCTACCGCCTGCCTATTTCGGCCGACTGGCATGAAAGCTCTCAACTGGGGCGCAGCTTCGGCCATGGCCGCTAGACACAAGACATGGGAGATGCGGCTACAAAACTCTGCTTTTATTGTTGTGAGTAATAAAGGTTGAAAAAAATCTTGCTTTCGCAGTGTACCATCTCGTATCAGCCCCGTGGACAAAAAGTTCCCAGTAATTCTGTAGCCTTCATCACTTCCACAAAGTCAATGCCACAGGTAGACATCATCCCCCCATCACGTGCAGCTCCCCCGATTCCCGCCCCCGATGACGTCCGAGTCGCCCCCACAAGCTTTGCGATGCCGAAGTGCGAATTCCGGATTCTTTTTCATCTCCTCCGGCAGCCTTCCGAGATTTTTTTTTGTCTTCCAAAGCTGCCTTTATAACAGCCCCTACGTCGCATCGGCCGCAGCGCCATACCCCAAGGTGCTGACACCGTCACTATGTCTTCCTCAAAACACATAATATCACGGCTACGGCTTGTGCGACCGAGCGCGGCTTTATCGCATCAGCAGAGCTGTCGACGATGCTTCGCGAGCGCCACGGGCACCACCGCCACCACAGAAGAACAGTGGCCTCAGAAAACACCTCTCGGGCCATACTACGACATTGTTTTGGAGAACCCTACTTCCTATTCACCTACCAAGTCCCTCAAGGGCCCACCCAGCTCGGCCGCACCAAAGGCAGCCTCTACGACTGAGAAGCCAGGTCGCAAGTCTCAGGAGACAACACCCAAGGCCTCGTCTGGCCCGTTCACCCTCCCCTCTACATCCTCTTCACAGCAGACACCACCGCCGACTTCCGCAGAAGCAAGAGCGCGCGTTATCTTTGGTTCTCGTCTCCTCGGCCCGGCGGAAGAGGCAGATCGCCTCGCTAAGAAAGCAGCGAAATCTACATACGTCGCCGGTGTCCTAATACCCCCTCGTCCAGAAGAACCGGATAATTGCTGCATGAGCGGGTGCGTCAATTGTGTCTGGGAGCGATACCGAGAGGATCTAGAGGAGTGGTCAGCCAAGAAGGCGGAGGCGAACGCGCGATTAAAGGCCGGGGGCAGCACAATGGATGCCGACGGCGGAGAGTCAGAAAAGCAATGGACAGAAAAGATCTCCAAGGATCTTTGGGATGAGGAGGCCCTCAAAAATGTTCCTGTTGGCATCCGCGAGTTCATGAAGCAGGAGAAGCGACTCAGGGAGCGGCATAAGCAAGAGCGTGCTTTGGGCAGCTGAAAAGACAAGGAAGATGCATAGATATGAGCATAGAACTTCATGACGACATGCTTTGGCGATGCGTTGATTTCCATATTATATGGCACGAGCACCCTTCATAGACTAATAAAACCACATGGCATCATAGACGAAAGAAAAAGCGTTTGTTAGGATGCGAAAAGAGAGAGGAAAGGGCAGTATCCACTATCTGGTAAATGGTATCTTCAATCTTTTTTTTTATTTAAAATTCTAGATTTTACTTGTTCAGGCATTCAGTCGCTCGAATGCGAGCATTCTACTGCCTGTTCTTGTTTGCATGGCTGTCGTGTTCGTCAATGTCAATGGCCTCCCAAGGATAGTTGATCCAGGCATCGCCGCAGGTGACAGCGGCAAAGTAGCGGTTCTTGAGCATATCCTCGGGCAGCTGGCCCTTCTTCGGCTTGTCCTTGTTCTAAAGAAGGTCAGTAAATCCAGAAGCTTGATGTGAAGATGCTCAAAAATAGCCCAAAGGATGACGTACATGCAGGACAAAGATGCTAAACTCGGTCTTGGGCGCATCCGGTCCCATCCTCTGACGGGCCAGCTCGACGTCCTTCTCCAGCTCCTTCACGGCATACTCGAGCGTCGTCCTAGTGTCGTCGACCTCATCCACGATCAAGACGCGTTTGCCGACGAGGTTCTCCATCTCGCCCAGGGCGCTGAGGTCGAGCCACTGGGTGCGGGTGACCTTGGTGCCGGGGATCTCGACCTGGGCGTCATCGCCGCCGAGAGACTCGTACAGGGAGAGGCCGATGGCCTGGATAGGGATGTTGGGCGATCCGGGCTGCTTGAGGAACGAGCGGAGGATTCGAGCCGGGACGTAACCGCCGCCGCCGATGGCAATCATGAGCTGCGGCTTGAATTCGTCAAGGATCTTGGCCGCAGCCTCCTTGCACAGCTTGTGTACCTATTCCGGGATATCACATTAGCAAATGAAAAAAAAGGCAAGGCTACTAATTTGATCAAGATGCAGTATAGTCCAGGAGCGGAACAAGTCAGAGAGTAAGCGCATACATCGTTGTACGTAACGTAGATCTTCTCAACCATGGTGACGGTCTGGTTGAAGTCGCAACGAGGGGTATCTAATAATAATTATTCACGAAAAAAAAAAATGATGACGAGAGAAAGCTGGCTGATTGACGAGGCCTGCGACCACGGGAGCGACACGGAATCTGCGGATTGCCCAAGAGGGAAGAGAAAAAGGAAGAAGAGAGAAGAAAAAGAAGAAAAAGACGACTGCAAGCGCTGACCAGAAGAATTTCTATTTACATGCGACCCGGCTTTTGCCTCAATTTTTTTTTTTCTTTTATTTTTTCTTTAAAAAAAAAATTTAGGCTGCCGGCCAAAAAACTTCCCCCTCCCCCCACCATCCCGCTTTGAATCATAGTGCATGATTTAGTTACCCTGCATCGGACTAAGATTCGCGCGTATGGCAGAGCCATTCACTCACTGCATGCGGTGGGACTCTTGATGCAGATGCATGCGAGGTTGATTCTGTGCGTGATCTTTCTGTTTATGATATGAAAAAATACAGACTAGAGTTGCGCATGCAGATGTCGTGAAAGCAAAGCATTCTCAACCCAAGCAACCTAGGAGTGGGCCAATTGGTAGGTGAATTCATACGTCAGATCCAGATTCCGGTTTAGATCCAAGTCATAGGTGTCAAGCTATATTTACTAACCAATTCTGGAATGGCTGTCTCATTGGCAACGCCTTTGTAAGTTACATTAGTAAGTACTGATGACTTCAAACCTTGGAAACATCATGCGCTATGGACGACCAAAGGAATGAATCCCCTGACTCTCTATGACACAAGCCTTCGTAAGCATCATCCATCTCCATAACAAGGTTGATCGTAGGAAGGAATATCTGTATGATGTACGGGAGTGATTCAAGGTTAGCCAAATTCATTTTGGAGCAAGGGAATACGAGTATAGATAGTATTCGCTGGTCGCCGTGGTTCGGTTACGCCTATTATTACCTAGGCAGGTCATTGCACGCCGTCATGCCTAATTCAACTGGAAATAAACATCATGGGATGAATGGTATCATGATGTGGCGATATTCTCGAGGCCCAGATGAAATTAAATGAGGCATTCATCAATTTACGGCTCAGTTTTTGGAACCGTCGATTCACAAGATTGCTTCGAGTCGAGTGAAGTGCACAACACAACAACATGCTTAGACCGACGGTTTGCAGATTTTAAATTAGCAACTGTATAAGTTGGAGATCGTCTTCGACTTATTTTAGCGGTTAGGTAGGTAGTATTTTATTAACGGAATTAAAATCGACCCCAAGGAAAGTAAATCACATGTACATATACATATAAAGTATCGACCATTGTAGCCGAGGCATCCTGGAAATCCTGCATACAGTTCCTGCGGCAGGTACAACCCAATCTTGCGGTATTTGATTCGAAATCATGCTCCTCCAACAGTTCATCCATCTGCTCCTCACTCCCAACACAAATCCAACGCCAAAGACTCCAGTCTATACGATTAAAAGGAACTTGATCCTCATCACTCACGCCCTCTTTAGACTTACTTTCACTCCGTCTTTGCACGTCGTCGCTAGCGCATACAGCTCAACCCAGTCAGCATCGTCTTTTGCGTTTATCCCCTCGAACGTTTGAACCATTCTTGCCACTAGGAAATGGGTTTCCAATAGGGCAAATTTCTCTGGCTTTCAATGTTAGCGTGCCATCGATAATGTTCGAGCGCTGGCCTGGGATCTCTTACGCCCGATGCAGACCCGCGGACCACCGTTGAAGGGCAGGTAACCCCAGCCTGGTCGCAGGCCTTTCCACCTTTCAGGAACGAACTCCTCAGGATCGGCGCCAAATACTCGGTCATCCCTATGCATTGCATAAATGTTGTACAGGACGAGATTTCCCTTCTTGATGAGAAGAGGCGAATTGCCGTCTTTGCCGCCGCCATAAGGCAGAGTAGTATCCCTGGACGCTTCTCGGGCATTCGTTGGAATTACTGGATGTAGCCGTAGGGCTTCGCCATGGTCAGCTCTGACGATATTCTGCCATGAGAATCACACAAACGGATCACAGCTGTTTGGTTCTCAACTTACATTCTCTCACGCACCACTTCAAGTATTCCATGTCATCCACTTGACTGCTTGTTGCGGGCTCCACTCCTGCAACTGAAAGTACTTCTTGCCTTAATTTGGCGTATATATGAGGTTTCTTTGCGAGAACGAAGAAGAGGTTGCTCAATAAGCAGGCAGTGGTATCACGACTTGCCACCAGGATATGGAGGATCTGATCTCTCAACCGCCTTCGATCTGTTGTAACAGCAGCCAAGCCGTGCAGTACATTGAACCCCATCTTTGAGGATTCTTCGTCTCGTTTCTCATCCAAAGACTTGTCGATAAAATCATCAATGTACTGGAACACGCGCCTTCGTGCCCTCACAGCCGAGAGATTGAATGAGAATATTTGGAGTGGTCCCAACTGCATCTTCCTGACAATCTCTGTGGAGCAGGTCAAATAATCGTCTACAAACTGCTGCTCTCTCGCATGACTAGATACTCGATCCAGAACGTGCGTCGACCGGCCCATGAGAAGCTCAGTTGCAATGTCCATAGTGAGCCAAAAGAAAAGTGGCTGCAAGTCGACTACGTTCCCGCTGCTTGAGATTCTTCTGAGAAGAGCTTGGTAATGACCTTCTAGCATATTGACTGTGCATTCCTTGTTCTGCTTCGCAAGGCAGGGTCGCAAGATGCTACGGGCTTGCAGCCACGAATGTCCGTTCAGTGTGAAGATGCCGTTACCAAGGAGAGCTGTCATCGCATTTACGCGAATGCGAGGAAGCTTAAAGTCGGCGAAACTAGAAGCAAGAACGTGCTTAATGTTTCGACTATCGCATGTGTAGATGGTTTTCCAAGTCCATCTCTTGCATACATAGGTTGATCCCAGACCTTGGAATAGTTTGTAAGTGGAGTCAAGATACCTGTCGACTGGCTTGGCGAAGAGACAGTCGTATAGAAAGTCGAATCCAATGAAGGGATCCTTGACGGGGAGGCTGAATTGAGCATCTTGACAAGACTTGGTTCGTGAAAGCTGATGATGGTGAGTTTGATGGATCAAATATTGGAGAAGATAAGAGACAAAGAAAAGAACAACGCAAAGTATCAAGTATGGGATCTGAAGTAAAGAGCACATTGCTGACGATTGTATGTAGTAAACACTCCGCAGATATATACTCTGCCTCGGCTGCTCCGAAATGATGAACTGGAAACTCTGTGCTTCTTATCGCAGTGCCAATCCATTAAGGCTTCGACACTCAGGCAATGAGCAATACCTCATGACTCCTCTTCAGTGGTACACTTAGACCAGCCAGTCTAGCAACGTCTGACAAATACATCCTTCTGAGAGAGAGTTCATTTTGGGAAATCTCCACAGTGGTTGGCAGCGCGTTGCCGTCAGTGCTGCATTTCTCTTACTGGTCAATCTACGCATGCCACACCCTAGGAAAAAAAAAAGGGGGGGGGGGTTTCAAATCAGCGCGATACATCATACGTCACGAGTGCTTTTGGTAAGGTGGGTTTCACGAGTATTTCTAAATAGGAGTCCTATACATAGGACCGAATCATATCGATAGCTTCTTCGTGTCGCTGGTCCTCTGCTGTGGAACTCGCGGGCGCAGCGACTGACGCCTTATGAACAATGATTTCGTCGAATGTCGCCCGAGTTTATTCCTTACTAGAGGAAGATATAAGTAATGGAGCCTCCATTTAAGTATGCTAATCGGCTGACAAGAGTGGCATATCTAAATTTACAGCATCATTGTATCTGAATTTAGTCTCGTTGCCATATCTTTTATGCATTATCCAACAGATGCAGTCGTACATGTGCCCATGCGCTCTGATGTTCTCCGCTCATGAGATAGGGTAAAAAAAGGCACTGACAGCTGTATGTCTCGCAACCGTACATGATCGTACTGCTCACATAGTTCAAGACCGATCGGTCAGTGTCTTCTGCGCAACACTTTGTGGAGGAAAGCAGATATCCGGCATCAAGTGCGCTCCCCTGCTGCCGGGAAATACCGCGCTGGTATGGTTAGCTGCAGGTCTAGGGAACCAATAAGTGTCGGATACTTTCGTATGAGTGACCTGGAGATGTTGGACATGCAACCACTCGAGACACACCACTTGGATGAATTGGTCCCTGTGCCGTTCCTCAATGACATAGTACATGCTAAGCATATTCGACACCCAGGCTTTAAGATGCACTATTGGTGCTGAAGGCAAGATTAGAAAGAGCTCTAGGTATGTATAGCATCTCATTGGTGACTTTTGACCAAGTTGTTCCCTATGAAGATAGCTCTTCAGCTTCGACCGTGATAACTTGCCTCATTTGGAATATATTGCAGTACTTACCATCTCGTCAACCAAAGTTAGATGAAATCTCGCAAATGGCAGGCTTGAGCTTTTTGCATTTGAGATGACATTATCGTGTTTTTCTGGCTAACATCATGCCATGTGTTAGATGTAGAGCTTCCGTTGCAATCATGCTCCCTTGTGCCCTTCATCCAATCTTTGACGGACAATTAGCATAGTTGCATACTGCCTACACCGAGGAGCTTCTTCAACTTACGTACATGGCAGATTCCGGGCTGAATTCGATCAAATAGATTGGACACCAAGCGAACTTTGACTTTGCCCACGAGGTTATTACCGGGGAATGTGGTGCACCGCTGTAATGTCTCGACTGTCTCCAGAGCTTCAAGTCTTAGACATATAAGATGGGTGTAACTTCGGATCCAACAACTTATATACTTGGAGCCTGTTTTGGTCTCGTGTGCGTGTTCAGGGCGCACCAGACCGCCAGTGCCTGTCGGCTTAGCATGGAGATTCGGCAATACGCCGTGTCGGGCCAAACTGTCTTATAAGCATACGTTGCTTGCCGATGCTCGCATTATGTGCTACTCCAGATGAAGGTTTCATTCGACTAGTCGGGCTTAGTGGCGCCGTTCCTGGTCGAATCAATGCGTCTTGAAGATTCTTTGTATCACAAGGCTCTAGAGGCTTCAACCTAACAACTGCACGGCAAGTCGGATCTGCTCAGGCGGCGGCTCTTAAGCTAACGGAGAACATGAGACCGACTCTGGCCATGACACAGGATGTCTACGTGGACGTATGAAATCGAGCAGTGGTAACTCCTCTGCAATGAGGATCAAGAGTAAGGAGATGATGTGAGATCTCATATCTACCGGTGAAAGGCCGCACCGCGACCTGATCTCCGCTCTATCGTACTGGTAGAGATATTAATAGTCGAGCTATACCCTCGTTCTTCCGACGACTATAGTGGTGGTTAAAGAAAGCTCTCTCCTCCACAAGCTTGACCACTTTTGTCATTGTTCAAATTCTCAACCAACAGTTGACGATGCCCTCACAAAACGACCACACTACCTATGACTCGCTTGCTGAGATTCACGGCGAATCTCTCTCTGACCTTGATCAGCCATTCTGGAATATCCTCTCAGCAACAGCCACTGCTCATACTGATAGAGAGGCCTTAGTATCTCTCTGGCAGCCTGCAGATCCCAGCCAATCATCGCTGGTACCAACCCCAAGTGCGCGATCGGAGTGTCTCAGATGGTCGTATGGATGTCTTCGGGACAAAGCTGAGCATCTAGCCAACATTCTGGAGCAGTTGGGACTTGGTCCCGGGATGCATGTCGCCGCTCTTCTCTGGAGCAGTGCGGAATGGGGTCTACTGTTCTGGGCCACTGCCAAGATCGGCGCGACATTCATCCCTATCGATCCTCGTGTCACAGATGACTCTTTACTCATCCTAGAGTCTACAAGGCCCCGGTTATTGGTCGCCCAAGATGTAGACACTGCCATGTGCCTGACCAAGAAAAGTAACGGGCCTTCTATCTCGAATGATACAATCATTCGGATCCACTGCGGGAGAGATACCCTTGACGGTTGGATAAGCTTTCATGACGTCCTAGCTCGGGATGAGAATTTCTCATCTAAGGGGGTTGAGGGCCTTGGTGACACCGACGATCATGGACCGCCCCGAGCCAACGGAATCCACGGGATTGACGGGAGCACTCCCGCTCTCATTGTCTTCACAAGCGGGACCACAGGGAGACCAAAAGGATGCCCTCTCACAAACAGTAACCTAGTGTCTCAGACCAACAACTATGATCCTAACCCCGACACGTCGTTCGTCGACCGCTGGCTAGTCCATACCCCTATGTGGCATGTTTTCGCCATCAACAACGCGCTACGTGCTTGGCGACATGGCGGCGCTGTCGTATTCGCCGCCAAGTCCTTCAGCGTTGACACTACGCTAAAAGCTTTGGTTCAAGAGAAATGTACGGTAATGTCGGCCACACCGACGCTCGTCAAGGCCATCCTGTCACACCGCTCACTCCTGAGTCCCCGGAAGTTGAATCTATCTGTCGTTTCGGTTTCCGGGACAATGATTGAGCCGGAAGATATTCGTCTTTGCAGAGACGAGCTTGGTGCAAGTGATGCAATACAGGCTTACGGAATGAGTGAAGGAGCGCCGGTACTAAGCTGGTCTCGGCAAGATGCGATGCTCGTGAACGGATACCATCCCGGGGTTGGCAAAGTCCTTCCTGGGGCGGCCGTCCGTGTCTGTCGTCAGGGCGGCGAAGAAGTGCTTGCTCGAACGGAAATTGGTGAGCTACACATTTCTGGCTCCTCGGTCATTGAGGGATATTTTGGAAATGTCGGCGAAGAACACTTCTATCGCGATGCGGCGGGAAGTTGGCTGAGGACAGGAGACCAGGCCATGATCGACAAAGAGGGAGTTGTTCACATTCTTGGCCGGTATAAAGACTTGATCATTCGCGGAGGTGAAAACATTGATCCTCTGAAGATTGAAGCTTCGTTGTCAGATATTTCAGGTCTTCTCCAGGTAACATCCCATGCTCACTGACACAGATTTCTGCAGATGAAAAGACAGTGATGGCTAACGGAGAGCAGGCTGTTGTGGTAGGGATTCCAGATGACATTGCAGGTCAAGTTCCTGTTGCGGTCATCAAAATCTCTCCGGGGGCATCTGAGATGAAAATGAAGGTAGCAGAGAGAGCAAGACTTTTAGGTCCGCAGTATGTTCTTGACGCTGTATATACTCCTGAAGACTTGGGCATTGAGAGTATTCCAGTGACTGCCATAGGGAAACCAAAAAAGACGCTGCTTGTGGATCTTGTCATGAAACAACGTCTGGTCATTCAGTCCCAGAATGAAGTGACTAAAGCGAAAGACGAAGTAAAGGATCTGGAAGAAGCTCTTGTGGCAATATGGGATCGGCTGGTAGGGATTCGACCCAACAAACTCGACAATGTCCTTGACATAGCTGATAGCATTACGCTGCTTCGATATTGCGACACCGTACTACGAACGTGTGGCAAGCGTCTTTACCTTCAAGATCTAAGTCGATATAAGACAGTCGAGCAGCAAGCTCAGTTGTTGGCCACAAGGGATTCACAAGCCGAAACTGGAAGTGTCGACTTCGAGAATGGCCTTCCACGGCGAATCAACCCTGTTGTCGAAAGGACACAAGAATACGTTCTAAGTCGACGCTCGACCTTTCAAACTGAGTCCAACGATCTCTTAGCTGCTGCTCAAGAAGACATCGCAAAACTTGGCATGGGCGCATCTGATATAGAAGATATCATTCCCATAAGAAGCTCTCTACATCGGACGGCTGTCGGCCAAAGACCTCAGTCATATCATATCCGCGTCGTCTTTCGCACCCACCATGCAACTTGTGCGCAGATCTACGACGGGCTATTCAAATGCTTGACCTCTCGGCCTCTTTTGCGAACGATACTCATAAGCTCTCAGGGGCTGCTCTATCACGTTGTCGTGCGCCACAGCTTGCACCTGTTCCAGAAGTTGGTTTCAGAGATCGCGGTGGAAACAGTAAAGGAAGCGAAGGAGCTTTATGAGCATAGCTCCGCCAATGCCCATTCGTCCGCTTTCATGTTCAGCGCGCTGGTGATAAGAGTAAAAGCCACAGGTCAAAGTCTTCTATCTCTGACGTACAGTCATTCCGTAGTCGACGCTGTGACACTTTTACCTTGGCATCGGGATATCGACCGTCTTATAGGCAATTCGGATGCAATGATTCCTAGGCAGACATCATACCGACTGTTTGCAGACTTGTTCTCTCAATATTGTGACAGCGTGCCTGCGCAACAAGCCGTCTCGTTCCATGTCCGGCGACTGAGAGGCATAAGTCGCTATGGACACGCACTATGGCCCCCTCAACAATCACCAGGAATGTTGATAGGTAGTGACGAAGGATCAATTTACACTGCCGAGCGGCAGATTGCCAGGGACCGGATCTGGAAGGGGGAGTGGCAACTAAGGGCTGACGAGTTTCAGTTCCCACGTCGCAGCAGAATCGTCCATTTACCCAACTTGACGAAGATGAGTGAAGCCCACAATCTTGAACCGGCGCTTTTCACAAAGTGTTCTCTGGCGCTATTCAATGTTCTCCAGACAAGGTCATCCGTTGCACTGTTCAACTCGTGGGAGAGTGCCCGCTCGTGGCCATTCATCCCTGACTGGATAGCAAACTCCCTGGAACCGCCCATGAGCATCGATGGGCCGACAGTTGAATGGGTACTAAACATGTTCGAGGTGAATAATGATGAGACGCTAGTGCAATTTATTCAGCGCATGGTCTTTGATCAAGAGCAACTCCGCCGTTATGAGCATGTACCGTGGGAAAAGGTCGTCCAGGAGCTGCAAGAAGAAGGCAACATGGCGGTAGATGCGTCGTTTCGACAGTCTTTCGTGTGGGATGTGAGCATGGGCATCGCGGCGTCCCGCGGCTTTCGCAGTGATTTCGAGGTTCTGGAGCCTGTGGCGCGGTATGACTGGCCAGATTGGTGAGTCAAGATGCTTATTTTCTGTTGTACCAAAATCTTGCCATGAATCGATGGATGAACTAACAACTGGGTGATTAACAGCGGTTTCTTTTGGAATGCCTTTATGATTGATGGGGATAATCTCTTCTTCATTGCTTCGTGGGACACGGCACAGTTGAACGCGGAAGAAGTGGATGGCTATTGTGATGAGCTAGCGGATGTGATGAGGAGGCTGGCTCATGAGGATAACTGGGACCGAAGAATAGGAGAGGTGTTTGCTAGAGTGTCCTGAACGAGTATCTGGTTCTAATATCTGAGTGTGATGCGACCATACCTAGAGGGAACCGCAAACGTTCACCTATTCCTCAGATATGGTATCTAAGATTCAGCCTCTCATGCTAGCTCTACTGATTCACTATGAGAGCCTGTTTCTTGAATTTCATGCAGAGGAAGCTAATCATTGGCCGTGGCTGTTTGCTTCTTCTTTGAACAATCCTCCTTTTGACCTGTGTATAGCCAAGTTGTTGCGGCTTGAGTGTAGACGAACATCTACTTAAACACTCTCAGATATCCTCCATTTCTGCCGTTATTTCTGTTCTAATTCCACACACGTTTCCTCTATGAACACAAAACCCTAAGTCAAACTGTACATCGCTGAATCTGTCTTTTATGTTCACGGTCATCAAGCTTACATTCTTCTTCTATACAGCAATAGCAAAAAAAAAGGTGTTTCAGTACCAACATGTCTCGAGAACAACTCCATCTCCAACACGACACCGAGCCTCGCCCCATCAGCGAGCTCGGCTGGGTCCGCGGCTCCTATCATAAACATCTCTCCGTCTGGCTGCGCACCCACTCGCTCCGCTGGGAGCCCTCCATGCTAGCGACGAAGCTCGGCCGCGACATCGAGCTGCAGATTACACGCGATGGCAAGAACTTTGACGTGGCCAACCTCATGCGTGCTGTGACCTATCTCCACGCAGACATGGTGTTTCACAGACTGAGCACGCACACGGATCCATATCAGGTGTGGAGAGACGTGCTGGAGCATGCGAACCCGCGGCTTGTGGCTATGAGGCCGCGGCTGAGGGAGATGGCGAAGGAGATGGACGCGGGCGTGGTGTGGGCGAAAGATGATTTCTTAAAGGAGTTTGATGCCTTTGTGATGGAGGAGCGGTTGAATGACAAGGTCGTGGTGTTGATGAACTGTCCGGATTGTGCCAGATGGGGGCAGCAGAACTTTTGAACGGCCTGCACAGTGAAATGAGCAACGAAGTCTGATTTGGAAAGAGGCCATTCCATTCCTGACTCGATATTAGTAGCAAAGCAAGCATCTATCCTAGCTAGCATAGAGCAACAATTCCCAGATTGAAGTCCCAAGTCATTTCCACCCCTTTCCCATGACGTCCACTCCATAATCCCAATCTCCACCAAGATCTCGACTCTCAAAATCTTCAATACTTCCTTGTTCCACTTATCCATCTGAAACCATTCATAATCTTCCCGTCAGTTATCGTACAAAGTCGCCACCTTCCACACCACCACCGCCCTCACAAAAGCAAGCCCCGCCGTCCCCCAGAACAAGACGCCGCAGCCCAGCAGCGCATACTTGACCATCAGGTCGTCCTCCCGCACGCAGTTGATCCACATGGACGTTGCGGACACAGTGGTGAGTGCCAGGATGGCTGCCTGGACGTAGAGCAGCACGACGGTGGAGAGGAGGTAGATCTCGTGGATGAGGAGCGCGGTGGACGAGAGGATGAGGGTGAAGGCTGTGGCGATGAAGGATATTTTGCGGAGTCTATATGATACATTAGCATTCAAATTTTGTCAAAGGACAACAAAGTGGTTCAACTGCTCACCCTTTGTTTGATTCGCTGCGAGCGTCTTCTTGGGCATCTTTCCACAAAGCCATCCACACAAAGACGCTCAGAACCCCCAACGCCACTCCGCTCTGCAAGGCCAGCACAACTCCATGCATTACTGAGCGAAACATGTGCTTCGTCGTCGCCCTCGCCGACTCTTCTCGACAGACTTCCCCTTCCGTGTCGTCGTCAAACACGCACTCTAGTTCGGTATCGCCGTCTCCATCGCGGTCAGTCGACGAGCCCATCCACCAAAATGGCAGTCTGCTCGTCCTATCCTGCTGTTGCTGCTGCGTAGGGTGGGAAAGTCGATAGTATCCAGATATCGTGATCGAAGATGAGGGCGTCCCTGAAACGTGCTCGGGTGGTGGGCCAGACGACCAGGTGGAGTTTCTAGCTCCAGAGGCAGCTGTTCCTGAAGTACCCTCCGTGGAATTGATTTGCACGGTTCCAGAAGATGACAAACGCTGTGAGGGAGCGACATTATCTGGGGGAGATGATGGTGAAGCTTGAGCCCCTGGATGACTACGGTCGTGATAGAACCCAGTCTTTCTCCTCAGCTTGCGAACAGGAGCCAAGCCATCCTCATGCTCATCATGAGGGTTCTCAAGCTGAACTACCACATCCGAGGATTCATCAGTCTTGGCAATTCCCTGCTTGCCTTCATCATCAGCCTTTTTGATGCCCGAAAGCTCACTCATGTTGCTTCAAAACTTCTCTTTTTGCTTTTCTGCGCCTTTTCTCTTTAAAGGGAACCCAAAATAACAAAAAGGTAGAAAGAGAAGGACGAATCTCGTTGATGAAACCCCTATATTAGATGACGGGGATGATAATCATTAAGGTGACAAAATGGGAGGATGCAAACGCAGAAAACAAAAAACGGCGAGGAAAAGGTTGTAGGTTCTCAAGGAGGTTATTAAATTTCTTAGCCAGCTGCTCAAGCAGTGTATGGAAAGACGTGTAAACAAAGACATACCGCCAGCTGGCAGAACTGCTCTGTTAGTCACTCGACCAGACGCGTTGGGTTCTGTTTAATTTCTCTTACATATTCACCGATCCAAAGATTTACCCAAATCAGGGCCATCCTCTCTTTCCATCGCGTTTCGCGGGTCGTAAAAGCATGATGCTGAGCAATTCACGTCTCGTCACTTGGGAACAAATAGGAACCTGAATTGTCTTTCCCCTTAGATCGACACATCCAAGCGCAAGACAAGACCGACAGTAAACAGCTAATGCTATATATTTAATAAAAGAAAGAACCATCGTTCTCTTTCATATCAAGATGCTAGTCCAATGCCGTTCCCGCTACGCCGGAAGACTCCAGTACACCTGCAAGGATGCTGCCCTTAGAACGCTTATTGTTACATGAAAAAGTTGAATACAATGACCGTTGGATAGTTCTTGTCTAGTCAAGACCATAGACCCATCCAAGGGCGATTGAGGGCCGTTCCAGGGGCCCTTCACTCTAGGCTCATACGCGCTTCGTCGCCGATACCCCATTGCCCGCCCTCTTTTCCTTGCTTCTGCAGCTCAAGGGCAACTTCAAAACCTAGCCCGCTGGATTCCTCTTCTTCCCCGACAATGTCACTGGCTACGTCGCTCGTCCTCCTTGATTTCTGGCTACCGCTTTGCCGCTTCTCTAACCTTTGACTATCCAGACGGAGACTATCTCCTGAGCGGTCGGTAGGACGCCTTCTAAGAGTGGGCCAGAATCGAGATGATGTCGAGTGTAAGGAGACAGCATCGTCCGCGGTCTTAGCGCTTGAGTCGTCTGCAACGTGGTCCTCGTCTATTTTGGAAGTGATGGGTTCAGCACGCATCTTTTCGTTGGCGGTGCTGTAGGATGTGGTGTGAAGAGCCGGCACGGATTCCGTTGCATCTAGCTCGTGAGGAAACTGGGATTCGTCCACCTCTACCAATTCGGCATCACGATACCACTTTCTGCGACGAGTCCATCGGCCCCATCCGTCCTGTCCTCGTCGACCATTTTGCCACTAGTGAGGTCAGTGCAAGTTATGATGAAAAGTGATTTGAAGAATTGAAAATAAGGACAGGGGAGAAATAACAGTTATTCACCTTGTTGTCATAGTATATCCATCCATTCTTCCCTTCTGGGCCATCATAGTCCACAGATCCCTGCTCGTCCGGCACGCCATCCACACGCCACCGACTGCCCTCCACCCACCGCCATCGCATCCGACTGCCGTCCTCGACATCGGGAAGCTCAAATTCGTCCTTTGGTGGCACTGGGTTATTGTGTTCGTCCGTCCACGCAGGTCGTTCGTATGCGAAAAGATTAGACGTCCATCCCAAGCCAATCCACCGCCGCTGATTCTCATATATAATGAAAGTGAATTTGACGCCAGCGCTCTTGGCGCCATTAGCGGCGCCATTCCGCCGGCGATTCACTTGTAGACTGGAGGAGCCTACAAAGGACGCCTTGCGCAATTGCGATTCTTTCTCCTTTGGCGTGCCAGCTTTTCCAGAGCCGGCCTTGGTCGGGCCTTCAAAATGAAGACCAGTGATGGCCCCGGCAAGCTTCCGAACCGTCGCGCTTCTCCAAATGATAGCTCTCGAAACTCGCATTACTCTAGCATGCCAAGTCAGGACGAGCGTTCCAGCCAGCAGTACGACCCGCCTCGTCGTGATAATCCTCCACGGAGACATGGTTAGGGCGATCCAGAACGGCGTCACGACAAGCAGCCGCATAAACATGGCTGTCAGAGCCGGCCTGGTGGTCGCGCTGGTAGGAGTTCGCTGCGTGCTCAGAAAGTCGGTCATCTCGAGAAGCGGATCCATCAGGACGTTGCACCTGCCGGTGAACTCCTTGAGCGTATCGACAATCTCATCCAACGTCTTCTGATGCTTAGTGTTGGTGACTTCAGACTTGGCTCTCGTGTGGCCCGACTGTTTCGCGTTGGCGCCATCTTCTGAACGACCGCTGCCGTTGGGTCCAGCCTTTTTGGGCGTGGCAGCATCTTTCGTCACGCGTGCCGGCTCCGTCCAACCGCTGCTACTCAAGGGACTATATCGCCGGCCATACATGCCTGCTATCAGCGCCATGCCGACGACGACGGGCCCGGCCCGCATGAGAACCACATCGCCGTAGAGGACAACGGCCCAGAACGCGGACAGCAGCAGGAAGCTCTGCCAAGGGTCTCCGGTGCTCCATGTCAAAAGGCCAACAAAGGTATTGAGCGGGAGTAAGAAAGGGTGACTATAGGCAAGTGCTCGCGTGATCTGGGGCGGCGTGGCTAGGAGCAGCGGGCTCTTCTGGTGGACTAAGATGGTGGACCGGCGGCTGTTTCTGGAGGGAGTCGTGGCCGAGAGCGTGACGGGAGAAAAGGAAGCATATGTCGGAGGCGCCGCGCCGAGTGCAGACTGCGGATCGAAGCTGGATGGCGTGGCGCCGAGGGAAGAGTCGTCGCGGGAAGACATGGGCTGGCCGAGCTGGGAGATCCACGGAAGATCCTGCAAGCGATGCGCGCCGCGAGGGGCGGATGGTTAGCAACAGCGACAGCAACTGAAGCGAGGTGTATGCGCATGCACGGGAAGGGGACGAGTGGGCACGAGCTCGGGTACTAAGGAACATTGCAGGAGTGAAGATGACAGGTGATGGCGAGCGTACAGAGCAGCGCGCGCACAGCACAACCGTGGCGTCAAGCAGAGCTGACACGGACAGGCCAGGAGAGCCAACTCAAGGCAGCCAAGCTGAGCGCCTTCATGACATCACCCTAGCGAGTGAGCCCTATGAGAGCACGGCCGAGGCAACGCTCTGGGCAGATCGTATGGACAGCAGGGTCGCGCTGCTTCTCGACTTGCAGACAGTCCTACCAAGTAGTCGCGGGCCCTGGGGAACACAAAATAGAAAAAAAAAAAAAAAGAAAAAAAAGCAAGAATATCAAAAGGAAAATACAAGGGAAAGGGGACAAAGAAAGTCACAAGGCTACTCATCCCAAACACGACGCCATAGTATGGCAGGGAGGAGCGTCACTCACAATGGCAGCCATGTAAGGCAGCGTTCCGTCGTCTCCGCCGGTCGTCGAGCACCCCAGCAGCCCAAAACGTCATTGGTATCGCGACGCCCGCGTGCGAGACAGGAAACAGGCCGTATGATCTACCGTTCCGTCGAGCGGGCAAGCCACCGTTTACGTCGGATCGAAGCGTCTCCCAAGCTATCAAGAGAGGGAGAAGGCGAAGAAGAGAAAAAAAAAGAAACTCGCAGCCCCAAAAGCTGGTCAGCAGGCTGGACTCGTCCCCTTGATCTTTCTGGCAGGAGCCGAGGGCAAGGCGCCTGCCCAAGTAAACGGATGCCGGGCGGGAAGGCCACGTGAGGCACCTTGTTCGAAATTTCACATGCAAATTGGGCAGCATTCCGTGCGATGGGGGTACTCGCTACTTTGACTCACTATGGCTTCGGGCCACGCTGTCCTGGTATCCAGTACTCGGCATCTGACACGGCAACAGAGGTCCGAGTACATGTACCTTGCAGTGCTCCATACACGTATCTTAGGGAGAGCTGAGAGCCTGGGCCGTTAGGGGAACTCAGGGGAACATGAAGGGTTACTTGCATTTACAGTGCAGCTTGAGGTCTCCAGTTCTTTTTACGTGGTTTTTTTTGGCTTGTTGCGTATGCCGGTAATATGTAGTACTACTCATACCAAGGTAGCTGACAGCTCGTTTATTCTCGGCCTGAAGACGCCATCACTAGCGACACTCACTAATACTCCGTAGATCTGGGGAAATCCATCCTGGCTGCAGCAGACAGGGTCCTGCTGCATGATATAAATGCCGTCATGCCGACAGCTGCATAAAACACAAGGAATACCAGGGACGAGGTAGAAATTATGCTTAGATGATGCATCATGATTCAAATTATAGAAAAGCAGTAATCAATCGCACATGTACATGTTTTTTCCCCCCATATATCAGCTCAGCAGCTGTCCCAACCTCCTACCGGGCAGGTGTATATACCAGACCCCATAGTGTGCCGCGCTTTACTTGGAGCCACAGCCGGAACAAGAGCCTATAATTTCCAGGTTAGCGACTGATCTCGCAAAGTCCTTAGGGCTGTTAGTGCGTACAGCTAGAGCCGCAGTTGCAGCTGGCGGCAGAGGAGCATCCGCAGTTTCCTTGCATTGTGATAGAGATGAGTTTTAAAATTGCAAGTTTTTATGTATATATAAATCTTATTTTAGTGCGAATCGATGTTTGTCCGAGCGTGAAGGAATTGTCTTCTGTGTAGAGACTGGCCCGTCTTATATATCCAGCGCTGCGTGATTTGTGCCGAGTTTAGTCAACTCTCCTCCGACCTCCGCACGCGTGGTTTATGCGGTATTGGCCAGTGGCAAACTCCAGCCTCACCTACACCAGAGCATTCCAGAAGTTTAGACGCAAGACAGCGACCACTTGCTTATTATCATGTTTTGTCATTGTATACTGTACGTGTAAACGGGATTGAAACCGATATACTGAGGCAAATTCCTGTCATATGCCGATGATTGTGCGCTTTGTCATCAAGGAAAATATTGCCATCAAATCACAAGGACGAAGAGCTCATCAATAAGGCTGGTCCTACAATAACAGAGCTGAAGGTGGATAGCCTTTGTGACAGCATTACTAAGAGATGCTGTATTGGTAAAAAAGCAGCGTTATAAGGAGAGCCCTTAGTTCGATTACATCAATGTTCCTGTAATGTCATAAATTACAAAAGGGAGTTTGGATGCAGGGACGACTGGGCTATGTATAAAACGTATTTGATGTTATATCGACGCCAATGTAACTCATCATATGAGGCAGCAGGCCGGTACAAGAACTGCAAGTAGTGTTACAGCCATTTAGGTTGTCCCCAGCCAGATCTACCACCTTGTTCTTGATCGTCATTAAAAAGGATCAAGGTACAGAAAATTACATTGACAAAGGGTATATGATCCAGGGAATAAAAACCGTGGTAACTCATGTTCGGGAAGAAGAAGAAGATGATAGCATGCTTACTTGAATATTGGGTAATGGCAGCTCGCGATAGGGCATCTCTCTCAGGCTGTCACCAGAGGTGTAAAGAGAGCCACGCATGGGCTGGGCTTACGAGAGCGGCTACTAGTAGTGAAGAAACAACAGTCAAGAGAAAGCCGGGGGAGTGATTCGCGAACAGCGGAACCATAACTACCATCCTATGTTATGCCCTCTAGATAGGGTGACTTACAGGGACACTGCAGAAATGCGGATCCTCGGAGGATCCGGATATCTTCAGGGAACCATGGAAAATAGAAAGTGGAATTGCAAGAATTCTTCAGTTACGAACCATTAATAACTCGCCGGTAAACGACATGACTTGGAGTACATGTGCAGCTTATTCACCCAAACCTTGCGCACCACTATCTTACTTCCTCAACAAGGAACCAGAGCTCGAAAGCTGTCAGAATACCACCTCTAGATTAAAACTTCAATAAGAGTCCGAGGCAATCTCGCCTTGTCAACTCAATCTGTACAGTATACTTTGTCTCAGGTAGTTAGATACGCAGCTTATATCATTCCCTCATCTTGGCTCCTGAACAATACATTACAGTCCAACTATTCACTGCAGTACCATCATATACTACGCATCGGTCTCTCCTCAGCTCAGCGCGACACCACCACACTTAAAGACGATTGGTACTTCAATACTATCGACTTCTTTGTAAATATTTTATGCCTCCAGGGGCAGTGGACTCAGAGCTAAGGCTGGAGGCCTGTAGACTTATACGCAGTTTCGTACAGAACAATACCCACAGCCGTCCCACTTTAAATACCGGCGCCTAGGAGCCGGATGCCTCCGGAACTAATAACCAGGAGGTTCCATTTAACCCGGATTTCCCATCAACTTCCCACATGCCAGCTTGTCGTTTCAGGGTGATGGCATCATCCAGCATCAGCCTGTGGCCAATGGATAGCTACGTAAGTCGAGAGTGGAGAAGCGCTTATGTGGCCGCAACTGAGGCCCGTCTCAGAAGATCGAAAATAGCATCTTTTACTGCCCGGTCTCGTTTGAGCCAACAGCAGTAAATGAGAGAGGCCGCTCTCGTCGGGGGAATTATCATACCATGCTCCACACCAGGCTAACCAAGAGCTGCTGCACACATATATCTGGCTCCAGCGCGGGTTACCACTTACTCGACTCGCATATGAAGAATAATCTTATCGCGGCTGTGCTCCCTCCTCGACTTTCCTTGTGTTGGCTAGATTGTACCATCGCGGAAGGGCCCGTGCCGCCTCAGGCCGCTGTACATATTGCCGATCGTGTTTTTGTAGGCTCGGTTTCAAATGCGGGAGCGAGTCGCATATCGCGTGGGCCGCGGCCCCGTGGGGGCGGAACCACTCGGTCCACAGGACCAGCGGTAATTCTTATGTGAGGAGAGAAGAAGCTGCCTTTCTGTAACAGTGGGTGGTCTTGTAGCTGGCCGCCGATACTGCGGCCTTCTCCAATGACTTTTTAATGGCTAAAGACTTTGTGGGCAAATATGTTGGCGCGTCTATCTGCATGATACCTGGCGCCGTCACCAAGTTGCTGGAAGGCGAATACGAACCACACCGCATATAGCTTGTCAAGCCATGTTAATGGCAGTACTAGAAAGATGAAGTAGGCTTAAACGTTGCAGAATAGGATAGGGATATAGCGAATGCCTACAGCTAGGAGAAAGGAGAGTGGACTTGAAGGATCGGTCTGATGGAGAAGTTCTCTAATTAGCGACTCTGGCTTAATTCCACTAAGAAAGAAAAGTGAAAAGAAGATTGCCCGTCATATGTGACGATAATCCCGTCAGGTCGGCCTTAATGGGAGAAGACTGCTTACTCCTGAATAGTATAATCCCCGACTCCGTGTAGACCTGCGAGTAAGCCTCGCTTCCTAATTCAGACCGTCTAGAAACCCCAAGGCGGATTGATATCACATCGAGATGTCAAGACATCACTGGCCAATCAGCATTCGCATCACGTATGGAGCTCCCATCCGATCGGAACTCCTTGGATGCATCCTGTTCTCAGCTCTCAGCTAGTAGCTTCCTAATCGGTCTAGCTACATCAATTCGATGCATGTTGGTAGCAGAAGACAGCCCATGTCCTCCGGATTTCGCCCTCTATGACATGGCTCATGATCAGAGTGCGGAAAGGGATGCCGGCCAACATGCATAGCGACTGTTTCGCGAACCGCCCCAGCCCGCTTCACAGCCTCACGCCCCCTCTCATACTGATAAGTGATGGATCTCACTAGATGTATATAATTTGACAAGTCAGAGCTCATCATTAAACATCAGTCTCAGAGAGAGCGTCTAACTAAGGAACAGACGCATTTCAAAATGACCAGACAAGGGACCCGGAATCCCGTTTTCAAAAGGCTTGCCGAAATCCAGCGATACACCGATGTGGTTCCGAATCCAAAAGATGGCGATTTCAGTACCTGTCGAGCAATGAGACGTGACGGAGGTCGTTGTCGAAATATGCCTTGTCGGCAGGAGGAACGATGGTACATCCAGTCTTCGTTTGCTGAGTTCCAAGAGACGAGAGAGTGCCCAGATACCGAGAGTTTCTATGCCAAGTTAGAAACCTTTATAACATATACACATTGTAAAAGATGGCATCGCGTCGTAGCCTGCGACGCCTTCGACCAGTGGAAGAGCCAGCGGAGAAGAGACATTGCGAACCGACGACCGGCACGAAGACCGGCTGCACAACAGGTGAACCCGGTGCCAGCACCAGCACCGACTATTCAGCCGATCACAGCAGCAGCGTTACAACTGCTGCCACAAGTGGCGCCGCAGACTGTACATGTACCCTCATCAGCTAGCGCAACATCTGACGATGGCAGCTCTTTCGACGACACGATTCTGGAGTCTGTGTCTGAGGCTAGTAACAACACGACGTTTCTGGATTTTGTTCCCGTCAATCCGTCACATAACGTGCCCGTCCCAGACCCTCCTGCAGAGGATGTTGTCGCGGACGGGGTTGATGCTGGCGATGGCGGTGAAGAAAATGTCATTGAAACAGTGGTTGCCGAGGAGCAAGTTACTGAGGTCGAGGAGACTGATGTCGTTGCTGCTGTTGACGTTGGTGGCCACGAGGAACCTGTTGAGGACGTTGTCGAAGAAGCAGCTGGTACCGAGGACATCTTCAGACCGGAAACCGTCGAAGAAATCGAAGACTTACTTCCCACCACTGGCACCCATACTGATCTGATCGAGACCGAAGATAGCTCTCTCAGTAATATGGAAGAAACCATTATCGAAGGACTCGGCATTAGAAGTCCGCAGCGCCACGTTTCAGTACGAGACCACTCACCGGTATTCCAGGAGATTCTCAGTCATCCAAGCCGTGACAAGATGAAGGAAGGCGTGGTGTACATCCTCGAGCATGTGGACATCGACGGACTATTCAAGATTGGCTGGTCCAGTAAGAGCGCAGCAGAGAGACAGCGCCAGCCCAACAACTGTTACGGAATCGGCACGAAAATCATCTACGAGACCCAAAGGTTCGCTGGCGCTCCGCATGCTGAACGGATTGCTCAGGTCGTCCTGCGACATGCCAACATTCGCGTCTCGCAATGTCAACATTGCGAAGGTGGTCATAGAGAATGGTTCAAGGCGCCGAAAGACACGGTATGCGAGACGGTCGCGTACTTGGAAGAGTTTCTTCAGATGCCCGCATATACTCTACAAGATGGAGAGTACAAGCTATCGGCCGAGGCATATGATCGCATCGTCAAGAAGATGTGCAACTTTTCAATACCTCAACTTGGACGGCTTATGCGAGCTGGGGAGAGCCAGAGAGATGCTTCGACTTCACCTGACGTCTCTCCAAACAACATCTCGACGATCGTGGCCCATATTGTAGACACACCACTTACAATGTCCCGTCCTAGCACTATGGAGGGCCACATAGTCGATGAAGGCGACATGTCAACACCCTCCCGTAAAGGTAAATCGCAAAAGCCATCAACCCCAGGAGCAAAGGTAGCAAGAAAAGTAAAGCGTCTCTTCGCAGTCAAGGACTCCGTCAAGGGGTACCTGTCAAGGTCTCGAGAATCGACGCCCGAGATCGATGACGGTAGACGCACCTCGGGCTCAGTCTTTGAGAGCTTGAAAGGCAAGGCGCGCGAGGTTAGTACAAGGGCGCGGCAAGAAGTCCGTGATTTTCGAAATGACTTTAAAGAGGAACTGCATCGAAAGAACGAAGAGCAGACGGCGTGATTCTTGTTTTTGTGTCTTGAGACAGCATTATAGGCGGGCGTACGTGGGAACTCGTGAGCATTTTCATGGAATGACTGATGACGGCTTGGCGTTGATGCATATTGCTTGTATATCAACTGTACTATTCTTGCAATTGATCCATGGGAGTTTCGATTTAAATATACTGATACATATTACTACTATCGAGAACGCATAAGATTGCTCAGCTTGTTGGAGAAGCTCGCAGTACCGAGGACCATTTATATCATGCCACTTGGGGCGCCATATTCATCTTACGCAGGAGACCTGAACAGACAGGTCTGACGAGTCATGGAAGGAATCCCGCGTTCAAATATTAGCGACATACTAGTTATTATTTGAACAGGTGCCTATGCCTGCCTAGGATTGTTCAATTGTGTTCACTTTGGAAGGGAACAAACATGTTAATTTTCCATGCCATATCTCGCTGTCGGATCCATCTATGTTGCAGTCATTGCTCCCTAAACAATAACGATGACGCGAAATCGAAAATTCATCGCGAATTAAAAAGGAAAATCAGAAGCCTCTCTTGGCTATTCGGATTCATCTTCGCTTCGTAAAGACGAGGGGACATTCATCCTATACATGGTTAGCCCATACCAACTATAAAAGACGCTCTCAACATACCATTGGAAAGAGGGTGGCAAAGACTCTAATCTCCTCCGAACGACTCGTCGCATGGTGCACCCAGTCAAGCTCCAACGCTGCTTTGCCAATCATGGCCGCCATGGTAAGCGGCACGTACTTTCGCGCGAGACAGTCATGTGCGCCGGCGCCAAACACAAGCCAGTTCTTAGTCTTCGACTCGGCATCGCCTGTGATCCATCGGTCGGGATCGAAGACGTCGGGATTCGGGTACGCGACCGGATCGTGGAGGGCCGGATAGCAGGAGGGAATGATCAGGGCGTCTTTGGGCACAGTATAGTTCGAAGTAACTGGGAATGGCTTCGTGGCAAGATATGGCACAAAGATGACCGGCGGGCGGTAGCGGAGAAGCTCTTTGACCACGGCGTTTGTATAAGGTAGCGACTCGAACATGCCGAGATCAAAGGGTCGAGTTCTATCGCCGTCCCGTACCGCCAGATTCTCTTCCCGTAGACGATCCAAAACGTCGGGCCTCTGAGCTAGAATCTGGAAGAGCCAGGTTGTGGCGCTGCTGGACGCATCTTGGGAGGCAAAGAGGAAAGTGAACATTGTCTGAGCAATCTCTTCATCTGTGAATTCGCGAATCAGGTTTGTCGGCTTCTCAACTCCCACTTCACCTGCGGCAATTCTCTCGTGGTACTTCTTAGATGCCTGCATGTGCAGAACCCACTGGTCGACGATGCATGTTGGTTCGGCACCGGAGGCCATGTTGACTTTGCACGCAGCGGCACACTTTGTGAATTCTGCCAACACGGCATCTGCTGTACGCTTGCCTTGCCAGCACCTGGTAAACGGGATGTAGATGGAGAGCGGGACGTTTACAAGGTCGAGGGCATCGGTAATGCGGTAGAAATCATCGGCAATCTTCTTGACCGACTCCTGCGAGATGTAGTCTCCAAAGAATGTCCGGCATGATAGCGCGCAATTAATCTCTCTAAAGAGACCCATGAATCTCATGGGCTTCCCTGCGTTCGCCTTGCTGGCGTCAACGAATTTATCGAAATAGTCCGAGTAGACCTTTTCCTGTACTGGTAAATACGTGCTCAAGGCTTTGTTAGTGAACAGGCCGGTCAAGCCTCTGCGGAACTCGGCATGTGCTTTGCCATTGAGGAAAACCCATGCCGTTGGCCGCATTATCTCCGTTGCCATCGGGACCAAGCATGGCTTTGTGTATGTAGGTGATTTGAAGACTTTGTGCGCAAGATCGCGGTCCGAGGCCAAGACGACAAACCTAACAGGGAGAACTTGGGTCAATGCGTGATCGCATGTGTGAAAGGATCAGTCTCAGCAAGACGAATGTATATACATACTTGTGGAATACAGATACACAGCTAAGAGGACCACTTGCCCACTGAGCCAGATAAGCATCGAATTTTGGATAGATTGCTTGAATAAATGGTCCCATGAACGGTATCTTGAACATCGGTCCAGCTATTGAGCCCTTCCTTTTGATATATAGAACTAGAGCGCTATCAGCAGCGTAGAGCCATGGACAGAATTGCGGATAACGTACATTGGTCGTAGGCGACAAGTATGAGCAACACTGTGATGGCCGTCTGCCAATTCAAAGTGACTGAATACTTTGAGAAGACGCTATCCGCTCGACTCGAAAGGCCCTGTTGAGCAAGGTTGGTTGTGTTGTCAATAGAAGGCAGCATACAGCCTTCAACGACGGTGGCCATGGCGATATTGAAGGTCGGTCCTTTGAGTGTATCTTGTCGTAGACTGGCCTAGACGGTGAACTGCATATTGGGCAGCAGACGTTATTATATACATGGTGCTGGCTGCTCGTACGAGGCAACTGGTTTATAACAGAGTGTCCGGGATCGTCGAAAGGCGGCTAGAAGAGTGAACAGAAGGTCAAACCAGCATCCACAAGCTGTTCGTCAGAACTCTTGCCAAAATCACGGTCTCGTACTCGTATTTCCACGCTTCAGTTCAGGGCTGTGGCCGAATGTGTATTAGACTCCGAACAGTAGAACTCAGGCTCCATCCAGTATGCACGATCGGAATGCCAGATTCAGAAACGAATCACTCGGTAAGTAAATGCCCATGATCTGATAGACATTCGGAGTCTAGTCCTATTTAGTTCTAGACTCCGAGTGCAAGGGTGTCCCTAGTGGAGCAAAAAGGCACGACAAGAACTTCGTATCACGCCGTCTTAGGATTGAGATCAGTAAGGTCGGAAATAATGCCAAGCCTCCGGTTGAAGGATTGCAATGCAACATGCAGCAATCTTAAACTTCATTCTGCAATAAGCTTGAAAATCTCCTTCCACTGCTGGGTAAAGAGCTCTTCCTGCGGTCCCTTTACCCACAGTACGCTCTCCAAACAGGCGAGGACATGCTCCCACCCGCTCAGGCCGAGAGCTATTGCGGCTGCGGAGACTTGTTCCATGAACCACTGGTGGTGCTCTGTGCCAATAGTAGCTACCAAACCAACGGAGATAACCCATACGGCTTGCGGATCATAGACGTAGTGAGGCCCAACCGAGAGCCCCAGGTGCCTTTTGAGCTGGAGAATGATGGCGTTTGCAAGGCTGGCATGGGAATAATAGGTGGTCCCGTGTATAATCAGCATGTAGAGAGCAATGGCGTATCGAAGGCGTTCTGAGGCGGCTGATTGCAGCGGATTTGCATCCGTAAGTGGAGGCAGCAGCAGGAGTCTGTGCACGACAAAGCACGTCAAGTCATGCAACTGCGTATTCGTCAAAGTCGTGTGCCATGGCGGGCGAAATATGCTGCGGAGACGTAATAAGATATCCCTTATGGCAGGGTTGATATTGAGAATATCGAGACTCCCGTCTTGAGGATCTGTGTTCATGGAAGCTAGCTGCCATGGCATGATGGGACTGATGCCACTCCCATTTCCAAAGTCGTCTTTTGTCGGAAACTGAGGGGCCTCCATGACCAGCATAGACACCCTACATGAAAGCTCCTTAGTAGCCGAATTCTCATCATTCATGATATTGCTGTGTGCGCTGCTCACCATGCAACCATTCTGGCTGTAAGCGGACTTTTTCGCTTAACCGCATCAATGCCGCCTCTGATATTGATCATCCTTTTGACTCCGTCAATGTGCATTTTGCTAGCTTCTATATTCCCCTTGCCATGCTGCCCATACGGCATGTCAGCAAGCCGAAACTCCCCACGTCAGCCGTAAGGAAGGGGGACCTTACTTCAATAGCAGCCAGAGTCACCACCGAATCTAGAGTCTCGTCCTGAAAGGCTAATGATGAGTCCTCGATTTTTTGTCTCACCAAAGCAATGGAATCGACCATGAGAAGGTCTGAGATGGGAAACCCCTCTCGCGCCTGCAGCTCCTCATATAGAGATGCAGTCTGTAATGAGACATGGAATAACGCTTGATCGGCAAGGGCGAGAGGCCACCAAGAGACAATGAACGGGTTCGAATCCATGTCAAGATCCAGAGGATAGTACTGAAACGCAATACTGGAGAGGACTGGGCAGGTTAGTTTGCCCCTTGAGATATGTCTCTGCTGATGAGTGAGGAGAAGAACGAGGAGGAACTACACCGGTGAATGAGACGCTGAACGTGCGGCCGAGGAAGCCTCGTCGGCGGATACGAATCAAACGGGTCAAAAGAGGCGGTTGCCGGGTTTAGAAGCCATCCCGGGGTTTCCGAAGGTCGGGATACCATCTGTCCATCCTGCGATAGCACAGGCAACGGCTGGCTGCTACCATTAGCAGCAAGTCTCCTGTTTGCTCTGATCTCAGAGGACGAGGCGTCTGTGTCCAGTGATGAGTTCAGGGGCTTGTTCGCATAGACGCATTCACAGCCTCTCTTGACGCATCGAGAGCACTGGGGGATTCCGAGATCACAGCTAAGCTTCGACTTTGCACAGGCATTGCAGGATCTTCGAAGGGTTGTGCGCATTTTTCCCAGGCGACAATGTCTTGATTATGCCCCAGTGGTGTTTATTTGTCAGAGAGAAGACCGAGGCTGTCTGTAGAACTGATTCTAGAGGGGGAAGGCTAGGATAAATGTAAATTTCCAAGGCTTACTGTTCAGATCACGGCGCGGAGGGGTTGCGCCCTACCCTGTACCCTAGAAATTATTTGGACACTTTTCGTTTCGTAGCTCTCCGGATTACTAGCTCTCATAGTAGATAACTTTTTGTTTTTTAATTAATGCTAATAATAAGGATGCTATCTGCTATATAATCTGAAATGTGTTGCAAGGTTGTGTACTAAACATTATTTCCGAGTGAAAGATAGTAAGGATGACTCGACCAACACCCGTTTGGAACAGCTAACAGGAAAGCTACATGTATATAAAGATGAGGCAGGTATACAATTTCTTATGTATCTATCGACGCGATCTATAAAGAATAGCACAGAGGTTTGCCGTCACAATATGAGACAGTCCTTTCAAGGCAAGGTGTTGCTCAGATATTAGTCTAGCCAGACGGGATCCAACTCCTCCAAAACATCCAGCCCGACATTGATAAAGCTCTTCCACAAGTCGACTTCTCTCAGCCACGGCTTCGTCTGGATAGCAAACGTCACCGCCGTGCAGTATTTCAGAAGGTCCGAGGCATTCTCCCCCATGACGAGAATCAAGTCGCCCCGATTTACCACCCGGTCTCCAAACTGCTCCCGCAGCAGGTCCAGTCTCCTTTCCACAGCAAAATGAATGCTAAACTCGCTGACTGGCATGTCCTTGGGTATAAATTTCCACTCCCATGAGCGCCCGACACTATCGAGGAAGCTGTTGGCCTGTCGATTCTGCAGCCCCACCATCAGAGGGTAGAAGTGCGGTGCGGACCAGAGCCGGAGGAGAGCGAAGCGAGCGTCGGGATGCGTTTCCGCGAATTTCCGGGCCAGAGGCAATAACAATGGCCACTGATCTGGGCTCTTTGCAAAGGGTGGGAGCTCCATAGGAAAGCTGATATATTGGTCCTCATAGCAGATGAACAGGTCCAAGGTATCGGGACGGTGAGGCTCCGTTTGAGCCGCCGCTATGCCTGGAACGACCTCGGGGTCATGCTGGTAGTAAGCTGGCGCGAGGATTCCCGCCCTATATACTGTGAATTTGTTAACAATTTTACTTTCTCCTGCAGCCTCTGGAGCGAGGTGAATGAATGTTAAGAGGGAAGAAAGACCAACATTTGGCTATGATGGGGCGGATGGCGACACTCCATTCCAAGGGATAGCTTTCAGTGAAGTGCCTTGGACCCTCTAGAATCTTTATCAACTCCGCCCAGAACTTCTTATCCCGATGTTTGTAGCTCGTTCGGGTCCTTCGATCTGGACGAGTCTTGCCTCGTACCCGGGGGTCAAATAGGGCTGAATTTCTAAAGCTTTCACGCTCGCTCGACTTGAGGAAGTTGGTCGCAACTGCGGTTACATCCAGGTCGGGGAAGAACATGGCCATGGCTGCAAAGGCCTGCACCATATCTTGAAGGATAAAGCAATGGGGCCAGGGGGCGAAAGGGTCCTGGGCGTATTCGGAGTAGTCTGCGCGAATCTGAAGCCACTTGAGCACCTCGGCGATGAACAAGATCCAGTCGGTCGAACCACTATGGACCGTGCCGAGCATATCCCTGATCTTATCCTGGACTTTGGCAAACCTTTCTGTGCATCCCGGCTCGAGGTCACCGGCATGGAAGGACTCCTTGAATCCTAATAGTGACCATTAGCGTCTTCAATTGGCGGAGCAGCGGGATAACATGACCGTTGAAGCACTTACCAAAAGACCGGTCCCGTTCCATAATCTCCATGGAATCCGAGGACTCGAGCCGTTTAGCCAACAACTGGCTCTCGTGGACAGCGTCAAGACCAGTTTCTTCAAGGAGTTTCCGCTGTTCTCCTGAGGGAGACTCCCGGCGAAACTGCTTCAGGGCCGTCTCCCACATCTTTGGAAGAGCCCATAGGCTATCTTCGTCGCTGTCTTTCGCACTGTTGAACACAACCTTGGGATCTTCGCCCTTACGAAGCGCCTCCATCTCTTTTGCAAGCTGCCGGATAGCACTGGGAAGAGCAGGAGTTTCGATGCGACTGACGCCATTTCTAAACTCTCGAAACGCCGCACGTTTCCCCCCAGAAGTGAGCTCGTGGGGAAATAAAACTGCATCTTCAGCGACATTGGCGGCGTTATAGAAAAGATAAGGGTGGTTGGCCAGCTCCTGAGGGGTGCGAGCAGTGATATCGCCGCTCCCTTGGACGTCGAAAAGTCGATATTGGACTCCTTCGCCCGTCACCATGTCCCAGAGACTCTCGACATCCTCACCCGGCTTTATCTTCCGGGTGCGCATCGTGTCCTTTTCCCTGGTCAGGATCCTCAAGAGCGGTTCCATGTGGGCATATACGTCCTGCGGCTGAGTGATGCGCCACGCAGTTCGAAGTTCCTGTTTTTTTTTGTTGTTTTGCACTCTTGATTAGCCCATATGTGTCTCGCTGTTGAAGAAACAAACAAGAGGCCAACAAACTTACAGTGATTACGAGATTGTACATCTCCATTGGCGACTGGCCGGGCACAAAGTCCCAAATGTAGACGTCGTAATAGTCCTTGAACCCAAAACGCCATTCTCGCAAGGAATCAATCATGTCGAAGTAATCAGGGCCCACCTCCAAAATGTTGTCCCACTCGTTTTTGGAAGCCCTTCCAATGCCTTGCTTCCTTCGATACGTCCAGCGGTGCTCAGGAGGAGGTGCAGTGATGACGCGGCCGGTCTTGCCATCCCGCACGAGAACCAACAACTCCCCGGCTCGCATTACAATGTATTGCAGAAATCGCTGGGTGATGGGATCGTTACGCTTCATGTGCCCGACGATGATGTTTCTCGTCTCGACCATGTCGTGTTGACGCCGGAGCCGGCCTCGCCCGCCGACCTGGTTGTGGTAGCTGTACTGCTGAGCATCGAGATCGATGAAGTAGGGGAAGAAACCGAGCTCCTGCAGCTGTGTGACAAGCCTGTTCTGGCCCCAAGATGCCCAGTTCGAAGCCGGGAAATACTGCCAATGGGTGAGGAGGTTCAGGTCGGAGAACTCGGCCCAGTTTCGGCAGAGCTGAATGGCATGCTTGAGGTCGCAATCCTTGGCCATGATGGAGAACTGCAGCCAGCCGTCCCGAGACATGGCCTTTTCACTCGCGTGGTTCCAAACGCTCTTGCCACAGATTGTTACTCGGGTCTTTTGCGATGCAGAGCTGGTGTTGCGCTCTGGACGTATCCGCTTGCTGCCTAGCACCTTGTCCAGCAGCCATGGATCGGTGTGGAGATGCTCATAGCGTTTATGGCCAGCGAGCATGTCCATAAGCGTCTCGATGTCGTCGTCGTCGTCATCATCATCATCTTCGTCGTCTGCTGGCATGTCAACATCTTCCTCTGCATCGTCCCCGCGGGCAAAGTCGGCGCATGCATCTCGGACTTGCTGGAGAGAGGGGTTTTCTAGCTTCAAGCAGAGGTCCCGCAGGTCAGAATCGACGATATCGGTGTCCTTGAGGAACTCCTCCACGCTGTTGGCTCGTAGAGCAGACGGCAAGAGGGATGCATGTGCAAGAAGCAAGCGGCAGAAGAGCAGCAGCTTAATCTCGCGGATATCCCTGATGGCTGATTCGACCTCGTCATCCGTCATCGGTGCCGTTCGGGTATAGGTCTCGTAAGGGTTCTCTAGTGAACCCACGACTTGGAAGCCCCAGACGTTGTCGAGCTTCTTGTCGACCCCTTGACTCAGTCGCTTTCTCATCTCCTCCTCCGTCTCAATGCTGCTCTTGTCCGGTTCGTGTTGACTGGCATCTGCGTGGTGTCTTTGGCTTCCTTGCATGGCTAAAAGCTTCTTCTGCCCCTTACCAGTTCCGTCAGAAGCGGCAGAAGCGCTCTGGTTACCTGATCTCGAGGTACCTCCTCCTTTTGTATTTGCTTTCTTCCTCGCTTTCTTGACAGTCGCCGGAGCCTCATCCGCTACAGCAAGCTCTTCGGTCTTGGCCGCTAGGTCAGCCGCAGCAGCATCTTTGCTCTCCTCCCCGTCCAAGGCATCCATCCAGAGGAAGTGCTTGATCAAGTCGATGTACTGATGACGTCTGTCGTGTTCCACGTCCTTGATGGGGTCCCACGCCTCATCGTCTTCCTCTGACATGGCCAAGCGCTCTTGGTAAGCATCCTCGAGGTAGGCATCCTGGCTCTTCTTTTCCTCCTCTCGTCTCGCCGGTTCCATTCTAGCCTGCAACTTCTTCTGGTACCGCCTAAACAAAGCGGCTTCTTGCTTGATCTTTTTCTGCTCCTTGTCACGAGTTGCCTCTTCCTCTTTCTGGATCGTGCGCACCCAAGCAAACCATTGCTCTTTCTGGTATAGTACATCGGCGGTCCGCTTCTCCAGCCTCTCTAGAGCCCGAAGGACGGTATGACGCTGGCTGCTGAGCTTGTCAATGTAGGCCTGGTGGCCATAGTCGAATTTGAGCGAGTAGAAGTGCTTATGGTGAAGCTTGCGGGCGTCGATCACTTTTCCGATGAGGACGTATTTGTCGAAGAGGTGGGAATGCACTTCCCTGAGGGTCTTTTCATCTTGAATATCCTCAAATGTCTGATTCGCAAGAGGGGTCTTGGTATTCTTTAAGTAAGGAGGGGCCTCGCCGTCGTGGGCATCCAGCCAGGCATTGCGCCGCTTGTAGCCCTTGTAGAGGCCAAAGACCTGCTTGGAATGAAACCAGCAGAAGATGCCGTTGGCATGTGTAGCTTCCCTGGAGCACCTGAGGCCGTCAGAGAGCTGCAAGGCCTGTTCTCATGGCCCAAAGGTGGGCTACGAGTCAGTCGATGATTCATCTTAGCATTCTACGTAGAGGGTTTAATTCTTTTCGTACCTGGCATTGCGAGTGTTCTGGACTCATGATGTGCGCCGAATGGAGTAAAGCCGTAGCTTCATAGCGGCTTCAAGCTGATGAAGCTGGAACTCTTTGAAGGATATGACGGCACGGCTTTGCTCTTGGGCAGGAACATCTAGGTATGCAACTACCTTCTCTAAAGTCCTCGAATAGTGGAGGGGTTGTGGATCAATGTCACGGATCCCAATTTGCCCATGTAACAACAGTAAACACGCCCCTCCATGCTGTGCTGATCCCGCAGAGCTGCCCGTGTAAGAAGGTACTGTCCACCTAAGAATAAGGTCTGGTACCTTAGAAAATGGTTACAGGCAAGGCAGGCAAACGCGCTTTCCATCGAGCTAATTTAGCAACGCGTCGGCGCGTCGAATAGAGAGAATGAGGCTCTGGGACCCGCGCACTCTTCTACGCCATAGTGGGAGCTTCAAGAGCCATCATTACAGGTACATAGTAACGGCCAGAACCCCCCCCCCCCCCAAAAAAAAAAAATATTTAAGCCCTACGCGCTCTAAACACCTTGGTCGCGTCAATTCTAAAATGCAACATGAAGATGAAAGAAAGCAGTAACTGTAATCGTGCGAACAGGCAGAGACCCCGCTGTACCTAAGGTAGGTAAAATGCAATCACCATTGACACCAAGTGATGTGTACAAATCACTCATGTGACGTTTATCATTGTACCTTGCGCTACACTCTCAGGATATGCATCTGCATCATTGATACAAGTCTCGTATCGTACGCGACATGCTTCCAGAGTAAGCTCAGTGAAAAGGTACGTCTCGCGTATTTCGTCTCTTTATAGATGTAGCACATGGATGGTTCGGATCGCCAACCAACAGGCACGTTGCCACAAACCCTCAATTCATATGCCGGTCTTCCATCACTAATCGAGGCATGAGGTAATAGTTGTCTTCCAAAGGGCTGCTATCTTTGTCTATTCATCTTGGACGAGATCAATCATACCGATTGACTTTGGCGGGTACAAAAATCTCGGTTCGCGAAACAGTGCTCGTACCAATGCTTCTCGATAAGAAAACTCTTGGGTATTCTATGTATACATGATATAGTAGGTACTACTAAGGTAGGTAGTAGGCTATGCCCCTGCATAGTTTTCCATTCTTTTTCTCACCTGAATTTCCCCCCCATCTCATATAGTCTGATTATCAAAATTCGTCCGGAAAGCTCATCCACTCAGTCCAACTGTCCGCACAAAGCTCGTTGGCGACCTCTACGTAATCCCTAGAGAGGCTGAGCAATGACGGGTCACACGTCGATACCAAATGCTCTTCCTTGACGGACTGAGGGGCCTGGAAGTTCTGATAGCCGCCATCGCCACTGAGCATATCTGCTGTTGAGCATGTATGCATGTAGGCGGCACTTCCAGTCCCGGTGGGCTCTTGAAAAGACTCTTGCTCCGCTCCCGTGGAGGGGACGGCGTCTCGTATCATCTGTAGAGCAGTATCTATGATTTCTCGAGACATCCGCTGCCGATCACCGCCTGAAGGCGCAGAGTCCAGTATATGCCGAACTCGCAAAGGGAACTCTGTCGCCAACACCTTGCAGATTGTCGTGTAAATTGACAGTTGGGTGTTGTTGCTACAGACTTGCCCATCTCGAACTACATGGTATTCACTTCATGTCAGTCAACATCCAACCATGAGCCGCCCAAGAATAACAACACATACATGGGCTCGGAATCATCTCGTGACCAGGGAACAAGATGCGGAACATTTCTTTCCATTTCTTTTTGTCCTTCATTCCCAGCATCCTGGCTCCCTTTAACTGGGACCGTTGCTCCGAAGTCATGTACGGACATTCGGGACTTTCATCGCATCGGGACTGCTGATGTTGTCGCAAGTCTTGTTCATTCTTGGACACGTTGAAGCAGCGTTCACAGAGATGGGCTGGGCGTGTATGCTTCCGGATTACATGCTCTCTGCCCCACCTGGTCAGCCTTTGATTTCCCTACTCTCTAAGGGCTCTCTCTCAACCAGTGACATCCTAAACTTACTTGACTCTGTGGAACTTCTTCCATCCGCGCTGTGCACATGTTTGCCATTTGCCTTCTTTGTAACTTAATGGACTCTTCTGAAAGTACGGACAAGCTAAAAGCGATTCCGTGTCTCGAGTAAAGTCTCGGCCAAGAGTAGAGGTGGCCTCACTGCCCTCATCAGTTCCATCTTCGCTATTGTTATCTGATCGCCGGAGCTTGTTGCTTGATTCAGCGGCTCGGGTCTCACGGCATCTCTTTCGGCCTCCTCCATAGAGAGTCTGATTTTCATCTGGGACATCTAGGGGGGAAATGGTCCCACGGGCCCGACTCCCCTGATTGCCTGAACCTGGCTCGGTATCGTTTTGCCGATTTACAAACCAACTCATCAACCATGATCTGGTAAAGTGGACAAACTCGTCAATGAAATCCGAGAGAAAAGTCTCTCTAGCCCCAAGGCGGGGGGAGACGCCATCATCGTAATTTGAAGAGACTAAGATTGTACCGTTGCCGTTATGAGACGAGCTTTTGCATGGAAATACTTCATCCCCGACCGCGGATACATGATTATCGCTCTTATCCTGTCCTCCGACCAGCGAAAAATCGAGAGGAGAAGCCGGAATGTGTCGGAATGAAGAGCGAGACTGTTCCTGCTCGCTCGAACGAGGCTGTTGGATTTCATGGCTTTTCGCGTAGGTCTCATGCGTGTTACAAACTTCCGGTACATGTAACTTGCAGAGATTACTGCACATAGCCCCCCTCGTCGGATTTAGGCTTGAATAGCCCAGTGCTTTTGCTTCGGCTCTCATTGACCATTTGGTAAGTTCGATGTGGCCTCTAGCGGCCTTAAACATAGAATGGCTGTCACTGGGAACGAGATGCTCCCGATGCTCAAAACCATGATCCAGCCACCAATCTAAGGCATCAGCGTCATGGAATTCTATTGGGCAATCGGAAGCCGAACACGGTGTGTGCCTTGGGAAATTTGACTCTTGCTGCCCAATGAAAGTCGCTTGTTCGTTGGCAGGATCTGAAACCTTAGGCCTGGATAACCGCCCATCACTTTCGTAGGTAAACGCCCAATGTTCCGGCTGGAAATGAGCTGTCTGAATGTGCTTCTTCCGAGGTCCTTTATTAGATGAGCTAGCAGGCAACCTGCAGAAATAGGGATGAACAATGGTACGAAATAGTGGATTCATTTCGGATATTATTCTTTCAAGCCGTGTAACTCTATACCTCAACAAGGAACTCGTGGAAACTGCGAAAATAGAGAGATGTACACCTCCAGGGGCTTGTTCCTCATTCCTGCTCCTCGGCTGTATAATGACAGGGTAATCTTCTAGGAAATCCTGAGACAGATAACGATCAAGCATCAGGTATTCACGGAAAGAACTTTTACTCTCAATCATGGTGGCGTAGGCTAACCCCAGTGCATATATAGAGAGAGAAACCGTAGGCGGAGACTGATGGAGGAGCAGAAGACTTGGAACCAGGAGACAGCCACCCCTTGGATGCACTAGAATCGGAGTTGAGATGTTGAAATTTGGCGACAATTCATCATTGGGGGTGGGAGGGGGGAGACCTAGCGGCTTTTATCATCCGTCGTGATGCGCATTCGCGCACTCATCAGACTGCCCTGGACCAATCATCTCCAGACGAGGGACCGGGGTTTCGGTGCGCCTGCGTGCTGGCTGTTGCCAGCATATTGCTTTTTATTTTTATTTTTGGATACAGCTCAGGTGACGTGTTCATCAAATCTATACCTACCTATGTTTGCAGCGCCAAACGGGCATTGGATCACATATGCTGTCCCATGACGCGACGCGCTGCCCGGAAGTTGAGGTCGAATGAATATCGGCTTGCTACCAGTTGATGCCAACACATTTGCGCAAACGCATTTTTGCAGGCCCCGCCCTAAGCTAGAAATGGGGGACTGGATCTGAAGATGGCTTGTAGTATTCAACGGGTTTGTTTACTTACTTACGGCTTTGACAGATGAAGAGCCTGCTATGGAGTAATGGAGCGGGATGACGTTGCGTCCCTCCACCGGCGTTGGTCTCGGCTTACACCAGGCAATCCGGGCCAAAGATCCCGAGCCAATCGGCATCTCCAGTGCTGTAATAATATATCACCTATCTAAGTTCTCAACGAGGTCGGCTAGCTGAAATGGTCTCCTCATTTACTCGCTCCTGCGTGGGGGAGATGATGGCTCCAGACTGAACGGCCCCGACCATGGCTGACTCTTCGCCTCTACCCTCGACGCTGAGGATCTGATGATGCAGTTTCTTCTCTATAATGTATAGAACACAGTAGCAAGCGTATGCAACTGCAATATTTGAGAGCATAGGACGTATCAATTACCTTCAGAGTCATTTAGACTAAGTGGTGTCGGCCACGGTGTAAGTGACTCTCGGACGGAGTGCCTCCTGTAGTTGAACGCCCCGAAGAAAAGGACCTCAACGCTCGCCTGGTTGTTGATGTCGGTACTGCGTGCTATGAGCAACGACTTGACGGATCTGAAGCCGATAAAGCGAACAACACAGTGAACCTGTGTATTAGAATGCCATCATCACGAGTCCAGCTCACCGACGTATAGGAGGATCACTCAACCATTGCTTTCCTACGAGCCGACAACGATTCCATCACGCCACAGCATGTCTAGTTTCGACCCATTCAACTCAAGACTGTCTTTGTCGTTGACTATTCACTAAGATCGATGCTTCTCCACAAACCTACTTTCTCCGGATACATGGCGCGGGCTTGCTTATCAACGTTCACAGTCTTGTCACACATCACACGTACTCTATATAATCACCTTGAATGCCCACAATAATAAACCCTATAAACGATCCCATTTTGGGCGCACAAGGCATTTTCCATCAGCCCATCGCCCGTCGGAATAGACTCGCATCGCTTTCTATGCATATAATTAGGCCCTCCGATTGCTGGTGGGCCCCATGGCTCTGGAGTACGCAACTGGGGGGCTCATTGGCGTGACGGACTTTAGGATATAAGAGGTGGATCCAAGACATGGGGGGATGCGTCACCCTCACCGGCCTCATCAGATGCTCGACATGAACTTGGACCTTTATTCAATATCTATCAGCTGGTGCGACGGCCAAGGTAGTGTCGCATCTTCTTCTTCTTGAGATTACAACAAGTGCCGAGAGTTCGTCGCCTTACATCATGTTAAAGTCAATCTGCACGAGCTCGCTGCTCTTGCTGAGTACCAACTTTGCCTCCCTCGGGTCCGCGTCCCGGGAAGCCCAAGTCCATCTCACGACGCCAGCCAAGCATCATCATCACGTCGACCCGGCCATCCTTGCTGCCTTGGAAAAGTATCCGGATCCCGTTGACGCGCTCGTTTCGCTGCATCCCGAGGCCGCTGACGAGCTGGCCCAGCCGCGTCTGCTGCACGTATCCGGAGAGCCAAGCGCCCAATGGATGACAGAAGGCGATAAGCTGCGCCTCAAGCGCAAGGGCAAGAAGTTTACCGACATCACTGATCATGAGGATTTTTACAAAGAGCAGGTTCATTCCTTGGCCGGTGAAGCCCGTAAGTTTGATAAGAGTCTCCTTTTGGCGGCCGTTGCTGAACAACAATTGATGTCACGCAGATCTACCCAAGCTTGCCCATCAGCGCCTCGTCAAGCCATTGCTATCCCATGTCTCCACCGAGAGGATGCACGATGCTCTTGAGCATCTGACAAGCTATTACACGAGGTACTTTGGTAGCGTCACTGGCGAACAAAGTGCCCAATGGCTTCACGACCACATTGCCGAGGTATGAATTCCTCTGTGAACGGGAAGATGATTACAACAGTCTCAAAAAACACACGCGTACTAAATGGCAATATCACTAGATCATCAAGAACGCACCCTTCCACACCCACATTTCCCTCGAGGTCTTCACCCATGCGTTTCCTCAGCCGTCCATCATCGCTCGCTTTGAGCCCAAGGTGAGAAACTTTTCACAGCCGTTGACCATTCTCGGCGCACACCAGGACTCCATGAACTACCTGTTCCCTCTGCTTCCTGCTCCGGGCGCCGACGATGACGGCTCCGGTACAGTGAGCATCCTGGAAGCTTTCCGCGTTCTGGCAGAGAGCGGCTTCATCCCGATCAATGGGCCTGTCGAATTCCACTGGTATGCTGCCGAGGAGGGCGGATTGTTGGGCAGCCAGGCCATTGCGCGCTACAAGAAGGAATCGGGGGCTCGCATTGGCGCCATGCTGGAGTTTGTAAGTCCATGTATCCATACTGCCACGCCCGTCAATTTTAGCAAAATCAGGTAGTAACACTCAGCCAAGGATATGACGGCGTTTATCGCTCACAACGCCACGGAATCGATTGGATTCATTGAGACCGAGGCAGATGCTCCTCTGACCGAGTGGGCTGCCGCTTTGGCCAACGAATATCTTTCCATCCCTGCCAAAGTGTACAAGTTGCCCAGGTAAGTCGTCGCCTCTTGCTCGAGTCCTCACTTTGCGACACATGATAGCTGATGGAGAGCAGCGGTGCTGGTTCGGACTACATGTCCTTCACCCAGCTCGGCTATCCTGCTGCCTTTGCGTCAGAGGGAAATCCCTCGACTGGTAAATTCCCCGGCGAGTTTGACCCATATGTCCATACCGAAAAGGACACGCTCGATGTTAATGACGATGCTGGAGTCTTTTCTTTCGAGGCAAGTATTCTTCATTTGCTATCATGTCTCAAATCGCTAATGTCGATGCAGCATATGGCTCGATTTTCTGAGCTTGCCATTGCCTTTGTGATTGAGCAGGCTGGTTGGGACAACAAGTGGAGGTAAGGACAAGGTGGGTTGTAAGAGGGACGATACCATGGTTGCCTTTGTTATTCTTGTTTCGAGATCAGCCATATTTTGTTAAGTCGTTATTGAACAATAAGGTACGCACAAATAGATATTAATGCGAGTAGAGCAAGTGACACTCTACCTGTTGAAGGTGATAATCTTCTTGTAGACATCCCATATACATGCTTCACTTATACAGTTTGAGCGAAAGTATAATAACTTGATTCGGGAATGTTAGGGCTCCAGAAAGCAATTTGAGCATGATTAGCGCACGCGGAACATCGGAGTCTCGTGAATCTGACCGTGGAGGGACCCCCCCCCCCCTCCAACTGGTTCATCCTCGTCTTACACCTCCGGATCTATCCGTTTTAAGTTCAGTCCACGTCCTCTTGGTCACATCACACCAACTAGCGCCCGCCTACCAAAACAAGAACCGAGTGTTCATGCGCCTGCGGCTGAACCTCCCCAAAAAGGGCATTTAGCGGCTCGGTCCTGCGGAGTGCAGCATTTCCATCTGCCTTTTCGGTCGCGCTACCCGCGAAAGGTAGGTGTCATTGGACTTTTCATATCAAACTAGAACATCTTTCACCTGATGTGTGAACATGTGAAACACCATGGTCTTGGGCACTTAAAATTGTCTCTGGAAATACGAAGGATGTACGGAGTAGGTCGGGAGTTGGCACGCCCTTTCCTAAGACTACATAAGTAGAGTCCCTAGCTCATCAACACCATAAAGCCTCATCCTCATCACTTCACTTGACCCACGTATCATTGTCTCAGGTGCTCAAGAGTGCCATCGTCGCATTCACGATGATAAAGACAATGAGACTCATTATACCTGTAACCCTGTTCGCATATTGCGCGTCGGCAGTCGCGCAGTATACTGGCGGCGATACGTCCGGCTGCGGCAAGACTCACTGGTTCAACGGCATCACACAATACCGAGACATCCAGTCAAGCGGCGTGGATCGCAGCTACGGAATCCATCTCCCGTCAAACTACTCCGAAACCAACCAGTACCCGACCATAATCGGCTTTCACGGCTCCAGCAGCATCGGCTTGTTCTTCGAGGTCGACACCGATCTCGACAACGCCAAGTACACCGGCGACAAGATCATGGTGTATCCGAACGGGCTGGGCGGCGCCTGGGCCGGAGCCAACTACTCCACGGCAACCGTCGAGGAGGATCTGCAGTTTGTCTGGGATCTGCTGGTCGACTTGAGACAAAACTTTTGCATCGACAGCGCCCGGATTTATGCCACCGGCATGTCTATTGGCGGCGGCTTTGTCGACACCATCGCTTGCAACGCTACGGTCGGCGGCGAGTTCGCGGCGTTTGCGCCCGCATCTGGTTCTTTCTATACGGATAACGACGATAATCATGGTGACTGTCAACCTGCTCGGGTGCCCACGCCAATCCTCGAGTTCCATGGCGGCGCCGACACCGATGTTCCATATAATGGAGGCCCGGGCGAGGGCGGTACTGAGCCTGCTATCCCTGACTGGTGAGTTACTCAGACATTAGGCGGTACCAACTTCTAAGTGACATGAAGTCTAATTGTTGAGGAATGTAAAGGCTTAGCTGGTGGGCGCAACGAAACCAATGCGATGAGCCGTACAGTCAGGAAGACTTATTCAATGACGATGTTCACCACCTCAGCTGGACCTGTAATGGCCAAGAGGGCGTGGTACAACACTACAAGACTGATGACCAAAGTATGTATAAGCCGCGCTCTAGTTATTCGACCCCAGCTTTTGGAAGAACTAACGCGCTGCTGTCTAGAGCATGACTGGGCTTCGACGGAGATTAACTTCTCTCAGATAGCCGCCGGCGATCTACCTACGCATATTTCGGCCAGTGCCCTCATTCAGGATTTCTTCATGCAGTTTACCCGTCCCGCAGCTTAAAGATAGACAGCCGAACGACGTAACCGGGCAAGCTTGGCATACTTTAGATAGGCGATGCTTGAGGACAACTTCTTAGCCTCATTGCCCCTGGGGTAGGTGACACACCCGCCGGGTATGCCATCATCCTTCATCTGCTCTGCAAGCCGTCTCTTGGGTGAGAATAATAATAATACGGAGGAGAGCCTCCAAGGTTTCCGGACTAATGCCACGATGGGCATATTATTGGCCTTTGGCACATGTCTTCTAACTGTATATAGGTTCTTTTATAAGCTAATAGAGTATCAGATTTGAAGTTGGGTTAGCATCTTCTTGTCAGTTCTGTTTACCTTTTGGTGTTGCTCGCAATGAGCTAGTTCTTGAACAAGAAGTTCGAAGAGACAAGCGCGCAAAGTTCTGTTCTTAGCTATTGATCTACTGAGATATAATGGTACACTTTGACTCGGCGGAATCTTGCACAGGCTCCCATACGAAGCCAAGTCAAAAAGATTGTAGAAGATACCTACATACTGACACAACCGCCTCACTCGCATTCCAATATCCAATCAGTCTCCAATAACCTCAACCATTCTTTGAATGGCACAGTCTCACCTTCAATACGAACGCCCTCGACTAAGCGTCCACGTATCTCAATTGTACCATCACGCGCTGTCATGTTACCCCTTGGATTCCACTTGTGGACGGCAAGCCATTCATGAGCAGAGCTGCATATCAGTTTTTCCAGTCGACCATCCTTTAGCAGAGATAGACAATCGTCGCAGAAACCAACGTCCAGGCAGTATTTGCACATGTTTATGCTGTGATCAGAGTTCCACATCCTGCCACATGTGCCATCACAGCTTAAATTGAATTTGATGTCGAGGTCTATACCGTCTGAAAGCGAGATTGGCGCCTGCTCAACCGTGCTATCCATCAAGCCAGTGTCCGGCATCAGAGCCGATTCTAATGCAGCCAGCGCCTTCCGAATCTCCGACTGTGTCTCCGGAGTGTCTGACTGATCGGCGGCCTCTTGGGTCAATGCGACCAAGCGTGCCTCCAGTTCGGTCCGAGCCGTCTTGATTCTCTCGATCTGTGTGGCTCCGAGCGGGCATTTGGCTTTGACAGTCTCCATGAGCTCATCGATAATCCAATGTTGGAGCCCCGTCTCGAGCTTGAGCGACTTCTCTACAACGTCTCTTTCAGCAGGCTGAAGCAGAGACCAAGCCGTCAATGCATTCAGTTCGTCTCCACTGGCCAGCAAGCAATTGCCCAAGACGTACGCAGCCCAATAGTCGTTCTCTTCGGTTTCGTCAGACAAGTTCGCGATAGCCATTAGCACATATCGCCTCAGCTGCTCTTTGGCCGCAGCTTGGTCACCTTGAAGTGTATGGTACTTAGCAATCAGGATGTCAGCTGCGGACACCCCAAGTATTCCCGGAGAGCGGAAACTGTGGCTTAAATCCATCAGGCTGGAGAAGGGCTTGGAAGAGCTCTGCGAGCTTCTGCACTGTTCAAAGTAGGAGAGGCTTAGTTGCTGGATAGTCATGCGGTAGAGGTCGGTGTATTTCCTTTCCAGGCCTTCATTGTAGGCTTTCCTGATATCTTGGTCTATAATCTTGTAGCATTCATCCCAGCATAGTATGGCCTGAGAGACTGAATCTTCGTTTTGCCGGTCGCTATGCATAGCGGCCAGGCCGCGGTGTAGCAATAGGACTTGGAGTTTAAAGTCCATCTTCTTCTCCCGCGCCACCGTAATCGCCTGGTCCATAGCTTCTAGCAAAGCAGCCATGCAATCTGGTCGTGAGCCACATTGCAAGATCAGATTGCGCAGCGGGCTTTCGTAGCTGTATTCATCTCCTTGCTCAAGTAACGTCGAAGCTAGCAGGGAGAGATCCGACTTGTTGGAGATTGACTTGCTCATAGTCATGAGAAGCTCATGAATTTTCTCTTCAGAGCCACAGTCGATGTAGGTGCCGAATATGCCACTGAGGGCGTCCTGATTAGTTGAGTCGATTTGCAACGCCTCTTCATAGTACGTCACCGCGCGATCTGGCTGCTGCAGTTGGCTATACCAACTGGCAAGTCGTAGGTAAATGCCTATCATCTCCTTTCCATCCTCGGCCTCCTTCGCTTTATTAAGTGCCTTTTCCATCGACGAACATGCGGATAGAAGCTCATCGTTCTCGTAGTATGACTCGGCCAACCCCTTGAAACAACTGAGACTTGAACTATCCAAGTCAATGCAATCTTTGAATCTCAAGATGGCCAAATCAAAGGCGGACTGGCCTCGGGCAGTCTCCGCCAACCGCTCATGCCAGAGAGAGTCGGGGCTGTTTGGCTTCAACACGTCCTTACACCATCTCTCGGCTCTCTCCAGCTCGTCGGAAACACTCATAGATTCTTCTGGCTCTCTTCCCGGCTTTCCTTCCGGCCGATCCTGTAAGAGTCAGTACAGCAGTCACAATTGTCTCATAGTGTATGTACATGTTATCTTACCAGCAGCATAAACCGGCGCAAGACACTAAAGCAGTCTTGAGAGTCCCAGGCACGATCTTGCAGCCAACGATGTGCAACATTCTTCATGATTGGAAAGAGAAGTCTCTGATTCGGTCGTGGGTTTTTGTTCACATCGTCAAGCCAATCCTTGTCAAGTCTGCCCAAGTGGCCCCTTGCGGCCGGGTCTTGTAGCCATTTCCGTAAGATGTCCACTTGGGTGTCTTGGCAAACCAAGTGATCCATTTAGTTGATTCCCAGTGCCGATCTATGACATCTCCAGAGACGAAAAGAGAATACAGCCCGTCTCCAATCTCCCGTTTGTCGGATGCGAGGACCGCATCGTTGCCGGTCGCTTCATTTAGCATGTCTAAGTGAGCTGGAAGACTCCTTGCTAAATAGTCTCCTATGGGTTTTGTTCTGTCATCTGGAGGCAATGCGAGGAAACGCAAGGCGTGCTTTACTATAGCAAGGTGAGCGTCATACTTGTTGACTTGGATTTCCTGCGCAGCTGTCATCTTTTGGCCGGATTCAGCCTTGAAGTCAAATCTGTCTATCATGGACTTCTGAAAAAGACTCCAGAGAAAGTTTTGTACTGTTGTAATGTCGCCGTTAGAGATGGTGATACTCAAGCTAATCTTAGGCTCATCTCCGATAGTCCTCGCGCGCTTTCTTTCCTTGGTGACTATGGACTCGATCGTCTTCGATATGGCCACATAACTGTAGTGCATGTAGAAGAGCTGAGAATATTTTCCTTTCAACTTATCATCTAGCTTCTGCAGAGATGCGGTTCCAAAGCGGAGGAACTAAAAAAAAGCCTTAGCTTGCCTTGACACACTCCCTAGATTTTTGAATATAAGGGGGGGAAAAACGGCTTACACGAGCGGCTTCCAGTTCGACAGTATCAAAGTATTCAAAGCCGAATACGACCCAAATGAGAAGCTCGTTAAGCTCTTCAATAGATTGCGGCTTAAGGGACGTTTCTAATTCGCGGATTGCGATTTCGGATAATTTCCCTTTATCCTGGTTGGACTCGTTCAGAATGTCATCCATTTCGGCTTCTGATCCATCCGACTTGATCAGCTCTTTGATCTTGTCTAAAGCAGCTTGCACCTTGAGAAAGTTTCCCTTGGCCTGTGCAGACAGCCTATCGTGCACCTTCGTTCGGAGCCTAATTGATTCTCTGTCTTCCCCTTGCAAATGGTTCGACTTTCTCAGCTCTTCGTTAATATAGGATGTGATATCTGAGCTGTTGTGCCTCTCAATTTCGATATTAGGAGCCGGCTGCAGGGACCCTCTTTGGAAACTATCACTTCTCCCACTCACAATCACCCTTATCGGAGCTCCGTCGGCCTTAGTTGATGCCTCGGTCTGGAGTGTCTCAAAAATGTCTAGCAAGTGATTGGCAGCCTCGGGCTGCCATTCACCCAGCCCGTCTAGGCCATCGATTATAATGAAGTATACAGTGCTCGCTTTAGGAGTTCCGACTCTTAACTCGCGCCAGAGATCTTTGCAGCTCGAGTCTCGAAAATACGCTTCGTTATGTTTATTTTCGCAAAATGTGGCCATGCTGTTAGCAATTCCCGGGTCCTGTTCCGCAAGCTGGTATGCAATATGCTTCACCGCAGTTGCTGCTGGCCGCTTGTCCTCGTCTGCCTTTCGAGAAAAGAGTGGGAAGAAATAATAGGCCACCATGGCTCGAACCTTCGACTTGCTCACCGGCTCGGAAAGTGTCTTAAGCTCGTGGACTATGGTCAACATCACGCTCGACTTTCCCGAGTGCGCCTCGCCGGTCAACAGCAGCAGAGGAGTTGCGTCGACGCTCGTTTTGTCAGACCACTTCTTATACTCATCTATATTTCGAAGCCAGCTTCCGCTCTGTGTTACGCAGCGTTGCCATATTTTCTCGCAGTCTTCTTTGGAGGTCTTGATTGCCTTCTCGTCAATGCCAAACTTGGTTCGAATCTTGGAGAGGTTTTCTTGTCTTGTTTTCTCCAGGCTGCGCTTTGACTCCCCATCTTCTAAAGTCGAAATGCTAGTCGCGATCTGGTCAATCTTCTTCCCCGTCTCAGAGGCCTTGCCCAGGATCGCAGCGAGGTCAGCCTTAGACCTCAGAGTCACCTCCAAGGTCAAGGTTGCTTGGACATTTTGTTGCCCTTGAATTAATCTCTCAAACTTATCAATTTCATCCTTCAAACCAGAGTCGTCCTTGAGCAAAGCTTGTTTGGTGGCCGCTTTGATACGTGTCCACTTGCTTCCTTTCCGAAGCACTATCGCCAGGGCACATATATCTACAAAGCTGATCATAACTTTGTGAATTGCGGTATTTAGCTCCGGGTCAATAACACTAAACAACTCAATCCTTTCATATATCTTGAATTGGCTAAGCGATGGACCAACGGTTTCGAAGACGGCGTCAATTGTCGCGTGAAACTCATGGATCGACTGTGGAACGTCGAGCAGCAATGAGATGGCATTGAAACAAACACCCGCAGGTTGAAACGTCTTATGACAGTTAGAAGAGGGATAAATGAACTGAAAGCCTGATGTTTCGATTTACCAGCTCAGCAGCCTGGGCTGCCACTCCACCCAGTAACTTCAGACATGAGAGGATAGTTAGGCCGATCTCTTTGGCTCGCTTATGACTTCCATCTGAGTCTCCTGGAAATGAAGGATCGTATCGACGTTCTATCATCTCCCGAATATCGTCGACGCTCTTCGGAGGTTTGAGGTCGAGCGAATTTTGCGTACGGCTAAGGAACCTTTCCCTAGCTTCCTCCCACATGCTCTGAATATTGGGTTCCGCCATCGTCGCAGAAGAAGCTCCTCTTGGCCTCAGCCGTCAGTGTTCAGTCAGGTAGTAGATAGCAAAATTATTGAGAGAATAGTGAGTTAACTAACCGTCTTTATCTTTACAGACGCAATTTCCACAGAAAAGATTCAGATTAGAAATGCAAGATGAAGCAGTCTATGAGAAAAACCCCGCCTGATCAGGCTGCGACTTTGAGCGAATCATTGCTACACAGAGTTGTCCCTACAGATCTCAGCTCGCGCCTCCCCACCTTTCCATCCTTCCTAGAAAAAGGCTGCCGAATAATTAAATACTAAGGTAGGCCTCTGATTGGCTGTTTATGTGTTTCAGTGACCTTATTGGCCGCAGCAGGAGGTAGTTCCTGCCTCTGCGGCAGGCTGAGCTGCTACCCACTGCTTTTACAAGAGCAAGAGGGCTCATTTATTCATCACTCTTTCCTATGAGACTTTTTGCTCTATCAGGAAGGGAAAATGGGAGTACTCAGTCGGTGGCTGAATACATGTAGTCAAGGCATGGCCCTGTTTCTTTTCTACTCTTCTTTTTGGCTCAGCCATGTTGAAATGAACTTTTTATACTTCTATCTATGGCAAGTATTATGTATCAAACAATGTCGAGAAGGCGTTGCTAACAAGAAATTGCAGTGTCAGTGCACCAGCTCTTGTGTATCCTCTCCCTACCTGAATACATACAGGTAGTATATACTGTAAACATGATATATGCGACCATAGGTAGCGTAGAATTTGGGGTCCTGTCTGTTTTTTCCCGGATTCAGCCGATGAGAGGCAAATTAGGACTTGGATGGATCATCTTCAGGAAGTACTGGCCGTGGTATATCTTTTACTTTCCTCTGAAAGGATTCCAAGTTGAATTATAGGATTAGGAGAGATTGGGAGTATATGTGATCATGGAGACACCCCCCCCCCCCTTTCTTTTTGGCTTGGGAGGTAGAGAGCGTAGTCGCCAGCATCATCCTTGTTATATTCCCGTGAGCCTTCGTTAAAAAGAATTGATAAGAGAGTAAAGAGGCCCCAAGACTACTAGCACGATGAACGAGCCATTGCTTTCTTGTTGGGTTGGTGGCATTTCATATGTCTTATTTGTCTTGGAAGAAGCCGCCATAGTCCTTGTCAGCAACCCACGATATTGCCCGAGACATATTCAAGTGGTCATGTGAAGCCATATGGCCCAGTAGTGAAATAACCCTAGATCGTTAATTAATTAGCTGTAGTAATCTGATGGCACTTGAAGTCTGTGGAGCACGACCAAACTAGCCAGCCGCCGGCTCCATAACTGAGTCAAGACAACAACCTCTGCCAGCAACTTAACACGCAATCTTCCTAACAGAGTCAGAGGCTGCCGCAAGCTGGCAATAGTGCAATAGACATGGTAGGACACCTCATGACCACTATTCCATGACATGACCGCCACAAATATAAGTAGAGAAAGGCTCTCGCTCTACCACATACGACCACATCTATTGGAAAATACGGGATCCCGTCTGCTCTCCCAGAGTCAAGCCAATAAGAGGCAGATTAGTAGTCAGGTGGGTGACCACTGGCGAACACCGGCTGTTGTATGTTTTTTTTTTTTTTGCTCTTTATTTTACATGTATTTGGTGGTGTACATGTCATGTATTCTGATTAATCATGACCTATCCACTGCTCAGTAAAACGTTTTCTTCGCTTTTGTATATATTGCACCCATCGATTGCTGCATTTATCTATTTAAACTCACAATACCATTTCCAACAGCTGACTCCACATCTTTTTGTCCTCATGGTACGCTCAAGGTTTCATTTGGCATCAATTTCATGGTGACTCGCCCTTTTCCCGAATATCCCAGTGCATGTTTCACATGGACTTGGCATCTTGGTCTCTATTCCTGCGATGACCTATATTAAGGAGTTCGGATTTCATCCGAATAGTCACATCTCTTTCACCAATCTGCGTTTGCCTTTTTTACGTTGAGGGCTGGCAGCGGTGTTCCAGTCAGCTCGATACCCCCCTCCTTTGCAAAACTTTGAATCTGGATGCATTGTTAGTGCTAGTGTACCACTATGTTGAAATGATAAAACGCAAAGTAATGACAAGACTTACCATGGATAGCAGCTTGATCGCGTGGCTGGAAAATGCTTCTTCCCAGTATACACCAGACGGCAGTTCCTTGGGCTGCTCTAATGTTATGTCAATCTTCCTCAGGTGGCAGCCTCCCGAGCTCCAGATATCCAGGAGAGCCTCCACTGTCTTATGCCATTCCCTGGCCCTGCCATATAGATTCATGACCAACTCAACTCGCCGCATGTTCTTCAATGTCTCTTGGCTGATAAACTCGGTAATGTCCATCGGCTTCCCCAAGGTTGCCGTATATGAGGGTGGGCGCCTGAGAGTAAAGGTCTTGAAATGCATGGCTTCCCGAGCTTCTGCTGCTATCTGTCGATTGCACAGCAATAAGCCTGGGGTGGTCTTGAGCCTTGCCGGGACGTGAGGCGTTGGCAGGGCGCATTTCGGCAGCCTGGTCATCTCGTGCTTGTCTTCATCTTCCGCTAGTTGAGACTCGATGCGTGCAAATACAGGACTAAGATCTGGATAGTCGAGGGCACGAAGGTAGATGTCATGGCGTATATGGTATGGCAATTGGAGGAAGGGAAAGACACGACGCTCCTGCGAGGTATCCATGCTACTAGCTGAACTTTTGGATGCGTTTGGTAGTTCGTGTTCTTTCAGTAATGACAAAAGAAGAAGAATGAGAAAAAAATGAATAAGGAGTTGCTTCTAGTTCTCTCTATTACGTTGAACATACGTCGTTTGTGAGACAAGAAGAGCAATCCCCACTATTCCTTCGAATCCTTTGTGTGGGATGTTTTGGGATTCAGAGCTTAGCCGCCAGCCGCAGCTGATGTGACGGCAGATCATTCCCCTAAATATAGTACGATGAAAATGGGTTTTGTACTCCGTATTAATATGTTAATCGACACGCAACTAACTCTTGTTTCTGTACGTGCATTCTGATTGTCTGAGCGACATGTGGTCAATGCGGGTTTGGGATACCGGGTATAATAATCGCCACCAGATCTCTCAGTGTTCAACGGCTCTCACATCTTTCTTTACGTCACAATCAAAAAATCTCACAGGCTGTTTATTACTACCAGCAGGACTATACGTAGCATACTTCCATGTATACAACACTTTGTAATTGGTATTGAGAATAAAACGAGCGAGCCGACGATCCGGCGGTCTAAATCCTCTCTTGACGCTCAGATAAGACATAGAGCAGAATCCACGAAGATCTTATTCTGTATACAGCAATGATTGACCGTTACATTCATCCAACGTCCTCGTAAAGCCTGCCGATGCAGTTACGATATACCCTTTTCTGCGATCCTCTCACTCATTCTTTTGCTCCCTCTTGAGTTTCTTAGAAGACGTGCCGAACGAGTGCGGCTGTTCGGCCTGCCAGGTTCCAGCCTGTCTAGTACTGCATTGGCCAGAGAGGACGCAGCCCGTGCCGCAGCTGTGCATCCATAAATTAGCTTTCAAGATCGGCGTAGGCCAATAGACGTGGCTACGGGATTCTTACCCTCCAATTTGACGCCACACGGCAACAGTCGGCACGTTTTGTCCGGCGGTATAAGTGTTGTATATCCCGAGTAAACATGTGAGGATGCAAGTGGCCTATGTAGTGTTAATCATGGACATATACGTTAGGGATCGAAAGGGGACTCACGCATGCATCAGGCACAGGAACCCACAAGCTCGGAGCAAGGCCGGGATCGGGGTTATCAGCTCGCCCTAGCAGAGCACCGAAGCCGTCTTCTTCGAGCCTAGCTATAATGTCGTGCACGCTGTTATCGTCATCTCTGGGGATGGTCAAGTTCTCAGCTTTCTCCAGCTCCAGGAAATCAATCCCGAAGTCAGCAGATGTAGGGCCGCCCTGCAGGTCATCATCTGGAGTCGTTCCTGCTACTGCTACCGGAATGGCAGAAGAGATGAAGAGGAGCAGATTGTTGAACTTCATTTTTTTTTGCAGAAAAAGAGGGGTATAAAGTGTCTGATGATGCTTGAATATTGAATGTGTTTTGGGTGCTCAAGGTAGCTGGGCTGATATCGTTGTGGTTTCCAACGTTTGTAGGAAATGGACGAACAACGATGAGCTTATATACTTCTCAACGGTCGCCATCCCGAGCTCTAATCAGACTGGAAAATCCCTTAGGTGTAATCGACTTGCATATTGGACTCGGCACATATTACTAAAGAACCCAGACGTTGTCAATCATTTGCAGAATAGGTCGCACAGGATGCTCTCCATGTCATCCTCAGAGTTGCCATCTCCATGGCTAATCACCAACTGTGGACACCGATATGTTTCACCTAAACTCAGGAAGTGGCAATTTAGAATCCCTCGAATCCTCATCCTTTCTGATCTTCAAGAATGCAAGGGAAGAGACGCTGGTACCGGTCTCAATGGGGCCGACGCATTAATCATATCGGGGGCCATAGTTCAAGTCTCTCTTTTGATGAACGCCTGGCGATGCCTATGTCATCAATCATTGTAAGCATCCTACATCAGCGGAAGAAATCTCAGGCCCAGGAAAAAGTATAAAGAGCTGATGAATTCCCAGTCCAAAACATCTCTCTGAACAGGACATCACCAGCATCAACAATCACAGCAATCACAGCAATCACAAAACACCTCAAAAGCCACTCAGTCAATTTTTACACAACTGCCAAAATGCAATTCACTTCTGCCATCTTTTCCACCTTGGCTCTCCTTATGGCTGGCCAGGCTATGGGAGCTGCCGTTCCAGTTGAGAACGACCTGGTTGCCCGTGAGGCAGAGATTGCTACCTCTCCTTGTCCGTATCTCCAAAGTCCCATCGTTATGTTTTCACCTTACTTACTCTTCCATTATAGACTACGCTTGTAACTGCCCAAACAACTGCAGCTACAAGTCTGGCCACAGTTGCAAATACTATGCCGGTCCTTCGAGCGACTCAACCGTTATCAACGGAAGTAAGTCCATTCCTAAAGTGACTGTCGATAAAGCAAGAGAAAGGTACTGATACATAGCTTAGAGTGCCAATACATCGGCTCATCCTTGAGCTGCATTGCTACTTCTTAAGCACAGAGTATCCCACGGTTTGAACGAGAAGATATGTGAGAGTTAGGAATCGTGGTTTGAAGCGCGCGCGCTCTAGAGGAACGGGGGATGTAGGGTCTAGCTGTCAGACATGAAGAGAATCCACTGTCACTCGTTTAGAATATACAATGCTATTGCTTTTCTAAACTACTCATGCTCTTTGACTATCTTTGCTTCCTCATTACCTTGAACTCTTTGCGGTTGTGGCTCTGCAACTAGAACACTCCCGCCCAATTGGCAATTGAATGCGAGAAAAGTTGATCAATCATGAATAAATCATTCCAAAGCAACGTCAGAGGTCAAGCTGTCTATTACTACAATGTAAGAGACTTAGTCAAATGAAAGCCTTTCCTTCTCCTTTACTATTGAAATGACCTGGACAAGATTGTTTCGTCTACCTCGAGGCATTATTTACAATGGCGTAACTCTTTCCTTCAATGAACGCTCATCATGCACGGCTAACTAGAGAATAATTCATGATCGAGACTTTCCAAGCATATGCTTATATCCAGCTTTGTTTGCATTTACCATCGTTTTTGCATGGTCTATCCTGTCACCAGTTCAGATTCCCATTTTAACCCGCTTCGTTTGCCACTCTAATTCCGTCCTTGATCCAACTTTCCCATATTTCTTACTCCTACAATTTCTTTCTTTGATCCTTTTACCACCTTCAATTACTATTACCTTTTGGTGTGTTCCTTAATGAGATGAAACATTCAGCTGCCGTCGATCAATCCTACAATCCTTCAAACTCAGATCTGCAGCCCCAGATCGACAGGCTGAGAGCTGACCGTTCCTGCATGCATTATATGACGTGTATAGAACCATTTTAAAAGCTTCCAACCTGATCCTCCTTGAATTCAGACCACTTATACTTTGTTCGCCACTTGCGCCACTGCCGCCTGTCGCCGCCCCCATCCGGCTCTCTCCCGGCTGCTCGGCCTGGCGCGGCCCGTCGCCATCTCGAGATCGACAAGCTGGCGGCGTGGGGGCCGTAAGCACGAAATCCTCCGATCGACTCGGGACCACGAGAAGCCATCATGGACGTCATCCTCCAATTATTAGAATCAGGGTCAATGGGAATTATGCGTGCATTGCGTAATAGTTGTGTACTCGATCCTACGAAGGATCTCGCAAAAGAAATCCATTTTCTCACGCTCACGCTGATTTTGGCTCAGGCAGCAGCTACTCCAAGGATGAGCTGATAAGAATTTGCCGCGCATATAAACTAGATGACCCTTATAAGAGACTATCTGAGCTCTATAACTTCTATGGATGGCATGGGTAGCTTTCTGAAACTACCTCTCTGGAGCAACCAAGCTGAAGACTTCTAGTCTAAGATAGTGAAGAGAAATCCTAGACTATTTATATCATTGCCGGCAAAGATACAGGATGAGCTGAGATAAAGGGAGGACTATATTGCCATCACGAAGCAACTTGATGATCTGTCCCTTAAGATAGGTATTGCCGAGACACAGACTGCTATCCATGAGTCGAGATTGAAGCGGAACCAGCTATATGAATAAAGGCGCCTGCTCGAGAAAGAAAAGCTGGATAGAGTCCGCCGGACCCAGGAGCGGATACACTTACTAACACCAAGCTCAATATAGACAGCTCTCCTTTTAGGTGAGTACTAAATCAAGTACCTAACTCATAACAGACGTGAATGCCTCAATGAAGTCCCTCAGACGGAGTATGAGGAGGTAGGAGGAGATGAGGAGGTAGGAGGAGATGAGCGGACGGCGAGGTGTATGCATTATTCGACGACGCTACTGCCCAATCCGCTGCATCAAAATCCTGGGACAGAGTAATAGCATATCTAGATCCTCTTTGGCCTAGAAAGAGGGGTCAGACAGTCTGCGCCAATGGCAGTACACGATTGCCGCGATTGCGCAATTCTCCGACTTATGGAGATGTCTTTGCTATCAATCGCGTCGCCGGAATTACCGCCGACCCGGTTTGAGGCCTGCCAGTCTGGTATAAATTGAGGGTCAAGCCAACAGGTATCATCGCCGAGTTCTCCCTTTGTCACAAGCTTTGTTGCAGCGACAGGAAGTCGTGCTGAGGGTGTTGTCACGGTCCCGCCCGGACAAAAGTGCAAAGATAAAGCCCGATCGGTCTCTATCTCAAGCGATCAAGTCGCAAAGCGCTTTAAAAAAGCCGGATATGATTGGTGCAAACACCGGTGAAACGAACTCCTAAGCGCCGGGTCAAATAAGACGTGGCCTTGAAATAATACTACATAGAGCTTCATGGAAAGTATTCGACCGCTGTTTCCATCTTGGGTTACCTAGGTACTAAAGGAATCGTTCATGGAATGTAATAATAGGCTTCCGAAGAAGCTCTGCTTCATTCGTGGTGTGCAATTAACGCCGCTCTAACCAACCTGCGTCTTAGGGCTTTGTGTAGGCACCAAACTGGCGCAACTTGTCAAATCAATTGGTCTGTTGGCTGTGAGCGATACGCTCATGTACAAGCAAACAATAGCAATCACCAACCTGGAGAATGTTGGTTTGTATGAATTCAGGAGACTAATCATCATTCCCATAATTAGAATACTCAGATGAGGGCTAATCTGACATTGAAAACAGAAGAGATAGGATTCAGCAGCGCTGTTTATAAATATGAGGCTAGATAGAGGATTCCCTAATCGTCTCTTTCTATTGACTAAATCACATTGAGTCTTATCTAAAGCATCTTACACTTAGGTACTCATTCATACATAAATTTATACATTCACAAATTTTCGAGCTACACCTACTGCAATCATGTCTAGCTCTTCATCCACTTCATCTGCTGCATTGCAGGACTTAGTCCATGCTATCCATGAAATCAATGAGTTGAAGAAGCAACTCGGAACTATTGAACAGAGCATTGCTTACTACGAACAACAAGCGGATCATCCTGTTTATGGGCAAGCTGCGAGAAGGGAACTGCAGCAGCTATACGACCAACAAGTCTCATGTGAGAGACGTAAGAAGGTCCTAGAAAGAAATTCCGAAGGCTATCGCCGAGCTCTAGCCAACCCTCGACGAGACAGCGGCGGCTCTAGCGGTTCCAGCAAATCGGGCAAGTCGAGCAAGTCTGGCAAATCGTCCAAGTCCTCTGCATCAAGCGTGCCTGCAGAGAACGGCTGGTGGTGCGGCAATTGTCATGTTCTGAATTACACTAACCCAGATGATCAAATCGAGTGCTGGGGATGCGGTCAGCTCTTTGACGATACTACTGGATTCTGGGCTTTGGAGCCACATCCGAGCAACGTTGCCCCTTGGGAAATCGATATGGCTGACCCGATGGCCAACGTCGACGAGCCTCTCAATTTGCACACGACAAATCCCTATTTGCACACGACATTAAACTACATTAGGCAAGGTCTGCCCCACATAGTAATTACTAGTAGAAGCTACAAACTGTGATCCCTTTCAATAAAAGCAGTAAATCCCCCATTCCCGCTCGTCAAGCCTCAGCCAAGCTCTCTCCAAACAGCCAAGCTCTCTCCAAATAGCTAATTCCTTAGCAGCTCTTCCCAGAAATATCTAGGGGTATCTTTCTATATAATGTGAGTGAGGATATACTTCTTTTTATTATGCAAATAATCAGAAGCTGCGCTCAAGGAGCTGCTATACCCGCCGCTAGCAGCAGCAAAGCAGCAAGATACAAGATGCAATTTACCTTAGTAGCTGAGGAAGAAGGTAGGAAGTTGGGGAAGAAGAAGCATTTTTACAGAAAATAGTAGAAGATAACAGTTTGTAATTCTTGCTAGTATTTACTGTGAGGGGGGCGACCTTGCTTAATCTAGTTTAGTGTCGTGTGCAAATAGGGATTTGTCGTGTGCAAATTGAGAGGCTCAACGTCGACAATTGAGTGACCGTGTGAATAACGGGTGCTGCCTATTTTGTTGTGCATTTGGAACGAGCGCAAGGGCATGTAGAACAGAATGCGTACCTAGGTACTCATGCGTAGCAGAGGAGAACAGGATTATCTACCTAGTATGTTAGGGATATATAGATAAATCACAATAAACGATTCAATACTGAGACAAAACGTAGTAACGTGTTCCAAAGAGCATTCTCTCATGTATGAAAATATATACTTTCACGGCTTTCTAAGCGGATGGTTGGTATGTGGATATTGCTAAGGAATTAGAAAATTCCATTGCATAGGTACCTAGCATCCCCCCACTGGGACACCATATAGACACAGGTCCTCTACTAGCCATGGCGTTGCCTTGGAGACTGTACCGGACGCAAGGATTGCCAGATGGTCTGACTAGAGACACTAATATGAGCTTGAAATAGTTAAATATATAGGTGCATCTTATATAAATTAATTAAATATATTATAAATAGCAATATTCTAAAGACTAAATAATTTCATCTTCAGTATTCGATTTTTTTATAAACTTTTGAAAAAAAAAAAGGCTAGCTTTAGTGTGGTTTTGGCCTCGTCCCCGCCAGCTAAGGTACCTGTCTGTCCCGGAGGTAGGTACATGTAGCTCACGTTACCCGCCACCGGGGCGCATTTCAATCCAAGCGCCCGATGAAACAGTAAGAGAGGCCTTGACCAACTTCACGTGAGCCACTCACTAAAAAGACTGTTAGTCTCGCTGTGGTCTCTTCCGGCGCTTGCTAACCTACAGTTAATGTTATATAAAGGAGGCCATCCCCCACCCCCGCCAAGTTTGCCTCTTCATCAATTACCTTTGACAACCTTTCAATCCTCCACGTCGCTTCCGAGTTCTGATCAACCGACTGCTTGACTCCCTACCACACCTCCCTGCCTATCCCCAAGCTCATTCACCTCACCACCATGCCTATCGATCGAGCCGTGCAATATGCCGATACGCTTACTGTAGCGGACTACCAGGCAAAATTTGACGAGATCTCGGCAATTCGTCAGGCTGCGAAGAACGATTGGTCCCTGTCCAACGATCAGAAGCGGCAGATAGCCCGCGAGTTCAGTGCCGCCAGAGAGGACCTCCGAGCTGCTTCTGAACGGGCTATGGCTGCGGCCGCGCAGTCATCGTCCACCGCTCCCAAACGTGGCTAGCTGTGGTATTCTATCCGTAGTTGAGGCTACATCTGTCGCGTTATTCTTATCGATACCTACTGGAAGAAACGGAAGGAGACGAAATTGTGACCATCGGACTAGCGGAATCAATAGATAAGGAGCAACGCTGTACAAGGATCTGAGGGAATCCAACCAAACAGGGGATCCGTAAGGCTGCTGGATTAGCGAGGCTCTGCATTGCAGGAGGCGCAAAGAAGGAACCAGCCCTTTACATGAAAGTATGGATGTGCCTGTACGATGAAGGATCCAAGACTTGGATCATCTGAGCAGAACTCTGACTGGTTGGTTCATGGCGAGATGTCACAGACATTGCAGATCAGATCGCCTGGGAGATCCGTACCCTCTGCGTCTCGTGAGGGAGGAGAGCGGCCGACTCTCGCTTGCTGGAAATTTGGCTCGGCCTCTTGAAAAAGCCTGGCCCTCTATACTTGTCAGCTAGAAGCTATCACCCTCAGCATTCTAAATACACAGTTAAAAGCCTCGACCATAGGCTGACATAACATCCGGATTACAAGAGGTCCCGGCACCTTAATACAGAATCCGGCTACACTAGCTGCAGAGAGTAGTTTCAAGTCTCTCTAGCAGCAGTTCTAGCGCTCTAGTGTTATATATCTTAAAGAGGCTCTTAAAAATGTGGCTAGAGAATGAGGGCATCTCCAACCCGCCGACTGCTCAACTTGATCATATAAGATTACACATACTACAGAGGTTTAATGGACTTGGAAATTGAACACTGCAAGCATAAAAATCAGGATGTATTATGATCCGCGAATGTGAATGACTCCTCTTGCATTATAGCTACATCATGTCACAATTACCATTTAGCATTTGGATTATCGCAGTCTCATTCCAATCTCCAAGAATTGACAGCCTCCGATACCGATCTTAAAAGATCCTCCGTTAGATGGCTCTATATCAAGAGACGCCACAATTATATCCTAAACTTGAGGTTTCTGGCCATGGATGATATGCCTATATAAATTTGAGCAGTTACCCCATAGGCTGAACTTGAGTACTCACAGATAAAGATGGGAGTGAATTGTAGGGTCCCTTGGCTCATTGCGCAGTTGCGCTAGGTATACCTATACTTCCTCAATCGACCACTCCATTCAATATTTACATTGGCCTCTTTCTCATCCCATCCTTCTTATCCCCTCTTTCTCATCTTTCATCATTAAACGGCTCACCTTGAGAATTTTCATCAGCCCCCCCTCAGAGCAAACCCTTCAAGCCCGCCCAGGAGGAAAAGCCTATTCCATACTCCCCACTCTTTGAGCCTCTTATCCTCAGGGCTCTGCCTTTACAAGCAAAAAGTCCCACCCAGAGATCTTGCTCGCATGGATATGGCTCTTTTGAGGATTCCACGCATAAAGCAGCCTAGCTCAGCCAATCTGGGCTTGAGGCAGATGCAGATGCCGAACTCCTAGTGAGCCATCGCTTAGGCACTCCTCTCTAGGCATTATTCATACACATCCCAGAATTCACTACTCTATGCATAAATTCTTTCTTATATGAGCTGATTTGTCCCTTCTCTCATTTTTACTGAGGACCAATATTTCCACCGAGATGCATTCATACACTATATCAATCCCCAAGCTACTAGCTAAGATAGGCGTTGCTATGAGCTTGCATTGTCTTAATATAGTGGAAGAAGCATCCAATCAAGGACTAGATTAGGCAAACTCGACTCTGGCGTCTCCTCTTTCCCACTCCAAGTAATCAGGCTCACTAGTCTCAGCTATCATTACCACCCCTTGCTCAGGGGGTTGGCTAAGTGACTGGACTCACTCTCACAGACCAAGGCCAATAGGTTATCCGCCTAATCTACCTACCTTGCTCCCCCTAGTGAATCTATTTAAGATGCGACGTAGATCTTCTTCGGAATATCATTTACCTTCAGTTATACAGTTTCATCGTTGCTGTATAGCTTATTAAACAATTGCATTGGCCCCTTCTTATAATTGAGCGCTGAGATGGTGAAAATATAAGACCTGCCGTAGATGCTGCAACTCGTATAACCAGCGTATATCTAACGGGTGGTGGTGGATCGATCGATATCAGAAAGCCTCTCCCGCATGGGCGCGGCAAGCTTGGTCCTTAAAACTGTCCCTGCATATGCAGTTGGTTCCATTTTTAGTAGATGGCAACTTTCGGGAAATGCATATGTCTGTTGTTGCTAGCCAGTGTCGAACGCGCTACGGCTCTTACCTATCGTCACAAGCTGCCGGCTGGCTGGAGGCGTGTAAGAACCGCCCATCCAGATGAGACCATCGAGCTCTCCATCAAGTTGCATCAACCTCACTCGTCCGAACTGAAAGCGAGGCTAGCTACCATCAGGGACCCAGCACACGAGGACTACGAATGTCGCCTCCCCAAAGGGGAAAGTAGAAATATATCAGACACCTGATAATCATGCAGCACACTCTGTGATCTCTGGGCTAGGAGAGGAAGGCATAGACAATACTCGTCATGAGACATCTTCCATACGATTCTGTACCTCCATCAAGAAATTGAGAGACCTGCTGGATGCAGACGTGGGATACTACTCCCATGGGAGCTCTACATACCTTCGACGTCTTTTCCATCTTCCAACGGCAAATGACGCTGCGGCACGCTCCGATGCCTCAAAGGTGAGGTTCGCGGTCGCAGGTTTCCTGAATGAATACGCACATTTTGACGCTGTATTGTCTTTTATGCGAAAATACGCTCCAAGCATTCAGTCCTCGGGATTTAACTATACTGTAGAGCTCATCAATAACGCAACAAACCCTCAGACGCCGGAGGAAAGTGCCAGGCCTGAAGCCAGCCTAGACCTTGAATATGCGATGGCAATGGGGTATCTATCAAACATCAATTACTACCTTACCGGAGGAGTTGCTCCAATGATTGAAAATAATGGCACACAGGTCAGGACCGAAGATAGCCCCAATGAACCCTATCTTGAACTTCTACAACACATTCTCGACCAACCCGACGATGAGATCCCTCATGTCCTGAGCATTTCCTATTTCGACAACTAAGACAGTGTCCCTTTGGCTTACGCAATCAAGATATGCGATATGTTTGCCCAGTTGGCAGCGCGCGGTGTGTCCGTCCTGGTCTCTTCCGGAGACGGCGGAGCTACCGGAGCCGGTCTCGGGGACTGCCGTAGCAACGAAGGCCAGCACCGGCGGATGTTCATCCCGACTTTCCCTCCCAGCTGCCCGTATGCCACCGCCGTAGGTGCAACAGGATCTACACTGCCGCTTCAAGGACTATCAGAAACCTCGGGTTGGTTTAACAACTACTTTCCAACCCGGAATGGCAACGGTCTGCCTCGGCGGAATATCTAGGCATCCTGAATGGGACAGACGTTGGTTACTATAACGCATCAGGAAGGGTTATTCCAGACGTGAGCGCGCCAGGTGAAAACTTCCCCATCATAGTTGGCCAAGAAGAGACAACTGTAAGCGGAACTAGCGCCAGCACGCCCGTGGTCGAGGCGCTGATTGCCTTGGTCAACGATGAGAGGCTCAGAACAGGGAAGAGTAGCTTGGGATGGTTGAATCTGTTACTATATACACCAAGAATACGTGCAGCACTGGTAGATGTCTCGGCAGGTAAGGCAATCAGCTGCACCTTTAGCAACAAGAGCATTCCTAGGTTCGAGGCCTACAGGGGCTATGACTGTGTTAGCGGGCTTGGATCTATAGGATCATTTGACAAATTATTTGCTGTACTAGGTTGAACAGTGTTGTGAAGATAGAAGGGCCTTGGCTACTGGTTACCCTTCTGATGCCTACACGGTGGAAACAGAGAGCTGAAGTCGCTGGACAGACGATGCTAAGAGTTGAATTATGAGTTAGGAGCATTTACAGGAGTTGTGTTATTGCGATTTTATAACTAACGAAATTACAGAAACTCCCTCTGCTGAAAGGGGCAGCAATTCCTAAGTAGCAGTACATAGGTAGCAAGGGTCTTCCTATACCTATAGTATAAGTAGAAGGGCTCTGCCCGACCTGTCTTATAGGAATTAATGATACATTTTATCACCCTCATACGACGTCAATAAGTCCTTTTTTAATGTTAGTTGTACATATATACTACCAATTTCGTAAGCCCTTTTACCTAACGGCGAGAGGGTATAGGCCCTCTGAGGCCCTATGTGAGGATTCTCATGTACAAATTTACTCACATTGTTTGTCATTGGGAGACGTGATGAGTACATTACAATACTGTATGCAGTATCTTGGAGCATTGGTCATGTATAAATGTCTCATCTGAGTTCCTAAGGCGCCCTGGAACATACGTCAACTACCAGGTTGACCATACCGGCATCCCCCTTTCTGCTATTCTTACATTATAGCAACTCGGATATGTATGTTTCACCATTAACTCAGGGTGATGTGATCTACCATGTCTCATACCTTGATGAAAGGCAGCAGGTAACTACGTATATCTCAGTGCTTTTTCACCTGGCATAAGGGAGGAAAGGATGACTTGGAAGAAGAACAGCAACAGATCGTTTCAGTGCTGTGATGACAAATTACTTGAAGTAGTACGAGCATTAACTTGTTCCATAGGAAAAGTGGTTTATCAGAGAGAGGGAGCATGGTGTTATGTCACAAAGCAGTTACCTCCAATACGGTCTCAAGCCCAATATCTGCTGCGTACACTAACTCTTTTACATTGTATAAAAGCCAATTCTCTTATACTTTGCGACGTTGCTATGTGGCCTAGAAATTGCCGAGCCAATATTACATACGTTCACGAGCTCGAAACTGATACACATTCTACAGCTTCCTATGAGTTGAACTGCGTTTACATGTTGGTGTGAGAGGGCTCTCAAGAGAAAAATAGTCAGGACATTTGGCAGGCCATACAGACGTTGGCTTTAACCTCCTCGTTTCAAGTTCCCCTATGTAGGTTCTAACGTCTAAACTCCCACTCTGAGTTTGAAGAAGTCTGTATTGTTGCCTGTTAACATCTACTCTGTTGTACTGGTAATTGATAGTTAATGAAAATACCTATACTAGAGATTCTTTCACAAACATCAACAACTGGATGAATCCAAGTATAGACGAGGGGAAACATGATTGAGCTATGTTATTCGGTGGTGTCGTATATCTCGCTATCAGAATATTGTTATTTGTGAGTCTTCTCAGTTGCTACAGCCATAGTGAGTATAGTTTAGGTCCAAGGAAATAGGATACGTTCATCATTGGGCACTTCGTACGAAAATTAAGTAAGCTACTACTTATCTGCCTCTCAAAGAACTCTTCTCATATTTGGCCATGTGTCAACTACGCGGAAGCCAGTCTTGAACATAATCAAAAGAGCAAATCGGAAGCTGGTCTAATTCTACGACTTTACTCCAATAGCTTCCATATCAGGCCGAAGACCGAAAACGAGTAACATCTCAATCTACATATTAGCTTCGTAGAAGAGGATACGAGGAATCATTCCGGACTTTGGCAGATTCGGTCTCCGTCAGTTCGCAGTATACCAACCATGATGCATCGTTCGCCACTATCCGGATGGCATGCCGTGAAATTAGACAGATCTACACACCCTTGTGTTGCGTGCGTGGATCTCGCACGGGATGGAAGTGGCGGAAGGGAACAAGGAGGGCGTGTGTCACCCTGCAGGATTCAAGAGCATGAAAAGTCCTATCTTCTAAGGAAATTCTTCCATACCCCCTAGCCGCAATACACTCCACATGTAGTATAAGTCGCTATTTACCATCACACCAAGATACAACGAGAAGGTGTTTGGGGGCCAAATCCTGCTATTCGCGCGGATATATCTACATTTTGACTAATGCAGATCCTTCTCGGCATTCACGGACCCCTAAATCTCACTCTAATTCATCGAAACAAGTGGCCAGCCGCTAAGCCATTGTTCCTTTAAGGAGTCCTCCTGCCGCGCGGGCTTAGAAATCGAGAGAATGTGTCAGCGCCGATCCAACATTACCCAGACACCCTCCTCTTGTGTGGCAGAAGGAGGAGGATCTACTCCGGCGTCTTTTGCTCATCCGTACATGTTCGAAGCGAGGATTTTCTGGAGTACAGAGGAACATACCTGTATGCTTTTCCTATCCACATGCGGCGCGGCGCAGCGCTTTGTGTATCTCCAAAGTCCGATGCCAATAATTCCTTCCCGTACCCATTGTAACTGCAACTGTCAGATAACTCTCAGAAGATTACGCATACTCTATGCCGCTGTACGAATCTCGAGTCCTGCTAGCGCTTGCAGCGTCCAGTAGAAATAGTCTTTCCCATTCTGTTGGCTCCCAAACCCGTTGATATCAAGATACAAGCACTGATATTCATAAACTTTTTCTTTCAATCAGAATGGCGCATCTCCAGCGAGATGCTAGCCTTTCGAATATTCCTCTGACCACTAACCCGCACGGTAGTCCTCCAGACTTTACGGGAGGTCCGTCGCTGGCGTCGGAAAACCTCGCAGCCGGAATTGTCCTCATTGCATTGAGTGGGACTATGGTGCCGTTGCGCCTATATTCAAACTACAAGGTCATCGGGAAGCTATCCCTAGACGACTGTAAGTGGGACTCACAATGCCGCTTGTGCATAAAATTAGTCTTGCTTAATCTAACGTCGAAGCAGGGTTTTGTCTAGGGGCGGAAATAACTGTGCTCGTGTACTGGGGACTATGGTATGCTAGTAAGACAACTTGATCACGGCCTCTGCCTAACTCTGAGGCATATCGTCTGACTAACTGGCCAAGTTATCGGACGGGGCATGGGAAGGCATACGTGGGATATCCCCGTTAGCGCGATGACATCGTGGGTGTTGAAAGTAGGTTTTTCATGCGAGCGGGGGCACGAAGAAACATCAAGCACTAACTGAGTGTGTTTCTCCATTTGGTAGAGAAATGCTGCAGCTTCATTCTTTCTCCCAATAAGCAACTGGCTGGCCAAGGCCTCCATCCTGGCCTCCTTCCTTCGACTCTTCGGCAGCCTCCAGTGGGCGTACATCGCCTGCTGTGGGCTCTTCACCTTGTTGTCCATGGGCATGATCACTCACATAGCATTGTTTGCTTATTATTGCGTTCCACACGGGCAGGGTGCTTGGGATATTGAGCTCATGGAAAAATGCGCTACATACCCAGCTGGAGTTGTTGCCGTGGGCGTCTGCATCTTGGCAGTGGACTTGGCAATATTCATCTTACCCTTTCCAATCATTGCTAACTTGAGAATGGACAAGGCCAAGAAGCGAGGTCTATTTATCATGTTCTTGATTGGCTTCTTGTACGTTCACGCCCCTTTCTTTCCTGCTCTATAGGTGTGGTCTGATAGAGTCAACACAAGGTATAGTTCACTGACAGACGATACCCTTAGAATTATTGTTACCAGTACAATAGGTCTTGCCTATCGAGTCATTCTCATTACGGGGACTTACGATCCAACTTGGAACGGAACTCAGGTTGGTATAACATCGTAAGTCTAAAGCCTGAGATTCTACGGGGTGAAGTTGTGAATGTGCTAAATACTTGCAGATATATCGATATTTTCGGAACAATCATTGTCAGCTGTGCGCCAAGTATATACAGTGGGTGGCTCAAAGTGTTCTCACAAAGCAGGCTGTATGCATGGATCAGAGCTATACCAATCCTCCGCTTTAGAAGATCATCAATAGCTTCAGGAGACAATTTATTCAAACCCGTGGAGAATATGGCTATGGATGGTCAACGGCGAGAACAAGGTACCCAACCGATTACATCTCCCCAGCGGATACTACATCCCAAAGCATCGAATGATGATAGATATGTCATCCCTGTATCTACCGTCATAACGCAAACAATCTCGGATCGGGGAGATGACTACGAAGATGGCTGTGGGATGCAAGATTCTTCATGGCAACGTGTACATGTAAGAGCCAGCAGAACACAGAACGACGGATACACGCAATTTTGAGGGTTTAGGAGTTGAAGTATAGAATATGGCCTGAGGGTCGGGCTTGCATCATTAGATATACGGTCAGCGTTGTCAATAGAACAGTTTCCCCATAGATGTATACAATAAAATTTGTTGTTTTAGCTTTTAGGTCTCATGATATCGGATCACACTACCACCGGGCTTAATCCATATGATATTCACAAGCCAGCCGCCTCACATGCCACTAAAGTCTTTCCTATAACTACCTACTTCCGCATACACCATCTATAAAATGCCTTTGCATTTCAGTATTCTAGTATCAAAGTCACATGATTCCATCAACCTATTGCGTACAGTATACACACGTAGATGTAAGCATCGTACTAAGCACACAATCACATGCAAACAACGCGACGACAATGCGCCTCAGCCGCATGCAGCGTTATCAAACTCCAATGTGGTCAATATTTCGGTATCGTTTCCACTCTAGAGACGTCTCCATGCATTACAGCCTGCTTACACCACCAAATATTGGAATTGCGTGATGTAAACGGCCGAGATATGATTCGCTTGTGTGACTGGCTGTGAAATGTTCCGAACGCTAGCAGATGTAAGATGACACAAGCGAGTTTAGACTACATGTACTACTCTATATTGCAATTCTAACAGGATATTTCTTTTGCCCCCTTTCGATACAATCTATTTGCTTATCAGATCAAAATAAAGTAACAACCGACATTTCTTGTAATCCCGCAATACGAGAAATCGTGAAGCTCGTTTAGGTATTGTATGAGGCATATCGGATTCTCGGCCGAGAACATTGCATATGGAGCAGGATCGAGGCAGACAGACGCAGTCAGACTCCTAGTCCATTAGATCCTAGCCAATTAAGGCATGCAGTAATCCTTCGTCTCGGCTTGAGCCAATTGCTTTTGAGAATCGCCAGATTGAGCGAAGAAAAAAAAGAAGAAAAAAATCCGCCCCAAGCAAGGGCGCGCCCTCACATCATCGCAGCAGATACTCGAGCAGACTCTTGGCAGGATTGACAGGGAAAGCCTCAGCCAATTCCTTGCAAGCGCGGACAGCCCCCAGCATCTCGCCTCTGGGATCCGCCAGGCCGTGAGCCTCCGCAAGTGGCATGACCTTGAGGGTTGGGAAGCACCAGAGCCAGAAGGCCGCGACGTAGGTGTAGCCGATGATCCGATGCAGGGCGGACGGCTTGCCGTCGTCAGCAACGCCCAGGATGGACAGCACCGCGTCTTCAATCAGGATGGCCGCCGGCTGCGCCAAGAAGTATGCGCTGGCTCCGCCATCGGAAATGCCCTTGGGCGAATCGCGCGTCACCATGTAGGAGCCGGCGGCGTGGATCAAGCCCGAGACGGCAAAGGCCAGGAAGAGCAAGCCGTATCGCCTGGCCAGACGCACGGCTTGGCTCTTGGGACGCCGCAGCGAGGGAAACGTTTGTATCAGCCACTCCCCTGGCGCGTTGGTCGTCTAAATTGAGAGAGAGAGAAAGGGGAAAACAAGTCAGCACAGGTAAGCAACATCATGTCAGCATTCGAGGAAAAGGGGGACCAAATAGGGAAGAAGAAAAGAAAAAGACGTACTCGTCTTAGCATGGAATGCCAGAATTTGCTTTGTCAGTGTCAGCGTGTAAGCAAACTAAAAAAGGATTTGGAGTAACAACAACAAAAAATGGAAAAAAAATGGAAACGCACCCCCAGCAACGCCGCAGCGTGTAAGACTCGCTGATATCGCCAAACATGGGCGGCCACAGCTTGGGATCAGACCACCGGCCGGCGAGTCCAGAACCCACCAGGACGATGGCGACCAAGTTTTCCGGCAGCGCTACGTGGCCGTAGACGACGGTAAGCCAGCCGACGGTGATGAAGAGACGGAGAAACATGGGTGACCGCAGCAGGTCCACGCCCCACGGCTCCGTCGCGGGCTCGTAGTCTGTGAGGATGACCCCGGCCAAGACGGAGACGAGATGGATCAGGAGGAACGCCACAAAGCTCTTGTACAGCCTGTTCCAGACAAAGGCCCATCTCGTGGTGTAGTCGGGCTTGGGAATGCCAGACACCTTCCAGTTCCAGCCGACGCCTCTCTGGGAGAGAATCATTTCCAAAGCCCACCAAAACTTGCCGAAGAGGCCGTACGTCTCGGGCCCGGAGCCGGGCTTGTCGTCGATGCCATTTCGTAGAAACGTCTCCTCAGGGTTGTGCAGATACACCCGGTCGATGATTCGGGCGCTCCATCCTCCCACCAACAGCCCAATATTGTAAATGTCCGCTTGGGTGCCTTGCCGCGGTAGAGGGGCGAAGAACGCGCAAATGACCAAGTAGAGCTGAGCCGGATATAAAGCTCGACGGATGAGGGACTTGGGTGGGAACAAGAGGATAAATGGCGTAGAGAGGAGAGCCAGCACTATGTACTGGGGAGCCAACAGTCCTGTAGATGAGGCAGAGGCACGAAGCGCTTGCAGCAGCGGTAGAGACTGGCCCTTGGCCGTCAGATTCGCCGGATGGTCCATTTGTGTTTTTTGGACAAAAGAGAGATGTTCAGCTTTGGCTTCACATGTGGCGTGACATTTTCTTTTCCAAGCTCACAAAATCGAAAGATGTTTTAACCTGCTTACTTTTCGGGTTTATAAGATCTATATAGCTCACGAACCAAAACTCGCCGGTGGCGTGGCCGGCCTGCTTTTCTCTTTCGGCCGGTATGAAGCGCAAAGAGAGGAAAAAAAAAACCCCCGACTCGTCCGAATGGGGGCGCTATACAAAAAGAACCATTCAGAGTCCCGAGTAGAAGTGGTTTAGTTCTTACGAGTTAATGCAGCAGATTCCTTCATGTGAGGATATAATCAGCATCACATCTTTTTTTTTCTCAGACGCCCTACTTCATGACCGCGCTCCTTTCCTCGACTTAACAAGCAGTAAGCCGGCGGAAACCTGTCATTATGGAAATCCAAGGCTACACAATTCCCGTCGCAGGCGGCTTGTTGGTAGCCTATGCCTTTTATCATGTAATACGGGCCATCTATCTCCTCTACTTTAGCCCTCTAGCCGTGTTTCCTGGCTCGCCATGGGCGGCACTATCTGAATAGTGAGAAACACCCTTCCGCTCGTGATATCGCAGCAAGCCGGTCCGAGACATCTAACACCCATCATACGTGTAGTTGGGAAGCATGGCACAACATTGGGTCCAAGCCGGGGAAGCGAGGGCGCACACTGTTCCTGTTGGAAGAAATGCACCGTGATCCACGATACGGTAAGGCGATCTAGATTTTTCCAATCTGTTTGCGGGAGGATGATGTATTGTTGACAATGGCATACGACGACACCAGGTGCTGCCATTCGCCTCGGCCCAAACGAAATCCACGTCTACGACCCGCGCTACTATCACCAGCTGTACTCGCTCAACACCCGCTTCTACAAGGATGAGAGCATGCACAAGGTCCTCGGCGCGCCAGCGTCTACCTTGGCCGAGACCGACCCGGTCAAGCACAAGGCGCGGCGCACGCCCCTCGAGTCCCTCTTCTCCCGCCAGTCCATCCTCAAGCTCGAGTCCATGCTGGTGGACAAGATCGACCTCTGCTGCCAGCGGTTCGACGAGCTCTACGCGGCCGGCCGGCCCATCAAGGTAGAATGGGCGCTCAAGAGCCTCAGCTTCGACATGGTGTCGGAGTTTTGCTTCGGGCAGAGCCTGGGCGCGCTGTACCATGATGATTTCACGAGTGATCCGGTGCAGGTCTTCCGCGCATATCTGCACAATCTGCACATCATCAAGGCCTTTCCCATTGTGCGAACCATCTCCGAGAGCCTCCCCCTGTGGCTGGCCAGCAGGATGTCCAAGACGATTGCCAAGGGAAAGGAACTGGAAATTGTAAGTACTACCAATGCGATCTTCCTTGCATGTACTTTGTGTGATGGTCATCCAGTCCATAAGCATCATACGGATTTTGAATCTTGATGGGCAGTGTAGATTGAAAGCGAGTCAAGAAGCAAGTTTCTAACTAGACCGTGAAATCACATCTAGTTCGTTCGCAATCGCGTCGATACCTTTGTCACTGCCTACGAAGGCGGCAGCAAGCCCAACTTCCCTACCCTCATGGAGCGGCTGCTCGAGGCCGGCGCCGGAAAGGTGCCAGGAGTGAAGTGGTCTCACGACTACCTCCGCGACGAGGCCCTGACCATGATATCCGCCGGCACCGACACCACGGGCATCTCCGCCATGGTTGGCCTCTTCAACGTCATCCACAACCCGAGCATCCAATCTCGACTGCTGGAGGAGCTCAAGACGGTCCTGCCCGGGCCCACCGACACAGCCCCCTTCACCGTCATCGAGAAGCTGCCCTACCTGACGGCCGTGATCAAGGAGAGCCTGCGGTACGGCAGCCCTGCCGCCAGCCGAACGCCGCGGCTGGTGCCCAAGGGAGGCAGCACATTGCCAGACGGCCGGTTCCTCCCCGAGGGCACGCGCGTGGGCATGGCCATCTACCATGTCCACTACAACCCGGACATCTTTCCGGAGCCCCGCCGATTCCTACCGTAAGTCTCGAAGGATTTTTTTTTTTTTTTTTTTTTTTTTTTTTTTTTTTTTTTTTTTTTTTTTTTTTTTTTTTTTTCATTTTTCTTCCCCAACCCCAGCAGCATAAGGGGAGCTAACCGCCAGGATCTATGCAGGGAGCGGTGGCTGGAGGCTGATAAAGGCGGCATCATGCCTGACCGACTTGCAGAGATGAATCGCTATCTCGTCCCCTTCAGCAAGGGCACCCGTGCGTGCCTGGGTATCAACCTTGCTTACATGGAGCTCTACCTCATCCTGGCCTACTTCATCCGCCGCTTTGATTTCCAGACCGAGACGACCGAGGACGACATGCGCTGGGATGACATGGTCGTTGCATGGTTCTATGGCGAGTTTACCGTCATGGCCAGGAGGAGGACGGCTTAGATGGGACAGGTCGTCCCTTAGTAGTTGAGAACAGACAACAACAACACTCATCATCATCATCATCATCATCCTTAAGCACTACCTCTTCGCTACAACTAGAAAGATACATTATATAATAGCCTACAACTTGCAAGTTGCGGACTTTACGGATATAACCTACTTCAAATGGATTTAAGCGATAATTAGTTCTTCGCTCTGTTTGACCATGCTCACATCATGGACCGCCAGGCGCTACATGTCCACACCTCTTCCTTTCTCATCTTCCCTTTTGAATTAAAGTGATAATTTAAGAGTTGACGGCTTAACCCACTAGGCGAACTCACATAGCCGCCATGGCTTTCCTGCCGGCTCTTGATACTTCGCCTAATGCTCAAAACGGCCCACCAAGTCAAAGTGGCTCGTTGGTGGAGAAAAAGGTGCGATGGATGCGACCATGTAAGAGATCGTCTTGAAATTACGGGGTTGTGGAGCGGGCTAATTCCTTATGTGGAAATAAATCTCAAAACTAGGATTGGATATCGTCGACCATCACCCCGGCTGCAGATCCTTCCCACCTCTAACTCTGCTCGAGAGCGTGGTCGTAGATCCCGCCGACATGTTTGAGCCTTAAAAAACTATTAAAAAAAAAAGACTAATGCGGGAAAAGTATAATGGAGGAAATTCGACACCAAATTCCCAAGTGCATCCTCATCACAATCTTGCTTTCGGTTCAGCGACCCGACCCGACCCTTCCGTCTTCTCTCAAAGAACCCGTCTGTGACACATTCAGGACCCATACACGTACTTGTGGCAAGACTCGAGCTGCTCGCTCAAGCATAGGAGCTAAGTTCAGGGTCCACGGTCGCAACGTCTGCAACGGACTCTTTCCAAAGCTTGTTGATGAACTCCTCTCCTGCAGGTTCATTGAGGAAAGCAGCACCCCTAGCGATTTTGCGGTTAGTACATGTCTCACTCAACCATTCAGATTCGCTGCGTAGACTTACGGGTCAATTTTGTTGTGCTGCAGGAACTTGCCGTTGGTCTCAGGCCCCGCGACAAGAGTGGCGTAGATCAGGGTCCGCGCACCCTCATCCACCGGACGGCCCGTGGACTTGCGCACAAGCCCCATGAAGACCTTGAGGAAGAAGGGCAGATTCTTGTCCAGGCCCGTCTGCACGAGACCGGGGCAGGCGTTGTTGACAATGACCTCATTGGGCGCCAAAGCAGCCAGGCGACGGACATAGGCGTTTACAACAGTCTTGGAGTCAGCGTAGCGGTAGAACTTGTTGAAATTGGCCTTGTCATCAAAGTGGCCCAGCACGGTGCCTGTGGGCGAGACAGGCTTTTTCGTGAGAGTGTTTTGCGTGATCTGGGTCGCAGAGCCCGTGAAAGTGAGGCGGGTGGGCGACCCTCTCAGGGCGGCAGTAGCCTTGAGAAGCGGGAACAGCTCGAGAGAGATGAGGAGATGGGTGTAGGCGTTCACTTGAAAGATTCAAAGAAAAGGGACAGTTAGCAATTTCAAAGCTACGGGGGCGAGGAATTGATTTTTTGATATTCTCTCACCTTGCATGTTCCGCTCGTGGCCACTCTTGCTCTTCTCGTAGGAGAGGAGGACCTGTCCGCCATTGTTCAGGAGGATGTCAAGCTCCTTGACCTCGGCCTTGACCTTGTTCGCAAAGCGAAGGCCAGACTGGTAGTCGTCAAGGTCGAGCTCAAACACCTCGATCAAAGCATTGGGGTTGGCCTGCTTGACAGAAGGGTTGGCTCGAAGAGCAGAGGCGGCCTCCTGGCCTCTGGAGAGGGAGCGGACGGCAAGAATCACGCGAGCGGCTCCAAGCGTGAGGAATTGCCTCGCAGCCTCGAAGCCCAAGCCAGCATTTCCGCCGGTGATGATGATGGTCTTGCCAGCGGCGCTAGTTCCACTAGGCGTGGGAGGGATAGGAGGCTGGCCCATGGCGCGGGATGAATTGGGGGATGGGAATGGTTGCCTGGGATAGATTGATGGGAAAAGGGGTGGGGAGCTCCGCGAGGTGATGGATAGATGGATGAAGGATGGATGAAGTGATGAATAGGCAAATTGACAAAGCCAGGGCAATGGCCTCTCATAAACGGCGAAGGAGGAGGACTCAAGGCGCGGCACACGTGATTGTAGCTTACAAATACGATATAAGGTAGAAGGAGGTAGAAAAAAAAGTTGCATGCCAACGAGCGGCCTGTGCAACCTCAGGTACACACAAATCATCAGATTGGTACCAAACGGCACGGGCTGCTGCCACTGGCTGCCCGCCAAGGTACTCAGGAATGGCTGTGAATCAGGGCGATGAAAGCGTGCGTGGTTGGGGCCAATTGGTGCTAGGGCTGCTAGGCAGTCCTGGCTCCTCCCCGATCCCCCAGCAGCAACACAGGCCAGCCAACGGCACAGGCCCATTCGTCGCTGACTCACCAGGCAGCGCTCATGCGCCATGTAACCACTCAGAGCAGCCGGCCATTGCAGGTGCGCGCTGCCGTGGACTTGGCTCAGCCCAGAATAACCTGGACCAGCCAGCCAATACACGTATTCTCGGCCGATAGATCCCGGTCAGCGATTGAGGCGTGGGGATCGGCCCAAAGTCCACCCCCCGTCCGCGATTGCGAATCCCCCCCCCCTTTCTGCCCTCAGTGCCGCCCAGCCCAGCGCAGGAAGATCAGCGCTTGCAGTCCTTAGTCAGGGCGCCCCAAAGGCACTACGGTCCAGCGCCTTGAAACGTGGCTGGGGCAGGCCGGCTAGCCTGGGGCAGGCTTAGCGCTCTCGATCCGCCGATCCGCACCGAAGCCCCTCCGGGTGTCTGCTAAATGGGCACATCACTGCGACTTTTTAGCTCCCGGCAGGCTCCGGGTGCCCGCTAAGCAGTAGGCTGCATCGGCTTTAGGTAACTGATAGATAACGGACGACCTTACGCGGGCGAAGGCAATTGAAGGGGAAGGGGGGGAGGGGAGGAAGAACAAGAAAGCAGCACTCCTCCGAATAGCTTAAATTACCACGCACAGGTGCCGCTACCCGGCGCCTGCGAAAGAACTTGGATACGATTAATGGTAGGTTACATACCTACCTACATGTACCTTATAATTCCAGCTGCTGCGTCTACCTGCCCTCTTTTATCACACACACGCGCAGTATACGCCCCTCCCGCCCCCCTCCCGATACCGTTCGACTCCTTGGCAGCTTGTTTACGTAGGTGAAACGCCGATTCGCTCCACCACCACTAATACTGTGCTGTGCTTGACCATGGCCGCCGCCGGCAACAACAGCAGCAGCAGCACCAAATATGCGCTTATTACTGGCTGCAGCGAAGGGGGTCTGGGGTCGTCGCTGGTGCAATCCTTTCACGACGCCGGCTACACAGTCTTCGCCACGGCTCGCACGCCGGCCAAGGTCGACAAGGCCATCTCGAAGCTTCCCAACGTCCAGGTCCTGGCTCTGGATGTGACCGACTCAGCCCAGATAGCCAGCGTGGCGACAGGGATTGCCGACAAGACCCATGGGGCTCTCCATGTGCTCATCAACAATGCGGGCGTCAACTGTACCTCCCCCATCCTAGACATCCCCGTGGAGGAGGCCAGCAGGGTCTTTGACACCAACGTCTGGGGAGCTGTCCGAGTTTCACAGACTTTTGCGCCGCTGCTCATCAAGGCGTCGGGGACCGTTGTGAACATCAGCTCCATCGCCGGGCTGCTTCACACTCCATGGATGGGTTCGTGCACCATCATTCTTTTTCTTTCCTTCCTGTTCCCTTCTCTCCTCTTGTCTTCTCTTCTCTTCTCTTCTATTCTCTTCTTTTCCCTTTTCCCTCTTCCCCCTCTTTCGCCTACCACCATGGGAGCCCCATCGCTTACACCCCAGGTCTAGGCGTCTACAGCGCCTCCAAGGCGGCCATGACGTCCATCTCCGAGACTCTCCGGCTGGAGCTTCAGCCGTTTGGGGTCCGGGTGCTGACCGTCATCGCCGGAAACGTGGAGACGCGGTTCTGGAGCTCTGGACACGACTTTTCTCTGCCATCGGGCTCCCTGTACGCCCCCATCAGCTCGACCATTGCTGATGCCGCCAGCGGCCTGAAAGGCGGGAAGCAGTGTACAGCCGCGCAATTCTCTCGTGAGCTCGTCAAGCAGGTCGAATCAGGAAGATGGGGCCCCACGTGGATAGGGGCGCTGGCAGGCACCGTCAGATGGGTGGTCAAGTTTATGCCTCTTGGCTTTCTGGTAAGAGAGAGATAATCCGCGGCCCCCCTGTACTCGGAGAATCGCCTTGCTGATGCTTTTGGACGACGATGACAGGATAGAGCGCTCGCCTCAGGCCGTGGCCTGGACGAGCTTGCACGACTACAAGCAGAGGCCGCGCGAAAGGCTTGAACCACGTCATCAACTTCTTGTGGCATCTGCTATCCCTTGCTCTTTCCATTTTTTTCTTCTTCATTTGTAGATGTAGCAAAAGTCAAATATCCGAATTACTGAACAATTGGCTGCCTTCTTTTTTCTCTTTTCTCTTTTTTTTTTCTGTTTACCTACATGATTCTTCTTTTCTTGACGTTAAAAGCCGCTGTTACTGTTCCTCGAGATCCATCACATGTGAGTTTTGCTTCCAACTGCGACCCATCGACATGGATGGTTATCCCACGTTCTTTATCTACAGTCTCACCGAATCGTCCGGTTTCTGGGGATGGAATCACCTCAATTCGCCTTTCTGCCTGCGCTCAAAAGGAAGCCATTACTAAACAAGCATTGCCTGCATCGGCAATCTCGTGTGGAAAGCCGTGTAAGCTGACGCCTGCATCAGGTCCGGGCGTGTCTCGGTGTCAATCCCGTTCGTTCACCACTGGTCCAATTGAGGGGTCTGGACCTAAGGTCGTAATGGAAACGCAGGTAGCACGTTTTTTTTCCCTTGTTCACTTGCTCCCTTGTTCTTGGTCCAAATACTAAAAATATTGCTACCCATCCAGAAGAGAGAAAAAACACCCAGAAAGGTGATGGGATGGAACCCCCCCCCCATCCCTTGCGGACTAGACACAGATAAGGCAAGCTCCGGCTGATAACTGGCCAGACCAAGAGACACGGGCTAGATTTCCCCCTCGTGCTTATTATTGCTTGCATGCGATAAGATTGAGTGCGAGCACACCTTCACATACCTTAAGAGTTACTCCGATTACAGGTCTCATCAGCAGCGGATGCCGTGACGTGATTTTAACCGCCAATAATTTGCCTAAAGCATCCTAATGTAGACTAGGGACTTTTGATAGGATTCCGCGTGGCGCGTTCCACAGACGGCTTTCTTCTTTTTTGCCCAGTTATCGGCATTTTAGCTTAGCTTGGCGATTTGAGCCAGGCCGTCAGCAATTGAAGGGCACAAAGGGCGAGGTCCCGCTAGCACATGTATCAGCGAAAGATTTGCAACGGCCCGCGGGATGGGATGCGCGCGAGCTTCGCTGATTGGTGTTGTGGTGTGGACGGCATTCGCTACAATATTGACGCCGTCTTGCACATGTAGTATTTCAGCTTTCATCAACAAGTGAGGGAACTGCATGAGGCAACTAGACCAAAGTTGGTATGATCTCGAAGCGATACTACATGTACCTACCTCGACTATCCAGAGATGGCAAGGCCAGAAAACACCAAAGGATTCAAGCTACAGGTACGGTCTGTACGATGAATCGGTGATGATGTAATGGAGCCTTTCTTCTCTGGTGGAAACATGAAGGCATTGATCGATTTTCAGCTCTAGGGTATGATTGAGACTGGAACTTGTTTCCACTTGTTGATATTGCGGCTGTAAAAAGGAATAGGTCGTAGAGACCTGTAATAATGTCGATATTGCTACCTGTAGTAGGTGAACTCCCCTCCCGTCCCCCACTCTCATTGATCAATGGCACATAGCATGCTATGGCTATCTACAAGACAGGCGAGATAAAGCGTTGCATATCGTGATAGAGAAATCTGCATCTCATCCCCCCCCGTGGCGCCCCGGCCAGCTCTTATCAGGCATCCAACGTTGCAAACCATTCGAGAGATCCAGGGTAACACCATCAGATACTTGCGCAAGTGGCCGCAGACCGTTGACAGGTCACAACAAGGAGCCCGGCATTTCTCAAGGCTGGTCGATCCTTCATCGCCAAAAAGTTCAATCCTGACTGGATCCTATCGTCAAACATCAGACGCCGCATTAGACGCCGCGGCCGAAGACGCTATAGAAGACGCTACAGAAGCCGCTAATTCATGACTGCATGTGGCTGTAGGCTCACTCGTTCACTCACTCACTCGCTCGCACACACCCCCCCGACTCGGAATTATAAGACGGATCTCGTAGAGAGGTTTCCAAGAAGGGGGGGGGTGGGTGCTCTATAAATTGACAAAACCGCCATGAGAATCCTCACGACAGGGGGTGGATTCCTCGCTAGAGCCCAGGCGCGTCTTATGTCATGGGCTAGCTCGTTCATCGTTTAGCCCTTGGAGTCCCTAGTTTCTGCTGCTCTCTTTTGCATCGTATAACCCGTCGTTTAAACACTGGTCTGCTGGCAAGGGTTAAGGCCCAGATCATAGCAGTTTGTTTGCAAAGTACGGAGTACATTGTAACGGGGGGTGGGAAGCTGCGCCTTTATTTAATCATCACCAAAGCCTCCCGAGCCTCTGGCTCATGACTAGTCAGCATCCCATATCATAACTCTCTCCCAGGTATTTCCTTTTTGGCTTTCCCAGTGCCGGTGTCCTGTAGATCATCGCAGGTTCACTTCAGTCCCTCTTCACTGCAACGAGTCATACAGACGGCCGCCCTCTTATTAAGACTTGCTGCAAGCCATGGGGACCGAAGGCCGGGTGATCACCCGGATGCGACCATCCCTTACATGCGTTCCATGCAAACGCAAGAAGGTGCGTTGATAAACCATTGAAACACTTGATGAACCCTCCCATCGTCACCGTGTGTCACGGAAGACGTCAAATGAACGTTGTGCTTATCAGTGACTCTTGGGCCCTTATCCAGGTGAAATGTGAGAAACAAAAGCCCCTGTGCGCGCAATGCAGCCGCACAAACACTGCCTGCTTCTACGAAGTCATCATGCCATCCGCTTCGGTGTCCGACCATGCATCTAAGAAACGAAAGACTAGCCTAGACCATGATTCCAAAGCAGAGAGCACGCAGCTCCCGGTCCCGGGCTTCTCCCCGCCGGGCTCAAACCAGGCCTCTGCTCAGGCATCGACCGTGCAGACGCCGGCGGGAGATATGCCGTGGACGCCAGAAGCAAGCATGGACGCGCCGTTCCTGTTGGACAAGGCCGACCTCTCCTTCTTCGACGACTTCAGCTCCAACGTCGGCAACCTGGAGGATCTCTACCTCTCCGCGGGTCCGTATAGCTCCTCGGCAGCATCCTCCACCGACTATACGAGCACCCTTTCAAATCATTCCACCCTCGCTTCCATTGTTGACCCGGCTCTCAATGAAGACTATGACATTCTCACAAGCGAGTCGAAGAACAAGCGGGATGCCGCGAGTCAGCCCAATATCCTAGATGAGTCGGTCCTCATGGACGCACTCGACTTTAGCGAGAAAGCCTCGAAACCTTGGACCTATATCCCCAAGGAGCATAACGGACGATCCTTCTCCGGACGCCTCAGTGATATGCCCAATCACTTGTCCCGCTTCTTCGGCAGTCCCTTTTGGGCGTGGGCCAATAGTCAGGTAAGCCACACCAAGCCGTGTACATGTATTCGTTCGTATATGTACATGTTTGTCCCGTGAACTACCTTACTATATGTGTATTCCAACGGCATACAGTTGTGCAATTCCGCACCGCACAATGCATGCATGCCTGCATCCCATCTCTCTCATTTGCGTAACTTCAATTTTCTTTATACAAAACCGGAGGGGAACCCTAGCTAACGGGCCCGCGGCAGAGCGTAAATTGCAACCTCCTCCTGCAGAGCCATCTGTCGCTACACCACTGCAAGCAATGGCAAGATCACCGTTGGTCGAAGCTGTCCAAGCTGATGCAGAACCTGCCCTCCAAGAAGCTGTGCGATGTCCTGCTGCGATCATTCCTCATTGGCGTGTGGCCCTTAGCGCCGCTCGTGCATGTCCCCAGTCTGCGGGACCGATACGACTCTTTCTGGGCCCAATATGGCAATGACCGCTCGCTATCCATGCTCGGCGACGATCTCAGATCGGACCCATCCTTTTTCTGCCTCCTATGGGCCGTGCTGTTCTGCGGCGCCGCCGCCGCTACCCCAGCTCTCCTTGCCGAGGCATCTTTCCAGGTGAGCCAACAGCCGGCGCTTCTGGCTCGGCTGCGGACCAAGGTCAATGAGACGCTGGAAGTATGCTGCCAAGACAAGTTCCCGACCCTGGACGGACTGGTGTCCTCGTTACTGGCCCAGCAATGCGACTCGAGCGTGGACCAGATCATCGAGATGCCGCTCTTCATATCCCAGTCGATGCGGGCCGCAAGAGCACTGGGCCTGCATAGGGAAGCTGCGCTGTCTACAATGACAGAAGCAGAGGCGGAGATTGGACGGCGAGTCTGGTATCACATCGTCGAGTTGGAGGTTCTGGCCACCATCAGGTCCGGGACTTCCCTGTCTCACAGCAGCAGCGAGGATTCGTATGATACGCGCCCGCCAAAGGAGATGAGTCAATTAAACACCGGGGCAAGAAGTGAGAGTCCCCAGCAAGGCGATCTGGACCTTTCCGCGCCTGCTGCTGCCCCTTCTTCCGTCATGATTCTCTCCACCGGGCGACACAAGATGATTCGCCTGATGAGGCGTATCGTTGAAATTTGTTACACGGAGAGCCGCTCTCCGGGGAAAGACGACCTGGAGCGGCTCGCGACCGAGATTGAACAGTTCGATGGCATCGTTGACGAGCTTGTGGGTAAGCTTGCGGTCCATGGCCTCCCCGAACACGGGCAGATCTCCTCCCAACTCTTGGGTGCAAACCCTCTGGTCCATGGAGAGCTCTATCTGGACAACTCTCGCGAATCGACAGTCCTCAATGCCTTTTGCCGCATTTGTCTGAGCATGATGAAGTATTCTGTTTCCATTTTTTTCAACCGTCAGTTTCTCGACCAGACATCTCCAGGAAAGGCGTCTGAGCTATGGAGTCGGTATGTAACTGTCCCTTGACCCAAACAAGGCTTAGACCTGAATTTTCAATGAGGAATGCCAGACTAACAGTTGATGCCTCACAGACAGATATCTAATTGCGTCCAGTTCCTGCGCAACTACCTCAACCTTTTCAGACTTCCAGCCTTTGCCCCTTATCAGTGGCTCAGTCCGGGCTGTCTCGACGCGTGGCAGGAGTGTATGATTGTTTTGACTTTTCTAAAGGGGCACAATGTAGCAGAGAGAGTGCGGCAGCTACTTTTGCACCTGTTGAGTGAAATCTTCGACATGTTTAAGCCGTACGTCGAAGATGACATGGACTGCGATATGGAGGCAACGGTGGCGCAAGGTAGCCTCAAGAATTCCTGGAAAACAACATGGCGAGCGCTGAAACAAATCTACGATGAGATTCAAGATGGGGCTGAGTCCGAGAAAGAGGACACATCTTCCAATTGCTTGGTGAAGACACGGACAACAATCGAACCGGACCAGCTCGGTCATAAAGAAAGCACCGGCATCAAGTCTGATTTCGACTTTGCCCTGCTAAACAAGACGGACGGCATACAGGTCCGCTCGCGCGGCATGTCTCTGATCTCGTCCACAAGCAGCGGTCCCATGTTTTCCTACAGCGACGGAATCAGGGGAGACGGCGGCAAGGGCTGGGACGTGCCGATGCGCCAGCACGATGCCTCTTATAGCCAGCAGCCCAGACATCGGGCGGCTTCGTGCATGCAGTCACAAGCCTTTGCCACCGTAGACAGCCACTGCGCGGTGAGCATTGACTTCACCGCATCGGCTTTGCAATCCCAAACTGGAAGCTCGGCACCGCTCAGGCGAGCGGTCGACGAGATGGCGGATGACTGGCTTGAGATGATAGGAACATGAGAACTTGACGGAGGAGACATAGAAAGAAAGAGGCGGATCATAGAGATTTACCACTACAGAGCATGAGCGAGAACGGCAACGTTTGGTCTGATATAGAACGTTTTTTTTTTCTCCCCTATAAACTTGTTCCCACCGAGCGGAATAGAGATACGTGTTCTACTTAGATTAGTTACATTCAGTAAAACAAAAATCTACCCATCATCAGGCCATCTCTCAAGCCACAACATCAGCATCGAGAAAGGAGAATGAATAAGCTCTACGGGTGCCTCTCGTCAGAATTTTGTACACCCTGTCCGGACAGAACTGGATTTGAATGAGAATTATGGCTTAGCGTAAGGAATCTCGGCCGAGTGAGTGCCCACCCATACGTGAGGCAACACGATGCCATGTTCAAAGACTTGCTCAGCCCTTTGTCGTTTCTGGTAGGGTCCATGTCCCAACGAATCACAAAGGACGGCTAATATATATCAGCTGTGCTACAACCCGCTAACACGACCACACACAAGCGGAGGCTGTGAGTGTGTGTGTGAGTCGGGTAGTATTACGTGTCCGCACCGCTTGCAGAGCTGTACATGGAACCGAGAGTGGGCATCTTCTTTTTTGCATCTTCACTTTACTCTGCCTCCACCCAAGCTGCTGCTAGTCACGCTGTATCCGACTTCTAGTCAGTTTTGGCTCCTCTACTGTTGAGGGCTTAGTCTAGCCGCGACCACACGGCAGTTTGGCTCATCGAGCTGAAGGCAAAATGCTCGAAATCATTCCGGTGCCGCATGTCCTCTTAGGGGGAGCAGCTTTGCTGCTGCTCATCAGCTGGGTCTACCCACGACTCTATCCACGTCCACTGCCCGGAATCCCCTACAACGAGTCCTCGGCGCGACGGATCCTCGGCGATGTCCCTGACCTGGCGCCCCTCGTCGCCAAGACGCACGAGCAGGCAGAGCCGCTCCTCGCCGTGTCGACGCGGAAGCTGGGCACGCCCATCGCCCAGGTCCTGTTCCCGCACTTCTTCCGCAAGCCGATGATCGTCCTCGAGGACCCGCGCGAGATCCAGGACATCATCGTGCGGCGCAACCGAGAGTTTGACAAGGCGCCCTTGTTCATGGACATCATGGGCGCGCTGGTGCCCCAGGCCACCATCAGCATGTACACGACGCACGAGATGAAGGCCCAGCGGCGGCTGTGGCAGGACACCATGAGCACCGACTTCTTGCGCCGGACCGCGGGGCCCAGCATTCACCGGGCGACGCTGGAGCTGCTGGAGCTGTGGAAGCTCAAGGCGAGCACCCTGTACAAGGATAAGCCATTTGATGTCCATGAGGACTTGGCCAACATGTCTCTTGACGCAGTTTGGGCCGTGACTGCGGGTACGTCGTCGGGCGTCACCTTCTATGAGACCCAGAAGCTACGGGCCTCTATTGCAGGCAAGGTGTGCGATGCGCCTCAGCCCCGGGGAGAGTTCATCAAAGACTTCATGGACTACATGGCCGATACCATGGCGTGGGTGCCGCAAAGCCTCGCCCCGAGCATTGCCATCAAGCTGGAGAAGCTCACGCCGCGGTACCGCCGCTTCAGGAGAATGGTAGAGGCAGAAGTCGGCCTGGCCATGCGCAAGACTGTGGACCGGTTCCAGCGGCTAGAAGCTGGAGAGCTTGAGGATGAAAAGACGGATGTAGACACTTGTGCCATGGACTTGGTGCTAAGACGACGCATCCTTTCGGCCAAGAGGGCAGGCAAGCCACCGAGTGATCCGACCCAAGATGCTGGCATGGTGGATGAGATGTTGAGTTTTCTCATCGGCGTGAGTCTTCTTTCCTTGACATTTACACTTTTACACTTCATAAGACAAGAGAAAGAGAAAAAGCGATTTAACATGTGAGCTTAGGCCCATGATTCCACAGCTACGGCTCTCTCCTGGTTCATCAAGTTCATGAGCGCCTACCAGGACGTCCAGCGCACCCTCCGCGAAGCCCTACACTCCGCATTTCCAGGTCCCGGCCTCCCGACATACCAAGAAATCCTCGACGCCGATATTCCTTACCTAGACGCAACCGTCGAAGAGGCATTCCGGCTTGCGGGCACTGCTAAGGGCGGCGTTCGCCAGACCATTGTCGACACAGAGATCCTCGGCTGCCCGGTGCCCAAGGGGACCGAAATGCTCATGAGCTTCCATGTGAATCGTGCCCCGGTCCCCGTCGACGAGTCAAAGCGCAGTGCTTCCTCCAGAGCGGCAGCCGAAAAGCAAGGCCGTCAGGGCTTGGACGGCCCGGCTGGAGAGAATTTGAGCTACTTTGAGCCAAGAAGGTGGCTGGTCTGGGATGAGAAGACTGGAAAGGAAGTTTTCGATGCGTATGCTCTAATATCTCTGCCTTTTGGTGGTGGCTTTCGAGGCTGCTTTGGTGAGTAGTTTATGTTTACTTTCCCTCCACTGTCCCTAACCTTTGGGAGGAATCTCATGCTGACAACTGACGTCTGCACTACAGGCCGGAAGCTTGCGTACTTGGAATTTAGAATGATCATCGCGCTCCTTATCCTTAGCTTTGAGTTTTTGGAGCTGCCCGAGGAGTATATCGGACTGGAAGCGACAGAAAAGATTTTCCGGTCGCCAGATATTGCAAAGGCAAAGCTCAAGGTCCTTATATAGTCGGATATGGCGAGCGTTGAGTCAGTCTGGTTCTTAAGTGTATATGCTTAAGACCTTTAAAATAGATGTTATTTGTTCATTACATAGTAGTCTGAAACTAGATTCTTTTGCTGGTAGCTTATATGTAGGATATCACGGTGACATTCTTCGATGGTGACTATAGGTAAATGATAGAATAATTCCATATGACAGACAGAGTGAATAAAACTCAGTAATATTTCTGCATACATACATATTGCTCTCCATTTTCGATTCTGCTCTTGATAGCTCTGTGGTGGATTGATATTCCTTACCTATCGCGCAGACGGCCCAATAAGTGGAATTGATTCATAAAAAACTATCATGTTCGGTTACGTTGTATTTTTCTCTCGCACTTAATATCGCATTACACTTTATTTACAGTAGATTAAACGCCATGTGAGGTTGTTCCCGATGTCTACTAGAGCAAATTCTGCAATTCTATAGGACATTAGGTTGTCTACATGTAACTTAAGTTTTCTATGGTACATGTCTTGGGAAAGATGAATCACATCACGTGTTTGGAGAAAATGCCAAATCTTTAACAAAGAAACCTAATAAATTGCACAAAAACTCCATGGACTAACTACTATCTAAAAACATCAATCGCTCTTTTTTCGCAGCATTTGTCTGTATACACATCAAGGTTCGCTGCACAGTTCTTTCACAGTCTGGATATCAAACACACAACTCCCCGTTTTGAACACCACATTATCACGCCGTTAGTTCCACTATAAAGTGCTTCAGCAGATGCTGAATGGTTGGGCACTTCCACACCAGCGTTGGCGCCATCTTGACCTTCAACATCTTCTGCACCTTGGTCCTGAACGGGACGGTCATGACCGAGTCCATGCCCATCTCAGACAGCGCCACGGTCGGGTCAATGTCATCTTTGGCAATACCGAGCGTCGTCGCCGCAGCGGTGCTCAAGGTGTCCAAGAGATATGTCTCCAACTCGGGGCCTGAGGAGGGTCTTGACTCTTCTGCGCGACCGCCCGACGACTCTTGACCGGAGGCCTTGAAGTCAGTGGCAGGCGGTGGACGTCGAGGTGAGATGTCCTTGAGGATGGGGTGCGCGGGTTCCTCGTCGTAATCGATCGGGAGGGCCCTCAGGACGACAGCTTGGCTCGTGTTGAGAGATGCAATGCGATCCCACGCCAAGAATGCTTCTTCAGTGGTGACGTCCGAGATGCCTCGAGCCTCAAGTTCCGCATTGATATACTCTGTGCTGGCAGCCATGCCCAGTCCACGCCAGCTGGTCCACAGAATCGAAGTGGTATTGTCACCTTGTCCTCGGCGGTACTCAGCGAGACCATCTAAGAAGGCGTTGGCACTGGCATATGAGGCTTGGCCGGGGAATCCAAGGAGCTGACCACACGAGGAGAAGAGAGTGAAGAAGTCGAGGGATCCAGGAGGGAACAGCTTGTGTAGGTGAAGGGCTCCGGTCACCTTGGGTGCGAGGACCTTGTTGAACGCTTCCGTAGTGACCTCTTCGACGTTCTGGTCTTCCAGCACGCCAGCTGCGTGGACGACTCCTGTCACGGGCGGCATGGAGAGGCGATCAATGGCCTGGGACAGCGCAACATCGGCGTCAGGAGCACTGATATCAACGGCAAGGACGTGAACCGTAGCACCGAGGCGTTCCAATGCGGCAATGCTGTCAAGCACATCCCGGTGTGTAAGGGAGTTCTTCCACTCGGAACGGCGCGGCAGCCGACGGCGAGACACGAGCAGTAATCTTCTTGCGCCACGTTCTACCATCCACTTGGCAACCTCGAGACCCAGAGCTCCTAGTCCGCCCGTGATGAGATATGTCCCGGCAGAGGAGAATGAGACTGCCGACTGGCTCGGGTTTGCACTGACGGCTGCATCGGCGAAAGGACGCAGTCGTGCGGCTCTGGGCACGCCATCCTCATATCGGACAATGTCCTCGCCTTGGATATACTTGATGCCCGTCAGTGGGAATAAGCCACCCTCAGACGTCTCGAAGAGTCCACCCCATATGTCAGTCAACTCTGACTTTACGATACGGGCCAAACCGTAGAGAGGTGCATAGGCTAGGTCGGATACTCCTTGCTCTCTCTTGACGAGTGAAAAGAGCTTAGCCTTGGGAGAGACTGAGCTTGAAGCCATTACTTTAGCCGCCGACACGAGACTCTCGCAGGATTTGGAAGCGGCTTGAGCAATCTCACTCTCCGAGGCAGTCTCGTGGGCGATATGAACGACAATGGTACGAGAGTCGAGATTAACGAGATCCTCGAGGTCTGTGGTCCACGATGTGGCATATCCCTGAGCTTTCAGCTGCTTTTCGTACCTTTCTCTGTCCGGAATGTTCGACTCGGTGGAAAAGAGGACCACGCGGTTAAAGTCTAGTGGCGTCTCGGCAAAGGCAGCCGGAGGCCAGGCGAGACGATGAACCAGACCAGTGGTACTCTTGCGAGAAACTTGATCGCTCTCCAATCCGGCAAAGGCCATGGCCTGGAACTCGACAATGACCTCACCATCCTCGGAGCATACCAGGATATCTGTGGCAAATTGGGACTTATCGGACTTCTTGCAGTACACGTAGCCGCTCTTCAAGCTTGAAGCATCACCGTGAGCAATGACGCGGTCGATGGCAGTTGGCATGCGGAGCAGAGGTTCCTTGTAGAAGATGGTAGAGGCAATGGACGTAGCGGAATCGAGGATGGAGGCTCCAAGGTCATTAAGACCAGAGATGTTCTCTGGGTTAGTCTCCACCTTCGCTAGCATCTCATTATCGTTTGCGATATGCTCCCGGACAGCCCAGGGGAATCCCATCTCTGGCACGCCTACATTGGCTAGATAGTCAATGGAGAAGGTATTTGAAAGCTCGGAGTTTAGTCGCGACTTCAGCTCGGCGAATGCAAGCTTCTCAGGGCGCTCGCCAGTTATGGGAGCCACGCGGGTGACGGTGTTGACAAGCCAGGCACCGCTGTCATCCGACTCAGCCAGTCGCGATGTGATGGTAATCTGCTGCTGGTCTCTAACCAGGATCTGGACCTGTCTAGCCGGAGACACGACGACGGGGACTTTGAGAGACACGCCTTCCAGGCAAAAGGCAGAGCTGTCCACGGCATGAAGGAAAGTGTTGATGAGCACGGCAGCAGGGACAATCTCCGATCCCTCGAGCGGATGCCTTCCAGGGTATGGCCTGCTGGCCTCATCAATGATTGTTTGATAGAGAACATTGCCAGTGCCTGCAATCGGTGTGCGGGCACCGAGAAGATTGTTGGCTGCAGGGCTGTGAGCAACGGGCAGCTGACCCTGAGGGACCTTGGCCACTTCGCGCCAGTAAGCCTCGTGAGACCATGGCGTTCGCGGCACCTCTTGAAGCCAGGGAGCCTGGTTTGGCTTGGTGTAAGCCACTTGGCAGCCGAAGCAGTGTAGTTTGCCAACACTTGTGAGGATCTGCTTCATGGCGGGTTTGTTACGAAGCATGGTGGGTGACAAGATGGCATCTGAGACGCCTGCCTCATCCAGAGTCTCTTGGACAGAATGCGATATAATTGGGTGGCTGGAAATCTCGACGAAAGCTCGGTATCCGTCCTCCGCGATGGCCTTGACAGTTTCTCGCAGGCGCACAGGCTGAACCATGTTGTTGATCCAGTAGTCAATGCCACGAAGGCCTGTTGACCGAGGATCAGGTGCCGACGTGGAATAAAGGTGCACCTTGGGAGTCTTGGGATATATATGGCCTTCAAGAGCCTCACGTAGCGGATCAACCAGGTCCAGCAGTGTTCTGCTGTGGAAGGCCATGTCGCAGCGCACGGCGTGAACTTGGATGCCCTCTTCCTTCAGTTCCTGGGATGACTTCGCAATGACCTCTTTGGATCCAGCAATCACGCATGAAGATGGCGATGTGTCGATGGCAACGTCGACGTCCTCACCTACGCTCAGCTTCGACTTGACCTCAGCTGCGCTCAAGGATACGAGAGCCATAGCACCGTGACCCATGTGGCGGCGGTAGAGACGGGCTCTCCTGCAGACGATCAGGGCGCCCTCCTCAAAGCTAATGGCGCCAGCCACAACTGAAGCGGCTGTCTCACCTAGAGAATGGCCAACGATAGCGGAAGGGGGTCCGGTCTTGTCGAGGAGAATGGAGGCAATACCGATGTGCATGGCAAATGTCATGACCTGGACCTCATCGGTGCGGTCGACCTCTTTTCCAGAAGTAAATGCTTCAGTGATGGAGAATCCGAGCTCCTTCTGTACGATGGGTTCCAGTTGGTGAACCACATTAACAAAGGCGGCTTGCGTCTCGTACAACTCCTTGCCCATGCCAAGCCATTGCGCGCCGTGGCCGGAGAAGAGCCAAACGGGACCCTTTGCGGCAGCTTCAGGAGCCACTCGGCCACTGACTACATACTTGTCATCCAAGTCCTCGGCAACCTTCTCAAGGGCTGCGATGGCTTCAGCGGTCGTCGCTGCGGTGATGGAAGTGCGGAACTTGTGATGGCTTCGACGGCTAGCCAAGGTGTTGGCGACCTGCTCAAGAGGTGCATTCGCACCAGAGGTTTTCAGCCACTGTGCAAGTGACTTGGCAGCCTTTGGAATGCGGTTTCTTTGAGGACCAGATAATAGCAAGAGAACAGGCAAATCTTGAACCGATGCCGTCTCTTTCGGGGCTCTCACTGATGGAGCGGCCTCAATGATGGCGTGCGATACAGTACCGCTATATCCGTACGATGCTATGGCCGCCCTTGCTGGGTGCGATGAGGGGCGAATCAACTTGACGGGATCCATGCTGACTTTGAGTCCCTGCTCCCAGTCAATCTTGGTGCTAAGCTTCGTCAGGTTTGCTTGCCCGGGGACGGTGCCGTGCTGAAGAACCATGGTGGCTTTGATCAGACCTAGAACACCAGCCGCGGCCTCCAGATGTCCAATGTTGGATTTGATGGAGCCAACTCGAACCACCGAAGCGTCTCCTCCTTGTTGGGGACCTCTTCCGTAAACTTGCGCAAGGGCGCTCATCTCGGTAGGATCGCCAAGAGGAGTCGACGTCGCATGGGCCTCAACGTAGGAGATGGTCTCCGCCGGCGTCTTGGCCTCACTCAGAGCTTTCCGTGCTACGAGCACTTGGGCGGCAGCGTTTGGCGCCATGATACCCACCGTCTTGCCGTCCGCGCAGACAGCACTACCCTTCAACACTCCATGGATGTGGTCTCCATCAGCGAGGGCCTTCTCTAAACGCTTCAGCACCACTATGCCAGCGCCCTCACCGCGGCCATATCCGCAGGCCGAATCGTCAAACGACCGACATTTGCCGTCCGCAGCAATAGCTCCGGCCTCGTCAAGGACACGGGTCAGCCCCGGACCGATGAGGGCGTTGACGCCGCCGGCAAGGGCCAGTTCCGTCTCACCGGCCAGGAGCGCTTGGCGTGCCTGGTGAACAGCCACTAATGATGAGGCACACGCGGCATCAATGGCAATGCTCGGCCCCAGGAGATTCAAGTGGTATGAGATGCGGCTGGGAATGCCGCAGTACGCTGTGCCGACTCCCATGTGGGCTCCGACGTTCTCAAGGTCTTCGAGAATAAGCTTGCCATAGTCATCAGAGTTGACGCCCATGTAGACGCTCGTGTCGCTATTTGAAAGCGAGTCGGCGGGGATTCCTGCATCCTCAAGTGCTTCCCAGGCCACCTCCAGCACGATTCGTTGTTGTGGATCCATCTGTTCTGCTTCTCGGGGCGACACGCCGAAGAAGGAGGCGTCGAAGTCTTCGATCCGATCCAGGAAATAACCTTTGGACGTTGTCTTTGCCAGGACTTCGGCATTATGCGGATGCCTGCTGTGATAGGGTTCCCATCTCATGGCAGGCATGTCACCCGATGCGTCTCCCTTCCGGAGAAGATAGTCCCACAGCGCGTCGGGGGAGTTGTTGCTCCCGGGCACCCGGCAGGCCATGCCGATGATGGCAATGTCTTTTGAGTGGCTTTCATTGTCGTAGAAGACATCCTCGACGCTTGTGTCTGAGGATGCCGAGAGCTGTGATGATGGTACGGGGGAATGGAGAGTCGTAGACTCAGGGGTATCTTCAGAGGAAGACATCGTCGGCTTTGCCAAAAGAAAGGGTAGACTGCTGAATGTGGGAGATGTATCAGCACAAAGGCATTGACACACACACTGAGACGGCAGCGCAAGTTTTGGCAAAGATGGGATGTGAGTTTTGCTTGATTCAGGAGAATGAATGTCTTCTGGTCATGGACCGCTGAGGCCGGAGTATTTGAGGACTTTGACTCAAATTCTTTGAGCCGAGCAATCGAATCCACTCCTAGCACGTTTGAGTAAGCATCTATTTGCATAGCCTTTGTTCACAACGCTTTGCCACGCAACATTCCCCTGTTCCTTATCAGATTCCTCATCTTCTTTTGGCATCAACAATGAGCATATTCGGTCAATTGCTCTATTCGGATTAATCCCACCCCTGTCGATTTTGCCCTGTTCTAGTCTACGCATACGATAGCTGCACCTCTTTTTTTTGCCAATCTTATCTCACATTCCCCATTATTCCGCCTACCAGAAACCAGACTCGGCCGAGAGGATGACAACAGCCTCATCCGCAGTATTCTTCTAGCAAAAGCCTCATCCACGGCCGAGATTCGGAATAGTCCTACGGCGGAAAGGAAGCGGCTACTGAATCAAGATCGTCGAACAAGAAGGCTATGTCTTCCATATTCAATATCTACATTATCTTCTTAAGCAAACGCCTTTTGGCGCGGGCTCGTCCTCAGCTTGATGCTCGTTTAAACATCTTATTTCTCTAAAGGCGGACACACTTGGGCATATCAGTAAAATAACTTTGACGATATTCAACGCTCAAAATATGTCTACCAAAGGGCGAGATGTCGTTCGGGGCGTCTGGGAACTTGCCCGACTGCACACTCGCGAGGCCTGGCTATGCTGGTATCCCGCGGTATGGGGAGCCTGTGTCGCTGCCGGAACGCAAAATATCTCCCTTGACGTCTTTTCCTTTGCGAGAATTCTATTCGGCATCTTGACGAGCGTCACGGCCACTCACTGCGCTTTCTGCACCTTCAAGTAAGAGACTTCCCTAAAGAGAATGGTGGACTGGCAGGCGCTTGCACAAAAAAACGCAGCTTTTACTTTTTGCTAACTTTTCCGGTCAAGCGACATCTGCGACCGGAATCTCGATGCCCATGTCGAGCGATGCAAGACAAGGCCCCTCCCTGCAGGCCTCATCACGGTCCAAGAGGCCATACTTGCCTTCATCGCCTGGATCCCCATCACGTTGGGCATTACACGATGGACTCTAGGGGACGAGGCTGCCCTTAGCTTCATCCCTGTCTGGGTCCTCAGCGCGGTATACCCTTTCATGAAGCGCATCATCCCCTTTCCTCAGATGGTGTTGGGCGCAGTCATCGGAGCTGCCGTCTTCCCCGGCTGGGCTGCGGTCACCAGGCAGCTCGACGGCCTGTCTGACGCTCTGCCTCTCTTCTGGGCCACGTTCTGCTGGGTCGTCTATTTCGACGTCTTCTATGCCACGCAGGATGCGCCGGACGATGCCAAGATTGGTGTCAAGTCACTCGCCGTTCTTCTCGGCCGCAAAGTTCACGTGCTGCTTGGCACGCTGGGAGCGCTGCAGGTCGCCTTCTTCGCCATCACAGCCGCCAAGGCTCAGCTTTCGACCTTGTTCTGGATTTTGGGGCTTGGCGTATGGACTTTGAGTATCCCCTGGCACCTCATCTCCCTTGATCTTGATGATCGAAAGTCTGGTGGCCGCGTCTTTAAGGCCAACATCAAACTCGGACTGTACATGACGGGTATGACTCTTGTTGAGCTGGCATTGACACGCGTAGACGTGCAGGACGTATTCAAAGTCCTAAAATCCGAAGTTCAACATTTCGTCTCGAACAATAGCTCCCAGGCTTTGTAGAGAGCCAATTCATTCGTTCAACTACGTTTCTGGCCGTCATCGGTGGAGGGTTGCGCGAGAGATATACTACTTATAAGCAAGGAAGAACAGGGAAAGAGAATGAAATGAATTATATCAAATGTACGAATTAAGTATTTAGCATATTAGCCTATGTAGCCCCCCAACTGGATGAATTTTGACGCGAACTTTCTACGAAAATCGAAACACATTACAATTACCCGTTAACCACAACCAGTAGCAACTTTTTTTTTTTTTTTTTTTTTTTTTTTTCAAATAAGCCGAGTCCCCAGAATCTCCTGATGATAGAACGATTCTCAGCTGATGAACGAAAGAGGCGTATTCATATGAACCTCTTTTTCAGCCATGTTACGTACGTAGTCGTAGCAAGGGCTGTTCCTTGGTGTTGATGACCCCCCTGTAAGCTGCAACAGACCCATATCATCCAAAATCCTTTGGCTCTCGGCCGGTCCCACACCCCATGGATCGGTTACCCTGTTGGATTTCAATTTGCATCCTACCAAGATGGGGCGGTCAGGTAATACGATGGGGTCACTATCCCGATTGGTACTGACACTCAGACGGATTACTTGTGCTTTGTGTGCCTGGCTAGATGACTCCCCTGGGGCGGATTGGCTGCGCCCGTCACCAAAATTCAATAGTCCACGTCCTTTACTCCTAAATTTAGCGTGTGCCTGGGCACGGCTTGATGGATGCCGTATTGATTACAGCCCCAGCTTAGGCTCTCTTGAGAAGCTGGGCCTCCAGCTGAGAGAAGAGCTGATGGGCTCCTTTACGCGGCCCCCCGATGGAAATGCTTATATAGTAGAGTAGCTGTGCCGTTTTTGAAACTGTCTTGAAGTTGTGGACAATCCTGAATCAGTTCTGCTTTCTTTTGTCGTTAGAAAGATATCAGAAAAATCTCGTCCAAGATGCGTCTGGGTAACATCGTGGCCGCAGGGGTTACATTCCTTGCCACAGAGCAGGTCAGTGGCCATGCATTGGCTGCTCGCAATGCACGCCCGACGCAGTACGACCCAGCCATCACCAAGGCATTGGGTAACGGGAGATACCCTCCGCTTGGTAATCCGAGCTTCACATGCCAGGCGCTTGATATCGCTCTGGGCCAGAACACCGGCTTTGCGTCTGCATCCACCAACCTTTCGCTGTACACGGCGCTGGAGGACATCAACTAGTATGGGCCCAATCCCCTTTTTCCGCTTGCATGTATTAGCCGGTGCATACATAATCGGTGCTCCCCAATAAGAAAGAGGAAGACGATCAACTCGCTGACTCCACGTTGCATCTAGTGCTGAGACATGCTGGTTGCCGGCCGCCTGCATAGCCAGCCCGCAAAACTCGTCTCAGACAGCAAGAGTGATTGAGATTCTCAGTTCACTGCAGACCAAGTTTGCCATCCGCAGTGGTGGCCACAAAGACAGCCCGGGCTTCGCCAGCATCAATGGCTCCGGCGTCCTCATCAACCTGTCTAACCTGACCACCATCTCCTTGAGCAAGGACACTAAGACGGTGACGGTTGGGCCCGGAAACCGCTGGCAGGCCGTGTACGAATATCTTACGCCAAAGGGTCTTTCGGTACTCGGTGGACGAGTCGGCATCGTCGGCGTTGGCGGCTTTCTCTTGGGAGGTAAGCAAGACAGGACTAACATGTACACACACACCACGATTGTAGGAGCACTAAAACTGATATGATTTTCGATTATGCAGGTGGTCTCAGCTACCTGACCAATGAGTATGGTCTGGGAATAGATAGCATCAAAAGCTTCGAGGTTGTCCTTGCAAACGGCACCATCGTGACGGCCAGTGCCTCGCAGCATGCCGATCTATACAAAGGCCTGAGGGGCGGAGCTTCTAACTTTGGTAAGTTGAGGCAAAAAAGATTCATGTTCCTTTTGTAGATGTCTCTGTAGGATTTTCACTAATACCTTGATCTATAACAAGGCATCGTCACCGCCTATGAGCTTTACACTTATCCCATTGGCGAGTTCAACTGGGAGGTGCGCGCCTACGACTTGAGCCAGACCAACGAGACTCTTCAGGCCCTCGCAGAATACCAGCTCGGAGGCCAAGCGGAGGATCCCTTATCCAGGGTGGACATGTCTGTTCTTCCCACGGGACCAGAAGTCTTGCTGCTGTACAGCAAGCCTGCATTCCAACCAGCTGCCTTTGAGGCCTTCTACAACATCACTTCATTTACCCAAGTGGTGCCGCCCACCAATGGCAGCTTCTTGGATCTGCTGACACTGCAGAATCTTGCATTTTCCTCCCCCCATGTCCGGTCTTATGGTGAGACATTCAGCCACAAGGTCGACGCGGACTTTATGATTGAGGCCTACGACATATTCAACTCCTTCACTTCCAAGCTGCCAGCCGGAGCTACTGGCGCTTGGGTACCTGCGGCCTTGCCTGCCAGCGTTGCCAACGGCGGCAAAGGTAACGGCGGAAACCTGCTCGGTCTCTCTGCCGTCCCCCAGCAGTGGCACGAATGGTACCTTTCATGGAACGACGCCTCTCAGGACGACGAGATGTTCGCCACGGCAGACAACATCACCGCCGCCTTGAACAGCGCTGCCGAGGCAAAGGGCGTGTTGCTGCCCTATCTGTTCATGAACACGGCCGGCGGGAAGCAGCCTGTGCTTCAGAGCTTTGGAAGTGCCAATGTGCAAACGATCAAGCAGGTCGCTAGCAAGTATGACCCGACTGGAGTTTTCCAAAAGCTGCAGAACGATGGATACTTGATCAGGAATCTGTAAAAGCTTGGATGGTATCGTGGCTATCTTGGTAGGAACAGGATCTACTGTATACTATAGATTTCTTTTTAGGTTCTTTATAGAGTGTCAATATTATTACCTTTTGCACAAAAGATTTAGAGAATGACATTATTACGAAATGAAGCATTGCAGCTGAGGCTTGTTACGTGGACCATGTATGGTCAGAAAAAAACCAACATCAAGACGTCTTTCTGGATCAACAATCAAAAGACGGTAGTGAGCGGAAATAATATCACCAAAACGCAAATCATAACTCTGTGAATATCAGTTTTACTTTCACATCTGTTGCTGTAGAAGCATAAGTTGGAATCAAAAATCAGGCCAAACATTGATATGAAGTTCTTTGAATGTTTAGACAATGTAAAAAAATCGCTAGCAATGAAAAAATAGTCTAAACTACAGCTCAAAAACAAAGCAGCTACTGGGCTTCCCTATTTACAGATATTTCTTAGCTACCCAGTTCTCATACCCGCCCAATTCTTCATACAAAGCCTCATTCCCAATGGATTCCCCCTTGGCGAGAAACTCGCTCCTGCGCTTCTGCTGAAGGCTTGGATCTGCAAACCGTCTCTGTGACCAGTGTCCCTTCATCTTGCGACATGCTGAAGCCCAGTCGGTAGTCCACTCCGGGTAGAAGGGCTGGTATCCGAGCAGCCCACCAATGTGCCGGCCGATTACGACACCAGCCAGCCAGCCGATTGTATGGCGGAAGGGCACCCAAGACGGAGGTGACAGGTAGCTGTCACCGGCGTCGAACATGCTGAGCACCTGGATGGGATCTGGTGTCACCCCACGAAGCAAGATATCCTCCTGATACCCGTACCAATTCTCAAAGAAAGCCTGGTCGAGCTCGACCGCCACACCTGAAGGGGTGGCACTTAACCAGAATTCGACGATAGTCCCAGGAGGTTGACCGGGGGTCGCATAGAGGCAGTGATGCGGACCGGGGGGTAGCGAGTACTCGCCGTCTGTGGCAGTAAAGTCGTGAGGAACGCCGTTGATCTCAACGGTCAATGACCCCTTCTCAACCTTGAAGAATTCCCATTGCCGCGGATGGAAGTGAGTGGGAGGCTTCTTCTCGCCGCCTTTCTGCAACTCAAGAAGCCGTGGATGGTGAGGATCGATCCGTACATGGAAGTAGATGTTGCGCCCTTCGGGGGGCGGATGCTTGGTGACAACAAAGGCTCCCTCGAACCTGTCATTGTGTTGTCCTTGTCAGCTCCCCTTTCTCAATGCCATCATCATTTGGAGAAAGCTTGGAAATTAAGCGGACGCTAAACATACTTGGTGACCGGGTTGGAGCCAGCGGTGTAAGATTTGGGCTGTGCAGGCGCCATGGCTATAGGATGTGGAACAAGGTAGGCAGGCTTAGCACTCTAAACGCAGGTAATCAAGACTAAACATAAAAAACTCCCTCGTGTCCTGGTGTTGAGGTCAAGTATACATCTTTAATTGATTTACGAGGCCATTGCTCGTGTGATGGAATGAGCTGAATGTTGCGTGATAGTTTGCCGAAGCTCTCGGCCGAGATGGAGATGACACACGCATGTAAGCAAAGGAGACGTGAGCTGGTTCCATTTTGCCCATTGCTCGTATGATCTGGACTTGCCAATTAACACTACATGTAATAATTAAGTACAGAGGAAGATCAGATTTGCTGCCAAAAAAAAAACAAAAAACAAAATACATCGTCTAGCCACGATACTGAGAAAACACCTCCCGGTCTGCCTTATCAAACTCGCGCATGATGGTCTCGGCCCGCTTCTCGGATCTGGGGCTGACTCGACAGGGGAAATCCTTCGGACAGACTAGGAATCCTTCGGTGTAGCCAGTTACAGGATCCGTGTCGATGGGCACCAATCGCCCCTGCGCGTCGCGCTCCTGTTCGAAATTGAATCCCCACAGCAGCTTTGCCGTTCCGAGAAACATCTCACGCTCGGCCAGGTGGATGCCGGGACAGATGCGTCGGCCGGCGCCGTACACGTAGTGGTCTCTGCTGTCGTAATCCGCCGAGGCTGCATACTCAGCCGCCAGCTTCGTCTGGCCCTGGAACCGGTTGGGGTTGAACTTGTCCGGATCCGGGAATCTTTCCTCGTCGTGGTGTAAGCCCCAGACGTTGAGGAAGACGACGGTGCCCGCCGGGAGGAATTTGCCGTCCACGATGTCGTCCTGCGTGAGAGCATGGGGGACACTCAGTGGCGTGACAGGCCGCCAGCGCATGGCTTCCTTGATGATCTGGGCAATGTATGGAAGCTGGTGGTAGTGGGCCCATGTGGGAGAGCTCTCTTCGCCGCACACCGAATCGATCTGGGCCTGAGCCTGCCGTTGAACCTCCGGATTCAGTGCCAGGGCCTGAATGATAACCAGCATCATGGTGGATACGGTATCCGATCCTCCCTCCATCAACACGCCACCGAGGAAATCTCTCTCGTTGGCGTTCAGTTGGAGCTTGTCCTGTTGGTCCAAGACCTGGTCTATAAAGGTATTTTTGCTCCCGTGTTGTTGGCGCCGGGCCGAGACGTGGGCCTGCATCGAGCTGTACAGCCTCTTCATTCGGTTGCCCACGTCTAGTGAGCGCTGGATCCAGTTCCCAAACCACGACTCCGGCACCAGCTTGAGAAAGGGGAAGATGTCAACGGGCGGCGTAGCGCCCGTCTCCATCACCTCGGACCAGCGTTCCATGACAGAGTACAGCTCCTTCATGTGAGGGGTCTCGTACGACTCGGTTCGCACGCCAAAGACCAAGCTCATGATGATGCTGTTGCTCGTCCTCTTTGTATGGACCATGTGCTTCTCGGGCTTGACCAGAAAGTCTCGCATCATCTGTACCTGCTCGGCCTCTACCAAGGCGATGTGCTGCTTGTCGCACATGGCCTCCATGAAGAACTGGTGCATGAGTCGACGGAACGAGCGCCATTTGGCGCCGTAGTGCATCACGAGGAGATGATCGCCCTTTGTGATGAGGACCTGTGACACGTAGGATGACGGGCGGTCGCTGTATATCGAGCTCTTCTTGTCCAGCAACTCCTTTACCAGACGACGGTCGGAGATGACGACGGCCATCGCCGGGCCCAGCTTGAGGCTGAAGATGCCTCCGTAGATCTTGGACCACTCCGTAAAGGTTCGGTGCGCGCCCGTCTTGGGCAATTGGTGAAGATTGCCGATGAGGGGAAGCCGTGGCGGTCCATCAGGGTAGAGACGACCTGATTTTGACCGCTTAAGCGTAACAAAGATCAGAAAGAATAATGAGATCGCCATACCCACGGCTAGTAACGGTAGTGACACCATCTTGGCGCAGACCTGACTGTCCCAAACTTCGTTATGGAAGCGTGACTGGAGAGCAGAGAATCTGGAGTGCTAGATGTAGATTTATTATGGTTGACACTTGGGAGTATCGGCCGAGAAACACCTCATGTAAGGGAGGTTTCTTAGTAGTCTTACTCTAATTCTAGTGGCTAGTCTTGGAATGTCTCGGAAAGAAAGATGATCCTACAAAGGTATATGCTCTATTCTATTGGAGGGATGGACTGACTTTGATATACTATGTTTAGACTGCGGCTGAGCCCAGCACGCCCACCCTCATTCCTTATCTGCAAGATCCTTGAATCTGGGGAACAGCTTAAGTGCTGCTCCCCTGGTCACCGAGTAAGCAGTCTCATCGTCCCAATTTTTATAGTCATCCAGCAGTTGGACATGAGTGTTGATGGTTTTGGTTGGCGCATACGGGAAGTCACTGCCGTATAGCACATGGTCTGGCTTTGCGAATTTCAAAAGAAGATCGAGGGTCAGATGATTGCTCGAGAGCGCGAGGTCAAAGTAGAACGAGCGTGCCTGCTCGAGGAAGTCGTCCGACTGCACGCTGCTGAATCCGGCGTCGACGGACAGATGAGCGGCCCGCGTAGCAATGTACGGCAGTGTGCCGCCGGCGTGAGACAGGATGATTTTGACATTGGGGTGATCCTTGAGCGTGTTGGAGGCAATCAAATCTACAGCTGTCCGGGTGGTCTCGTGCGGATAGTCAATCACCGGCTGGGGGAGAGCCGAGCTGACCAGGTCATGGCTAAACGAATGCGTCGGATGGATGAAGACGACGGCACCACGTCTATCCAGTTCATCCCATAACGGTCGGAAAGCTGGATGGCCGAGGTAGTTCTTCCCGTACCGAGTGAATAGAGTAACACCATCAGCATGGAGCTTGTCAAGGGAAAATGCCACTTCTTCCAGCACGGCATCGAGCTGACCATCAACCAGCGGAGGCAAGGTGGCAAAGAAGCCAAACGTCTTTGGACGCTGGTCCCGCAGGGCGGCCGCTGCCTCGTTGATCTTCCGACTCACAGCTGACGCTGCCGCCAGGTCGTCGATGATTGTTGTTCCGGGGGACGTAATGGACAAGATGGCCGTGCTGATGTTGTTCGACCGCAAGAGCTCTAAGCTGGACTCTACGGTCCACGGAGGAAGCTTCCAGCCTGAGGGATCATCTCCACCAGCGGCGTTGAATGCTATAGATTGTCATTTTGTCAGCAACCAATATTATGCTGATGAACTACAAGTTTGATAGTAAAGTGGAACACTCACCCTCAAGATAGGGCTGAGGGATGAAATGATGATGCACGTCGATCCGGCTCATATTGATTTGAATGGAAATCTCACGACGGGATGTCTTGTTTCGTTTCAATTTGATTTTCTGTTCCAAGTGCGCGATATATAACGCGTCACAGGCGGCTTGTACGGTTACATTACATGGTCAATTAGGAAGTTCTCGGCCGAGTGGCTGTAATGAACTTTTCATCGTTGAAGTACAGCTCGGCCCAGCCTCTCAAGGTATTTGGATCCTAGACGGCAGATTATGACTTAAAAGATGTCTCTCGACCAACCATCTTGTTAGCATCCATAAACCAAACATCACTTTCGCTCACACTGACCGCCTCCACACGAAAGAGCCTCCGGAGGTACGCAACAGGCAGGATAACATGGACCGATGGAGCACAGCCCGTGGGCAGCGACCTGCTCGCATCGCCAACTGCTCGGGGGCGACGTCTGATCCTGGATATCAAATGTTACGGTCTGTCACTTTGGGTGATGTAGACTTTGTAGTCGGAGACTATCTGGCAGGTTAGTTGGTCCTCTACATGCGGTATATGTCTTTTTATAGACCAATTCTGTGTGAACGTGCTAACATGACAGGATATAGAGCTCAACCTGGCACAGAATGCTGAAGCTTTTGCAAAGGGTCAGCATCCTGGATACGAGCCAAGCGCATGGGACGGCCTCCAGCAGAGCCTTGAGACGATCAATGCAAAGCGGATCAAAGTCATCCTCAACGGTGGAGGCTTGAATCCTTTGGGCCTCGCAAAACGCTGCCAGGAGCTTATCAGCGAGAAGGGATACAATCTCAAGGTGGCTGCCGTACAAGGAGATGATGTACTAGAAGCTGTGAAGCGGGAACTCCAGGAGAAAGGAAACTTGAGCGCCTTTGATTTTCTAGACGCGTCCAACAAGAGTGTCACCGAGCCCAAGCACTTGCACGCCTACCTGAATCAGGAGCTACATCCCCTTGTGTCCGCCCACGCCTACCTAGGAGCTCGCGGAATTGTCAAGGCGCTCGAGAGTGGCGCTGACATTATCCTGTGCGGGCGTGTGGCCGATGCGGCGCCGGTGATTGGTGCCGCTCGGTATTGGTTCTCTTGGCCGGAGAATGCATATAACCAGCTTGCCGGTGGTTTAGTTGCCGGCCATCTGATTGAGTGCTCAGCCTATGTGACTGGCGGAAACTTCTCCGGCTTTGACAAGTATCTCCCCGAGACGTTGATCGATCTACCCTTTGGTATCGCCGAGGTCGAGGAAGATGGTTCGTCTGTCATCACCAAGCACGAGAACACCTCGGGTATGGTGAACGTGGATACTGTCAAGTCTCAGCTGCTCTACGAACTCCAGGGCAACTTATATCTGAACAGTGACGTCTCGGCGTACTTGGACAAGGTGGAGGTTGAGCAGGTTGGGCCAGACAGGTAGGTCTTCCGGTCGTCTCCTCATGTCCGAATGGACATCCGAAAAGCTAACTCTCATCTAGAGTACGAGTGTCCGGTGCAATCGGTGCTCCGCCGCCTCCCACCACCAAGCTGGCTATTGCATACAAGGGAGGCTTTCAAGCCCAGCTCCTGGCGAACCTTGGCGGATACGCCGTGGCAGAGAAACATGCTCTCTGGCAGAAGCAGATTCGCTACGGTCTTGAACAGAGAGGCCTAGCCGACAAGTTCACCGAGCTTGAATTTCAGCAGTATGATCTCCTTCTTTTCACGACTGGGAATCCATGACTCGGCTAACATTGGTGTCAAATCATAGGATTGGAGTCCCGCAACCTGATGCCAGAACCATGTTTGCAAGCACCACTTACATGCGTATCTTTGTCTCTGCGCCTCGACCAGAGCCGCTGTATGGCATCCTGCGCATCTTTGCAGATTACGCCATGCAGCTTCCATCGGGCGCGCACGGGTCGGCTGATTTGCGCACTGCCATGCCTTTGCCATATCTCTCATACCTCCCTGCACTGTATCCTCGGTCACAAGTGAAAGAGAAGGCTGTGATACTGGACAGTGATGGGTCAATCGCCCTGGAGATTGACGCTGGGCATCCCTCGGCATACCAGGATGTTGGGCCTCGAGCCAACTACGACAGTGAGGAGTTGACGGCGGCTCATAACTTTGGGCCGACAAGGTCGGTTCCTCTGGGGGACATTGCGCTCGCTCGATCTGGCGATAAAGGTGGCAATGTCAACATTGGGCTTTTCGTCACCAACCCAGCCTTTTATCCGTGGTTCAAATCCTACTTGAGCACCAAGCGGATGAAGGAGTTGCTAGGCGATGAGTGGAGGGACGACTTCTTCATAGAGAGAGTTGAGTTTCCCAAGCTTCTCGCCGTTCACTTCGTCATTTACGGCTTCTTGGGTCGCGGAGCTGGCTCTACGTCGCGTCTCGACCTTTTGGGCAAAGGCGTTGCCGACTGGATTCGCGCAAGGCACTGCGATGTGCCGATTCAGTATCTTTATACTCGATAGACTTTTGTCCGATGGAGACTCATTTACGGTTAGGCATCATAGACAGTTTGTAAATAGCAAAACAATTCATCGAATTTGCACTAGATCTTCTCTACAAATACCAGTCCATTTCCCATCATCCACAATATGTCGTGATATACTGTATAAAAGAATCGCATTAAAGGAAAGTCTCCACGCAAGAGAGAACAATCGACATGAGATGATGCTAAGCGTGAAGCCTAACATTCTACACTCCTACATAATTGTTTTTATGGAATCATTTTTACCGCAATTGGGTGTCATTAGATCTATTCTCGGAAATCTATCTGCAATCCCAACGCAGGCGCCTCTACTAATTCTTCGTCTTGGGCGTTCTAGACTTGACCTGCTGTGACCCATTGACCTTGGCCGCGTTTTGCTCGTATTTCTTGACGCTCAGATAGGTAATGATGTAGATCGTGTCAATGATAGTGGCTCCAAGCATGTAAAAGACACCGACGGGACCAACGGAGTATCCAAAGCGCTCTGGCCATTCCATAGCGCGGTACAGGAAACAGAGATTGGCTGCCAAAGTTCCTACAGCACGCGTCCACCTTAATTTTTCAAATCAACGTTAGCATAGGAAAAAAAATAGTTATGAGCAGTAAGAAATGGTCTATGTAAAAACTCACCAAATGTTGAATGAATGACCTCTGGTATGATGTCTAGACAATAGTTGCATCACGCCTCCCAGGCTGAGAATAATCTGCACGGGTCCCGTGGCATACCAAACGATCTGACGGCCAATGACAGGTATCAGCTCGCTGGCAAAAGCCAATTGCAACCAGAGAGCGATGGCGGCTGAAATCGCCATGATGGGTATCAAGTTGTTGGCCACCAGCGGAGCATGTTGCCACTCATGTTTGCCGTAGCGTGCCGTAGCCACGAACAGAAACACATCAGTAACCGCCCAGCCCGCAAAGATGATGGTGTTGAAAGGATCCGGCGGGTAGATGAAGCCGTAGATGAACTCGCAGGTGATGTTGAGGCATAGGGCAAAGATTGGCATGCCGTACGAGCGGTCTTTGAAAGCACGAATCGTGAGCAGGACGTATGATGCCGACCACAAGATGCCACAGATTGCCGATAGAGCATCCGAGATGGGCATCACATGTGAATTCGGAGGCTTCATTGCCATAGCCGCTTCCCTTAGGGCGTCCCATTTTTCGGTGTGAATGGTCGGGAAGCCCGATCTGAGGATATCACTAAAGTCCATGATTGAGAGCGATGACTAGAGCTTTGGGCAACCAGAACAGAGAATGCACGACGATAGGTTGAGTCAATGTTACAAAAGCCTCTAGGATCTTGAAGTGCACCAATGGGTAAACAGTGCTGATGCTTCAGACCAGCTTTTAACCTGGACGGGTATTAAAGCTCTGCTACACGATATCGGGGATGCCTTATGGTTGCTCGGAGCTTTATCCACATCTACAGCCACGTTTCTCTGCCGATAGAAATTCGAGCTTGCGTGGAAAAAAAAAAAAAAAAGGGCAAAGCTCATGAAGCTTGGCGTAACATCCATGATGACAGCCGGCGGATCATCGCAGCCACAATCTTTCGGCCGAGATGTTGCATGTAAGCCAGCTTGTCAGCCTCCCCAATTTTAATCCACAGGTACCTGCTAGGCGATCTCCAGGCACCGACGGAGAATGCTTTCTTTTCGTTGGATTATTGGACCTAATTGAGCACACTAATGTTCACCATCAAAACAGCACATGCAAGACGAATCACTGCATAGATATGTGAACTCTTTAGCTACCCTACACCGTACGACACCATGACATGCAACGTAGAAGTCATCCATTATAGTCATGTTTGTTATCAAGAAAGCATCAATCTACTTCAAATGGTGAACATCAGTCTGTAGAAATTTCTGGACCTGCACTTTACCACTTCATTCATGGTGCAGACAGTACCTTATATGCAGATAGAGCTTTAGTGTGGATTTGGAAGAGTGACCTCTGAAATACAAGATGACCTCAAAGTATCAGAACTAAGCCTTTACTTGTGATAGAAGGCCTTTCTTGAAACATTTGATGGTTCTTCTTTCCTGTCAGTGGTAATTCTTTGAACCATCATCCACTGTTGGGGCAAGGCTTCATTGGCCATACCACTAGTCTCAGTAGTCGTATAAAAGACAACATTCCTGAAAGCAACGTAACAACAGCGTAAACTAGCCATGAATGTATATATGCGGCATTGATCGAGCATTCTGAATTGCTAAGAGAAAAACTCTCTGATACTTGGATGATGCTCTCGTGGTGCATCTTGCCTCAATAACCACCATCCAATAATCTCTGGTGGCCGATTCCGTGGGAAGATGCACTTCTTGTTCCCTCCATCACCCTCCTTCTCGTCTACCAAGGTCCAGTCCGACTCAACAACATGGTCCTCCTGACCACCTCCGGATTCTTCCTCCAAAGCCGTCTCTATGTCCAGCTTGATATCTCCCCACGTCGTCATGTTCAACACGGACCTGCTCCCTTCTGCAACTTCAGGCAGTACTAATATCTCCGGAGCGGCATTGCCCGCGGCCGCGCCATTGTGAACGGCATTCCGGATGCCCATGCCCGCCCCGGCCCACGGAACCGCCGTCTGTTCCGGCAACTCCACCACCTGGGCACGGTATCTCGCCCAGCCGTATGGCTCTCGACCCCAGGTCGCGCCTCCTTTGTGTCGCACGCGCGGGAGCACGTAATGGATACCCTCTAGCGCAGGCATGTGTGTGTACAGCCCTCGGACGACTCTTTGCCAGTGCCGTCGAATATCCGCATCTCCGGGCGCCGTCTGTCGCGGCACGTCCCGGAACCAAGTTCTCCACTCGAGCCCGACGTGCAGCACCTGTTCCCAGCCGCGAATCTGCGGCTCGCCGCTTCTTGAACGTAGCATGTGCCGATGATTGCGATCGAAATACAGAATATCCCGCTTCGGATTGAACCACGGCCCGGCACCGTCGGCCGGAGCGAGGAAGAAGCCTCCTCGCCGGAGAGCGACGGAACGGGACTCGGCGCATATGCGGAGCGCTATGGGCGGAGGATGCGGCAGATGGAAAACGAGCACTCTTTGCTGGCCTGATTCTCTGGTACCCTTGACATGAAAGATCCGCGGAGAGGGGAGAGTTGACTCCCATATGAGGTTGCGGATTTCAATGGGTAGGCCGGGGAGATTGAACGATTCATCCGCCATGTTGTGTCTTGACTACTTTGATGAATTGACGGATGGACTTTTCTTTAGACACCGGGGCAGGCATAATTTAAAGCTTGAGAACGGTGGACTCTCTTCAGGCAGCCTAGTTCAATTACTGCAATACTTAGAAATGAAGCCATCTGGTTGGTTCATGGCGGCCGCGTCAACAACTTGGATATTTCTAGGCAGCTGAATTTGAATGCCAGCAAAGCGCACTATGACCACAATTGGAGAAGAAGAGCAGCACTGCCGCGTCATTACAGCCACAGATGGGGGATGCACTGATTGGGGTAACTCGATACAGCACTTGTGGCTGAATGGCTGAATCTCAGGCGTTTCATCAATTGCTTTGTTAGTACATGGAGGTGTTTAGCTGCTCTTCCAGAACGTTCATCTCCATCGTGTGTTGCTGCAATTGCCCCCGATCTCAAATACAACATGAATCCGTCCATTTTTGCCAATATTACATTTGGTGATGAGCGGGAGAGTCAGGGATGATGTGGTCTTTTATTGTAAGATGAGTAGGAGATGAGTGAGATGAGATATAGATGAGACGCCACCACGTGATGCTTATTAGAGCCGTATATTCCATAGCTTCAATGAAGCTCAACCCCACCATCAAGACATTCAACTAACACCACTCTTCATCAATGCAATGTGAGCCCTTTCTTTCCGTATCACACGACTTCACATAGTCAATCATCTATGCCTCGTAATCCTGCTGATCCGGGATCCCGTCCCGAGGACGAGGAGGGCCGGAAGCAGTCGGCTAGTCGGGTCTTATCAATTGGGAAGCTCGTGATAGCCGCCTTTCTGCTTACATTCTTCGCCTTTGTCCTCTCCATCATCTCTCCCAATTTACACGCAGGGCTTCGTCTTACGCATGGTCCCAGCCTACAAATTGCCCATGAAGCTCCAACATCTGGACCTTATCCGGTCCCTGCTCTAAACATTACATTCTACCAAAACGTATCTCTGGCACCGATCCCACTCCCGCCTTCACACGCGGCACACGACGGAGAGACAATCATTGAACTGTTTCAGACCCTTGGTAGGACGACCGTCTGGAAGAGCGTCGCAAATATTAGCTTCGAAGGTGACACTTTTGAGCCCGAAGGCCTTGTCCGTCTAGGTCCGGACCGCTACGTGGTAAGCTGCGGAGAATACACAGAGTCAACAGAAAAGTACCCCTACCCTATCAATGGCACGGATCGGACGCCAGGGAAGGGGTTTGCTCATCTCATGGTATATAACGGCAAAGGGCAGCGCATTGCTGATGCGACTATCACAAGAGAGGGTGCGAAAGAGTATCACAATGGGGGCCTTGACTACGACGGACACTGGATCTGGGGGACAATTGCGCAGTATCGACCGAACAGCACGGCATATGTCTACAAAGCCGATCCGCTAAGCTTGGAGCCGCATGTCGTTCTGCGATACAGCGATCATCTAGGTGGCATTGTTCACGACACTGTTCAAAAAAGCCTCACGACGCTCAACTGGGGGAGTCGAAATGCGTCCACTTGGCATCTCAAGAACGTGGTGCCGGACGACTTTTCTCCTCAGAAGCCCAAGACTACGATCCGTAATCCGAGTTATTTTGTCGATTATCAAGACTGCAAATGGCTAGGACGAAGCCGATTCTACCAAGGCACGAGCGTGATGCTTTGCTCCGGCGTGGCCGCCTTGGACGGCGGATATAGCCTCGGCGGCATCGCATTGGTCGATGTTGAGACCATGCATCCACTGGCCGAGATACCAATCACCCTAGAGAGCGCTCTCGGAGTGAGGATGACGCAGAATCCCGTGGACGTGAGCGTGGAAAACGGAAAGCTGAGACTCTACTGGCTTCCGGATCAGAGGAACAGTACACTGTACGTGTATGAAGCAGCACCAGATAGTCCATTTGAGTATGGGGGAGGAAGTGGAATGTAAAGAGTCATGCGTTTAGCCATGTCCACAGAGATAACGGGCATATCCGTTGGAATGCGGATAACCCTACCAGCATCTTCGTTTAGATCCAGAGTTCGGCATCTTTTATCTTTACATTGTCGTTGGGTCCTAGATTAGACTCCAATCTGTATGCTATCACTTTCATAAAGAACAGAATGAACAGCTTATATATTTGCGTCTTGTGGTGCTTTATGACTATGCACTCTTGATGGCATTCAACTGATAACATCTGCAAATATTCCACCTCTTTGTGTCAATCGTTCTGTAAAGTGTACAGCTTTTACATGGGTTTCTCATCTAGATACGTTCATAAGATATGTCTGTTTCTTTGTCTTCGTAAGCCGTAGGTAATGTAACATAGCAGCCAAGAATAGCATGTAAAGATTCTCGTTATTCCTAGCTCAACATGACCATTTCTTACATCGTGAAATATCCACCCTTCCAAAGCCCGGGTCATGACGGCATGTTTATGGCTTTGCGACACATGTGCCGCCCCTGCTAAGGTATTGATTCATTTGGCAGCATTTTGAATTCTTGTTGGCGTTCCATGCACAGTAATATCCATCGCTCCAATCGCATGTTCCACCCTGGCCACACGGCAAGGCCTTTGAGCTGCCCGAGTAGCATTTACCGTTCAGAGCTTTCTGGCCATTGGCACAGCATATCGAGCTGGTTAGAGCACCGCCGGTGCTGCTGTCGGTGAGGGCGCTGACGTTGACCGTACATTGCGGCGTGCTCCCCGTGCAGACGGTCTTCCCATCGGCGCATAGATTGCTAGACCCGGCGACGCACTGTCCGTTTATAGCCTTCTGGCCGTAGGCGCAGCACATGGTAGCTCCCTTGTTATCGACAGTACACTGTGAGTTGACTCCCAGGCAGGTCGTTACGAGGTCAGTGCAGACACAGAGTCCTACTTGAGTGCCTCCCTCGAGTAAGCTGATGGCGTTCTGGCTAGTAGATGCCATGGCAGCTTGGAGCATGCCCATGAGAAGTAAGCCGTTCGATAAGAATGACCGCATATTGAATGAGTATTGGATATCAAGTTCAAGAGATCAATGAGTTTGCTTCTGAATAGAGGGCTGTAAAAGGTGGTATCTAGAGTGAGAGATGAACGATGATTGACGCAACAGAGTCCGATTCCACTACCGTAGTAGTCGTCCCTATTTATGCATCTTTTCTTGAGCCGCTTTACAGTCACCGCGGCAATAGCATCGTATCTTCCCTTCTGTTTCAACTGCTTAATCCTTACTTCCTCTCCTTGCCGTTGCCTGAGGAATGAGGAGATGTCTTGGATAAACTAAGACAGAAGATCCTTCGGGTCTGGGCAGAGGCGACATCCGTATACAAATCCCGGATGAAAAAAAAAACATGGCGTTTGACTGACCTTTTGATGATAGACAAAGAATAAGGGTCTTCTCCGGCTTCTCCTATTCAGAGGCTTCTTTTTTCATGATATCCTCCGGCAGGTGAGAGACGAACGGTGTCCTAAACCCCCGCAAATGACACCACAATGGTTGAGGACTATCTTGTAAACAGGCCTTTTCTTCACAGACTGAGGTAGATGAAGTAGCATACAAATCACCGTACCGTCGTCTTTAATGAGATGAGAGAGACAGGACTTATAATGAAGTAAGGGACAGTGAGCAAGGAGAGAGCTTAACCTGGTTATACATCCCGGGAGCGACACAGCTTATTCTTCAACAGGTGACAGAGAAACGACGATAGTACGTCACACGTGTCTGAGTCTCTGAGACATCTAACCTTTTTTATCCTTGTGTGTCACGATAATGAAGAATCAACAAGGTTGAGACATTGATAAATCTTACGATTCGTCCAATCAAGAGAGCCTGGTTGCCTGGATGTCAAGCTCTGCCAGATGTGTCCTTCACGAGTAGTTGTCCCACAGATTCCTTTTTGTACCATATCGCCAGGGCTAGCAGAGGCCGTTAGATGCAGTGGTATGTCTTGTAAACCATACGACTTTGAACTGCTCTTCATAAGTCTCTCCACGCGGCTCTGACAAACGTCGTCCCGATAAGCTAAGCCTTATGGTCTCGCAAATGCCAGATGTGAGACCTGGGGTACCGTAACGGCAGTGGGGAGAGCCACTGGCATGACTTTTTTGAGCTGAGCAAGTGAGGAACAAAAATGATTCATCTGAGACAAGTCAAGTCCGATCACGATCAACAGCTCCGGACTGTATACATTCGGCTTTATCTCTTCCGCCTTACACCCACATGCATCATTTTTCGGCCCTATCGTCTTTCTTCTTCATTCCCCATTTTCCAACTTATTTCACTGTTGCCGATTGAAACGGCGGCTTCTTTTCAGCTGTGAGTGACACACTGACTCTCGAGATGGAACTTTTTCCGCCAATACCGTGACGTTACAAGTAAGCCATGTGAGGAGTGTTCTAGTCAGGTCTTAGTTGACTAAGCCCTTGATAATAATAGTGGCTTTATTCTTAGTCTCTTTTACTTAATAATACTATTAATATCTAATAAGTTATATATTAGTAAACTACCCATGTATAGTCTTTCTATAATAAGGCCTCTTATATTTACCAGTATATCTATCCTGTAATAGGGCAACGACCCTTAGGCGATGATGCCTTATAAGCTATTGTAAGGGGCAATGCTAGCCATAGGTTGCTAGCATTGAGGGATCTTTTTTAAAGGGTTACTGGTGCAGTTGGGCACCCCCCTTCCCTCCGGTTACAGAATAGTGCTATAGCTTATAGAAATAGTATTATAGCTATAGCTTATAAGAATAGTGCTATAGCTATACCTTATTCTTACACTAATAAGATTGATGAATTGGATCACAGCCTGAGGAATGATTACTGCAACATCCTATGATAACGTCTAATTTTTACCGGGCACTATCAGCACTACCAAGGAACTGCATGAATCCTTGCTTTCGATACGACTCATTGATGAAACTCCTGACAACTTTCCATTTCTCAGGAAAACAATAGAAACTCCAACAGTGAGACCTTTTGCTAGCGTGAAATAAACGGTACGACGCTTGATCTCGTTGTCTCACAAGCTGAAAAAGACCTTTTGCCAGCGCAGGCTGAAAAAGTGCATCTGGATGATATGTTTAGTCTCCCTGTCACGATGTCCTATGAGCCCAATGATAAGATCCGGCTCCGCGTCTCATGAGTCGATAGGCCGAGTAGTGAGCTCTATTGTCTCACAAGGTTTAACCAACTTTAGCCGGCGCGGGCCGACGAGTGAGCCTTGATGACAGTCTCACAAGCCTATAAAAAGCCGTTGCTAGCCTGAATGAGATGGTTACAGTCTCCAAACCGAAGGATCTCTTGGCTGAATGACGAATATGGATGGGCAAAGTAGCCTTGTGAGCATGAAAATGGATCTGGCAGATCATACAAACATAAAACCTTCTGCCCAAGAAATCTCTTGCAAATCATTTTAAATCATTGTCAACATTCTAGTAGTATTCGGAACGGCACACATCGAACACCAAATGTTTAATGCATACATTCGTGGTCGAAGACTGCCCCTAAGTCTTACCGCAATGAAGGCGCATGACAAAACCACATATTCGATGCGCACCAGATGTTCACATATCGACCTTTTGTTGGATTTCTCAAGCATGCAAAATAACATCATCAGCGTGGCGATCGTGTCTTTAGCAAAGTCGCGACTTTACTTTCCCTTCTAGATTCACGCGAAACAGGAACAACTAACTCTACGGATTGCAATCGACTTTTAAGAGAGAAAACTGGGCCAATCGACCTGGATAGTGAGCAACACAATATTGCTTTCCCCTTCTGAATACACGCTAGACACGGATGTTGCAAGTCGTGAGGCAAAACTGGATTCTACGGTGCGCTGTTATAAAAGTCTTCATAGCTCTGCGCTGCATAAGGTAGATCTTAGGACAACGCCTCGTGAAGCCGGGCGGTATCAAGGAACTGCATGATTGCGCACTTGGATTCAATTCTTCTGGAGAGTTCTGGAGCAGATTTAATATAGATTTATAGATTTATCAACACATTGCCTTTGTGGACTGTTGGATACCGAATATGAGCTTCAATTTTGATGATGTGTAAAAACATCTGGCCAAAGAATGCATAATCAGAGAGAGCAAACATCCTACTTCCACCTACTCTTTTTGACTTGGTATTGGTATCTTGCCGCATCCGTTTCCTATCATTGGCTTCTTTGATATGCTGCCATGCCACGTGTGCAAGAGCCATTGTCGCACTTGGTCGATCTTCAGGCTTCAAAGCGAGCATCTCTTGAAGTAAGTGGGCAAATGGCTTTTGGTAAGAACCTCTAATGAGACCTGAATCTATAACCCCGATTAATGTAGCATGCTGTTCTTGGTCCATTTTTCGGCTTTTGGGCACTTGGAAAAAGGCAGAGAGCCACGATGCAGCAAGCCCCCATATATCGAGCTTTTCCTTATCTAGGCCTACACCATCCTCCTCCTCCTTCCACACTTCAGGCGCAATACAAATGCTTGCATTGAGACTTTTTGGAGGTTGCATATCGAGAGAGATGACTGCATTGAGGCTCCTCGATTCCGGTTTGGTGAAGATTAATAACCGATCAGGATGTATATTCCCATGAATGATATCCTTCTGATGTAACTCAGCCAGTCCCATTAACGTCTGGTAACATAACCGACAGCGATCCTCTAGATATGTTGACCATTGCATGTTTGCAAAGCTATGCTTAGCTAGAGGCATAGAATAGAACATTTGATGGCAAGAGTTTAAGCTTTTCCGCTCATTGAAAAAGCATGGAGGGGACGTGTTATGAGCACACCAGGTATTGATAATTCCTAGCACGCCCTTTTCTAGACGTTTGCCATATTGACTAGCAACTTGGAGCTGCATACAAGTATCCGCTCGCAATGCGGCATGCCGTCTCAATTCCTTGACTGCAACGGGATCTCCAGTATAAATATCAATGCCTGATATCACCAAAGTTTCTGGTATACAATCTTGGAGCCAGACATTCCAGGATACCTCGGAACATTCGGCGGGATAGGTTGACGGCGACGGATAAAGGCCACGGTAGCCATGAGGTTCTATCTTGGCCTCTTGATGCTGGGTGATGAATTCGAGAACAAAGCGGTATTGACCAATCCACAAGACGTTCCGCTTGTGCCTCATAACGCAACGTTTCCTCCCTAGCAAGCAAAGCTTTAAATCTTGATTGTTCACATCTCCTTCTTCGTATAGGATAGGTCGCTTGGAGTATGACGTGAGCGTCAATACGTTTGATTCCGCATGGAAGCTGAATGCAGCGTGTAGTTCACCAACACATTGGCGTGCTATGTTGGCGCTGTGAGATTCGCCAGGTGGACAAAGCAGGATGTCTGGTTTTCTATGGTGTGAATGCTTGTCGGGAGGCGGGCCGGCTCCAATCGGCCAGAAATTCTTAAGGCTGGAGTCATGAGACGAGGAGATACTAGTAGATAGCCGATAGCCAATTCTTTCTTTATTGCTTATGAGAGCTGGGAATAAAGTTTTGGCCTTGATAAGGTCTAAGAGGTGAATGGCAGCTTCATTGTCTGCAGAAAAGAAGGCGAAATCCACGGGGGTTTTGGGGGGCGCTTGCTGCACCCGCAATGTTTCGTCCGACATTGAAAGTTTCGCTGGCTAATCGAAAGCGGGCGGCGGAAATTGAGCGACCATACCTACTGGTAGAGAACTTACAAGTTCCATAAATACACAGGTACACAGATAAAATTGGAAGCACTGTACCCCTTTGACAGTGTTAAGGGAGCAAAAAGGTCGCTTGCAAGGATACTACTACTACCTGGTAGGTAGTAGTAATCAATCAATTGGTGTATTCTATTATATAGATACTTTAATACCTTAGATAGTCCTACAAATCTAGGTATAGAGTATAGTACCTAGTATCTGCGATGATATTCTCTACATGCAGCTACATCATATACCATGCAAATCCCTCTCTATTTTTAGTAGCTTGGTGAAGCTGCTAGCTGCGGGGATAATGCGGGGATAGAAACCTGCTTGCTCCCTTAACACTGTTAGGGATAACGAACGCAAGGGATTATATCACGACCAAAAGTTGTCGATGTGTCGATGTTCGGTGTTATTATTTCGTAAGCCCACGTGATCGCTCTTCAATGAAATCCGCTCCCTTGTCACGAACTTCGCGTAACGCAATATTCATCAAATCACGGGAGCATTTCCTGCGCCTTTTCCAACAAGACAAGCGGAAACCAACATGGCGAAGCGAAAATCCAATGACAGCGAGCCTATGCCGCATAAAAAGACCAAGCTGAATCACCCAGCTGCAGATGCTCTAGATACCCAGACTCTCCATCTCAGTACCTCACATAGCCCCCTCTTGTCGCCTGTGCGGCTCCGGAAGCGCAAGAGGACGACGCACCTTCCAAGCAAATCATCGTCCAAAGAACCACATTTAGACTCGGGAGGAGAAGAGCCTGCCGCGAAGCGAGCCAAACGATGCTCATCTGATCCAGAACCTCTCCTGCTGTGGCAGGCCATTGAGGAGCAGCCACGTCCAGAAGGAGAATCGCACTACGACTTAACCCAGACATATTTCCAACAGTCACAAATAAATGCTATGCGATTCTTGGACGAATACAGGCAATACCAGAGAGATTTTGATCATCGAAACCCCCTACCAAGTCCAGACCTTTCCGATGACGAGGCGGCGCAATATGCCACCATCGAGTCCTTTTCAGTACAGGAAACCACGCCGCCAACATCAACTGTACTTCAAAGTCATAGAGAGGCGACGCCATCTCGAAAGAAGAAGCGGGAACCTCGCTGGCAGAGTAAAAACGGGGCTGCGGATGCGCTGTATACGCTAGAAAAGAAGCAGGATTTTTTGCGCTCCAAGCGATCTTGTAGACGAGACCGAGGGTGCAGCCTATGGCATCTAGCCGATGACGGAAAAGCATATCCTGTGATTTATAACGTGAATTAGCGGAGGGGGAGTTGGATGTGAGTCCGAGTCAGCTTGAGGGCATACCTGTCAACCCGGCAGGGCTGGGGGCAGCGGGCAGCCTTTGAGAGCAACTGATTCCGAGCTTATCTGGGACGTTGGAGTGTACATTTACCTTCCTACAACATGGTCGTCAATCTGACAGGGTCGGAGGCAGCGACGCAGCTGAGGAAGGAAGGTGAGACTCTAGTCAGTCACAGCGTAGCTCGTTCCGATGGACATGGTCGTTATCCTGGCAGGGCTGGGTGCAGCGGCGGAGTCTTTGGGATGCCTCTAGGACATATTCACCGGATGCCGAATTCTTTCTCTTCAATCTGTTAAATTTCCTACAGCGACAAGCGGATAACAACGAAAGAGCGCAGTTTTAGAAAAGCCAATTCATTGGAAATAAAAATGATATTAGCGGCTACTAGATCTCTTGCTGATCAAAGACTACTCAGAATCTCACTCCGGTACAGCCTCCAGCCTAGCACTGCGTTCCCTCAGGTTATATCTATTATAATCTACAGCACTCTCAGCAATAGGAGGCTTCTCCTTCCCTTTTTTTTTTTTTTTTTTTTTTTTCAGCGCTCCGTTAGTCAGTCTCTCCTCGCTGTCTTCGTCTGGAACCTCGTGGCCCCATTGCCAAATATGCCCTGTTACTTCCCCTCATCCGCCTCAGCCGAGCCATGGGCCGGCCTCACATCCGTTCGTGTCCACACGCCTAGGTGTTTCTGGCCCGATGGGAATTCCGACGATATGAAAGCCCGTTCATCCAATCAGCAATGGTACGGTCAACACTAATGCTTTTTTTACGTAGAGATTTGCCTAAAACAAACTTTCTCATTTCCGAAATTCGCATCATCGTATACGAACACCATCTAGCTGCATACCTACTTTGAAATCCGAGTCCAAAGTATGTGCTTTGAACCCGGGCTCCAAGATAAAACGCTCCGACATGTTCATTCGATACTGTTCCTTGCCCGGCCTTTGTCCCACAACTTTCACCAAGGGAAGACTTTCGAACGTTTTCTTTTTAGAATTGTTCAAACGTGAAGGATGAAATTGTTTGGTAATACCCAATCTGTATCCTCTGTTGGTTGCTCCCTCAGCTTTGGCGGAAGGCTGTCTATTGTTTAAGAGAATTGAGCAAGAGAAACAAGTGTAGCTTACTGATTCTTTATAGAACTTTACCTGTTGAGTTGACACATGATGGTGTATCCCCCTTAGGTGGAAGTTTGGACTCAGCGACTGGTAGTCCAGTATCCGTGGCAGAACTCATTTTCATGGACAGGAGTTGATGATGGCTTCTTTCATTCCCCGTTCCCAACTCATTTCCCTCTTGCCGATGAAAAAGGCCCCCTTCTTTTCAGCTGTGAGTGACACACTGACTCTCGGGATGGGAACCTTTTCCACCAATACCGTGTCACCGGTGATGTTACAGGTAAGCCATGTGAGGAGTGTTTCAGTCCAAGTCTTGCGTGAGTGAGCCTCGACAATAACGGCGGCTTTATGTTTGGTTTCTATTATTTAATACCGTCAATATCCGGCGAGCTGTATATCACTTAGCTTGTCTTGTCAAAATGAGGCCTTCCATGTTTGCCAGCACATCCATTCCTTGTCTCTCTAGCCTAGATATTTCACCAAGATGCGAAATGCAGCCCAGTCCTTCCAAGTCTGAAATTCCTGATCCTAGAAGCTATAAAGAGAAAGTATGCAAGACAGTTCACTACATGCTTAACGCAGCTGTCGAGCTAGTCTCTGCCGACGATGACTATGTCTATGATGGGCAATAAGTCGATCATCGCGACATGAGGTTGTATGGTGTTTAAAAGTATCAGTTATAGCCCTTTAGAAGGCATAATGTTCCGTAACATGCTTTCAATCTTGAGAAATGTAGTCCTGTTCATCAACAGCACATTGTTACATATCGACAGTCAGTGAAATATAGACGCTAGTCCGATTGTATTTGGCAAAGAAGCGAGGCCAACTTTCGGCCATTTCCTCATTCATACCATGGCTTATTACGGCCGACACTAAGAGACTTTAAAAGAAGCTTCAACACCACAACCTTGTCTCAGCTCTTTTTTTACTCGTCTTTTCCAAAGCGCATTTTGTACTCTGTTCATTGCCCACGCAAAAATACTAACCAGGTGGATGGGGGTTGGCGACTCAGTTCCTACAAATGGAACCAAATCTAGAACCAGGCCTGCCACCGAGAAAAACACGGCGTCTACATGGATTTCCCGTCTTTCAGGCACGTTTCCCGCCACAATCACCGGTGCCGCACCCGGCAGAAGCACCGCCCAAGGAACCGCTCCTGGACCGTTTACCTGTAGAGCTCGTCGGATTAATATGCTCCTGGATCCATGCGGATAGGAAAAAGATATCCAAGCCCGTCAACCCGCCGCGTCGGAACCAGTGGGGGTGGTCGTACCAGGACAACTTCACCCAGTTCTCGAGAACGCTTGCCAGGTTGTCCCTCACCTCTAAGCGCTACCAGCAAATCGCTCTGCCCTATCTATATTCGTACATCACCGTCGGGGAGTATGACAAAGTCCAAATGCCGCTGTTTGTCAGCGTGCTGTGCCGCAATCCGGACCTGCGTCCTCTCGTCAAGGAGATTGACATTCAGCGCCTACCGCGAGCCTTCACCATCGACCCGGAAACCATGGGACCTATATTTGACGATGCTGCCGCTCAGTTCTCTCTCCCTCCTCTCGAATCATGGAGCCCAAACGAATGCAGTGAGGGCTGCAGTGAGCAATGCCAGCCTTGTCTTCATTTCCGACGCCTGCTTCTTCTGCTCTTGCTGCTGACGCCCGCAATGAGTCGCTTCAGCATGGTGGCTCCCAGGCACTTTTGGTTCACAGAGCTGGCCGACGTGACTTTGAAGGCCGCCGCGACCACCTCTCCATCTGCTCCCTCGGCGCTCCCATCACTGCAGCACTTCTGGTCCCCTGGAGCACACGGGCTGGATATTGCAAAAACCCTTGACCCTCAGGAGATTGGCCTCCAGCTGGGCGGATGGCTTGTTCCAAGTCTCCGCACTTTACGACTCCGCAATGCATGCATATTCCACCCGCTCCCTGAAGGCATCAAGCTCGACAGCTTACGAGAAATCACCTTGGATGTCGCGCTGTTGACAGCTCCGGGCCTGTTCAGCCTGACTGCTGCGTGTAAAGTTCTCGAGAGCTTCCACTTCTACTCCAGAGGAAGCCACAGCGTATTCCCCGACGGCTATGGAAATGCCTCTATCGGGAAGCCTCCGCCTCTTGAGTTTATGCCAGAGCACATCGTCCCCGCCTTCGCCCATCTTGCAGGCACCCTTCGAAATCTGGCTATCAACCGCTGGGATGGTGTCCGAGGCGGTGCTGACAACAACATCGACTTCACGGCCGACAACGCCGAGCACTATGCAACCTGGCCCGAGTGGATAGGAAACGGGACGCTGATGGGTAGCCTGAAGGACTTTGCCGTCTTGGAAACCCTCAAGCTTGATTCCACGTGCCTTTTCCACCGTCCCAATAAAGACGTACCCCCTCCTGTCCTCCCGACTGACCATCTCACGGAGCGACTACCTCCATCTCTTCGACACCTCGTTCTTCCCGGTGCACCATCCCAGATGGTCCCAGCGCTCCAGACATTGGCCTCTTCTGCGGCCGCTGGGAGGTTTCCTGCGCTCAGACTGGTACAAGTCACGTCCGATGAAAGAGATGTCCAGAAGCGGGAAATTTCTATACGCAAATACGGAGGCCCTGCATCCCTCACCGATCACTGCACCAGATTCCTAAGTATAGAAGACTGGAACTCTCTCGAGCAGGAATTTGCAGTTGCTGGCGTTAAGCTGGCACATATTGACTCAGGGAACACGAGCTGTTTTGCGAGAGACGTACTTGAGAACGCTGGTCTGTTGAAGGCGGCGGATAACGAGGCCAGATTTTAAAGGCCAGGCAATCATCAGACCCCAAATAGGAACCCTGGACAACCTGATTCAAAGAGGAGGTGTAAATAAAGAGAAAGAAATGCAAATAAACAAAAAAATTCTCTATAACTCTCAGCCTTCTCCAGCTGTTTAATTCATTGCTAAGCTTAGACACTAGCAAAGGCCGAAGAGAAGCAGGCAGACTTGACACCACCAGCATCCATATTCTTCAAAAACCCAAATGAAGCATCATTATCTCACTATGCTTATCCGAAAACGCCAATGCTCTATCCGGATACCCTTCAGGATGAGATACTTCGTCTTACTCTTCATGATAGTTTGGTGGCGTTGCTTTGGAGAGTGCGGCTTCAAGTTATGAGGCGTAAGCAAACTACTACAATGCCACACGAAAACACTCATAGATGAAATGAGACAACTCTGCAATTGGCTCATAATCTCATTAATAACTGATATCCACTGACAAAACATATTCGGTGCATGTCTGTCCTAAAGCATGCAGCTAACCCAATCTAATGTCAGGACAATCAATCGTAAAACGCAAACTACCAAAACAACCGTAACTCCTCATCTATGCAGGCTCATCGACTGACTGCTGATGACATGCGCCGCAAAACTCGATACTTTCCAAGAACCAGACTCGCTATATAAATAATGATGGAAGCACCACTTCACATGATGCAGCAGTTGCCTGCACTGAATCCAGATCCCGCTTGGCACTGCTCCAAGTAGCCTGCATCTTCAGAAGCGCCTTCCGGGACATTGTACTTTCGCGCTATGCCTTTGACCGTCAAGGACTGCTCTCCCTCGGGATGCCACCATCGCAAGCGCTGAAGCGACACTCCTTCATTTTCATCCGATGATATTTCCCATCTACCGGCCGAGACAGCAACCTCGCACTCCTCCTTGGGAAAGTGAAATTCGGGGAGAAATATGGTCGTAGGCGCATCATCAGTCGCAGCTTGAGAGGCCGAAACATGGATATCAAAGGTACATTTGCGCAAGTCAAAGCCGGAAGAAAGCAGTTTCCCTGCGACGACTGTCGGCGTTGGACGGATGAAGGCTTCTGCAGCGCGATAGCCCGGTGTATTCGTCAGCTCCGGATCCTTGACGGATGGCGCCGAACTGATGGACGGATTGGTAAGAGTACGCTGAAGGTTTTCGGGAGTCACGCTGGCGTCATCAGACGCATCTGCTGTGACGGTGACGGTAGCGGCAGTTTTGACAAGGCTCGTTGTCGACTGATCGAACGCGGGTTCTCCCGTAACCGGTGATGAAGGAGGGATCTTATCATCCAGTGAGACGATTGACAAATCTTCCCCGTTCCACTGGTCTCCTCGCTCGTGATCATTCGTGGTGGAGTATACCCAGAGGCAGTATCCTTCCATGCCCGATCCTTCAGCGGCAAAATAGTTGGCGTCCAATGCCGCGGACTGGCTTGAGTAATCTCCCGTCTTGTATGCCTTCTTGTCGTCCATGTCGTAAGGGATGCCAAACTCTGTCATGAGGCAAGGGTGGTTGCCCGTCCGATCGAGGCCTTCCTGTCGAAGAGTGGCCAGCTGGTCTCTCAGACAGTTCCGTATCGCAGTCTCGCCAATGCGAATTGCAAAAGCAGGATGCCAATATTTCCCTCGTAACACGCCAACGACGTCAACGTTCCAGGTGCTATTCCAATGCTTCGTCATGAGAGTAATTCCGTCGTAGAAGTGAGGTGTGAACGCCAGCTTTGGGTCGTCATCCTCCGTACCCTTAATGACCGGAGGAAGCTCCAAGGTGGGATACTGCATCAGCATGATGCAGTCTTTGTGGTGGCTCCTGCAAGCCCGAACATACTTTCTCCAAAAGTCCATAAAATAGGTGTTGGTGAACTCGGGGTAATCAATCTTCTTTCCAGTATTGGGGTTCTTTGCGAAATAATCCTTCTTCAGGAGGCGATCTGTTGCAACGTCCCACACGCCATGTTGCGCCCAGATGCACTCACCAAGTTTCCACTCGGGATCACGCTTCCATCCATATCTTGAGTCATCATAGCCTTCCGGCAACCAGGCAATCTCGCCGTGCGGATCGACCAGTTTGGTACCAAGCTTATAGGGACCGAGTCCACCCATATCCCAGGTATCGACTTCGCATGCTCTACCCATGCCCGTGAGGAACGTTTGCCACATGGTTGGGCACGTTCCTTTTTTGAGTGGGTGCTCTTTAGGAATGACGGTCAAGTCGACGTAGCCGGTCATGCCCCGGTTCGGCTCGTTCATGCTCTCCCAGCCAATGACGACCTCGTTTTCGAGGTCACCCGCCTCGTGGATGCGTTTTGCTAGATGAGCACAAGCGTTGATGAAGTGGCTTTGCAGGTAGTCTTGGATGTTCATGCCGTCGATGATGCACTTTGGGGCAAAGTCTCTGCCAGCAAAGAACAAGGTAAATATCGTGCCAGCCGCAAGTCTATAATAGTTGGTAGACCAGATCATCTTGGGGAAGTGATCGGGCTCGGGATAGGTATTGTGCACGATAGCGGCTTCTGTGGCAGCGAAGCTCTGGGGGTTCAGTCCGCAGGCGTAAATGGTCCACATGGGAGCTCCCGAGCCGCCAGTGAACCTGGACCAGACGTCCTGGTGGGGATCCATGAAAACGTAGAAGCCATAAGACTTGGCAATCCTCAAGATCTCAATGGTGTGTTGGATATAGTCCTCGTCGTACTTGCCCGGCCCAGCCGCCTCAAGGGCCTCCCAGGTAAAGAGATACCGGATCGTATTGAAGCCGAATCGCTTGATCCTCGCAAAGTGCATCGGGGCATCTTCCTTGGTAAACGGCCGCTGGTGGAACGTAACATTGTCGCCATCGAAGAAATCATCGCCGATGTGGGAGGGCTGGTTGGGTTCGCTGGGCAGTTTGGTGTCTCCAGCAACGTTGATGCCTCGGAGAACAACCTGCCGGCCCTGGCCATCACGGAATTGGCCGTCTTCGATGGTCAAGCGGAAGGAAGCCATGATTTTTGCTGCCGAGCAGTGCTCCAGGCAATTCGAAGAAGCAGCAACAGTGATGGTAGAGAGTTGAATGCTCTCAGGCCGCGAGCTGCCGAGAGGAGACGATGACGGATGATGGTTCCGGGTGCAGAATGTCACCGTACCTTAGGTACCTTACTATGTACCTAGTACTGAAGGGCCACTGACACTTAGCGGTCTCCTCGTCGCCACAGCCGGTGCAAATCGAGCCTAGCGCTTCCCCACAGTGGACAAGGCGTCCCCGAACCGCAGCCGACGCTTGCGTTCATAGTTTTGGCCATGGATTTCAATGTTATTGTGTGCTGAATTCTCATTTGCCCATCTGAGAGATCTAGGAAAGTGGCGAGCTTATGCCCGATCCCGAATACGAATGCTGAAATGTATTCGGGTTTGAGAGACAACAGTCAGCAGAAGGTTACCGTAGACGTAAGAGGCTATCCGCACTTATTTCGTTGAAACATCTGCTATCATAAGCGTAAAGCCGAGGATCACTTAGTCGCAATATGTCTCTGGCTCAGGTATACCAATCAATACAGCTACGGGCAGATGACTGACTATACGATAATTAGAGCGGCATGCTATCGTTTTGCGCTTCAGTTATCTCCCTCCAGTTCTTCATCAAGCTACAGGGTAGCCTCCATCTCACTCCCATAAGTAAACGCCGGACAGCAACCATGAACAATTCGGAGCAGCATACCAACACACAAACTGAATTTATTCATCAACTCTAGACCTCATGGGATACTTCTCGTTAATATATTAAGACGTGACAGAAAAACATTAGAAAATGAATCATGACAAGTAAATCATTTCAACGCGTATACACACACGTGCCCCATCTTATACCCCCCACGTATCCCTTAATATCGAACGCTGACAGGACCGTCATTATTCGTCCCCTTCATCGTCGAATCATCCTCATCCCCAAAGCGTCCTTCTACCTTTGAAGTGTGAATAGGCCTACCTTGACCCAATTCCACCGGCGCGGGAACTACGAGCTCGTCATCGCGTCCGATCAAATCGGCAGCTCTGAATGGTGACAAGTCTTCACCCTCTGCTGGACCCCATATCATATTCTCATAAAGCTCAGGCCGAGGCCTCGGGCTCCCGAATATGTGATGTCGAATCAGCCAGGGTAGGTATTCAAGTAACTGGAAGCGCATAAACTTCGGCTTGGGCACCGCAAAGATGTGATCTAGCTCTTCGAGGGTGTGTCGCTTCGTCTCTTCCACAAGCAAGAAGACTAGGATTAAAGCGAGAATGTTGAGGCCAGAGAAGAGGCCAAGCGCGCCAGTCTCTTTGAGGCCCGAGTTGATGCTTTTGGATATAGTCAGATATATGTATAAGAAAAAGGATGAAAGACATTGCTGCTGCGACTGTTGCGTACCTTGGGAATACAATAGAGAGGAGGCCGGCGAAGCCAAGGTTGATCGCAACCGCCCAAGAGGTCCCCTAGTTCCAAATTAGATTCATCACATTTCCTCGGGTGCCAAGAATTCTCTCGTAACTTACTGCTTCTCTGTGAGATAATGGAAAACTTTCAGAGGCAAGAGTAAATGGGATTGGTCCTAGTCCCGGAGAATATACAGCCGCGAAAACTGCCTAGATATCAGATTTATTCTTGGATCAATAACGGACTTTTCTTTTTAGCATACCAAATAGAAAGAAGGCAGCGACTCCAACCCTAATGTTTTCCGCTACAATCCTGAATGACAGAGCCGCACCCAGCATAAACAAGGCCATGAAAGGCAAAGTTGCCAGAAGCCAGGTACGTCTACCTAAAGTGTCAATGCTTCTTACGGCTGGCAACGCAAATAGGAAGTTGATCGCGCCTTTTGAGGTAGCAGTTAGAATCTCAAGCCCCCAAAATGCGTGTAGTGAGTGCGAGGGAGTATACGTACCGAATCCCAAGCTGTATACCATGGATATAACCTTGGAGTGTTCACTTCCATCACCGGCGCCGTTGAAGAGATAACCTAAACCTCATGAGCGATGGACAAGAGATCTCATTCTCCGGCTGAAGACCTTACCGGAATAGAAAGCTAAGACATTAACTGCAGCAGTGTGAGCGTAAATCCTGGATATGGGATTTGGGGCTCTTATCTTACTTCCACAAAGCTGCTGGGCTAGGTTGACCGTCGAGGTTGAGATAATCGCGTTATACAGTCGCCGCTGGCGGAATAGCTGTCCATACTGTCGAAAGAAATCCCGAATCACCCACCAGAACCCCGGCGATCGAAATGCATGCGGGTCAAGATCGCCTAAACCCATGGATTCTTGTTCGAGCGACTTATACACAACGTACATGTCTCTAAGTGCTTGCAGCTACATTGCCATGTTAGCTAACTTATTCAGCATGAGCATAGGTAGGTTTTTGACGAACCTCGGTGTTTCGGAGCTTCACCATGTTAATGAATGCCTTTTGAATATTGTAATTGGGGCCTCTCATAAGATGATACCGAGGCGATTCCGGACAAAAGAATATCGCCATGATGAGCAGGACAAAACTCGGGACCAAAGGTGCAGCGTTAATGAGTGCCAAGGTTGTCGCATTCGATTGCGCTCTTGTAAACATGAGATTGAATGCAAACCCCATCATTATACCGAATGCCACCCTATGACTTTCATATTAGACAATGGCTCACGCCTCACCATGTCGTTTCCGTGCACATACCATAGCTGCCAGGCCAAGATGGCTGAGCCACGCCAGAATCCTACGGCCGTCTCTCCGGCTAGAATCGGCGTACTGACAGCCTTGATTCCCATTCCTAGAGAGAATCTTAGAATCTTGATCCAATAAAGAAGATTCTGGGTCAAAATTACCAATGCCATTGAGCGTCCTGATTCCCAGGAGTTGATACCAGGTCTTTGCGAAAGCCGCCGCCAGAGAACTCGCGAATATCAAGAGAGCAGCTGCGCATATGCCTCCACGTCTGCCAAACCAATAGTTGATTGGCAACGCAAGAGGGCAGCCGATAAAAGCAGCGACGAAGAATGGCGCCGCATTGGTAGCACCAAGTTTCCAATTATCGGCGCTATTAGCTTTGAGACCTCCTTGGTTGCTTTGGTCTTGGAGTCCCCAGTCCTCTCTATACAATGCAGCACCATTGAAGGATGACTGGACGAAACCTTTTTTTTTATTACACATGAGAAAAGCTGGCAAGCAGTCGAAGCTCCATAGAAAAGAAACTTACCTTGTAGAAGAGCGGCGATGGAAACTGTGAGAATAACAACTCGCATGCCCTTCTCACTAAAGGGCACGTCTCTTTCTCGCCGCAAAGCACGCTTCTCCTCTGCCGTCAATTGGACCGGGAGATTAAGCTCAGCGGTATAGTCGTCCTGTCTCGCAATCTCATCATATGAACGGATGTCCTTTGCAACACGAGCAGCGCGTAAAAGATCTTCATATGCAACAGATGGCAAATGATTCTCGACAAAGCGTTGGACATCCTTTTGCAATTCCTCATCGGTAAAATGAGCTGTTTAATCAGCATCCGCCAACACAAATCCAAAAATCTGGGGCACTACCTAGGGGATTCTCGATAATGGCGTTGCCGTTTGCGCGTCTTCCTCGAATCTGAGCTGAAAAACGTCCTTCATTGCGAGTTGATGCGCGCGTGTTTCGACCTGATGAAGCCATCGTGTAACGTCACAACGATTAATCACATTGAAGCCTTCGGAAAAAGCAATAACGAGCTGTCCCCAGGATAAAAGCAAATTTTTTTGAGCAATAAAGTCTCGAGGCACTAGAGTAGGCAAGCAGCAAGCCAACAGTAGTAGGGATGCGCTCGTGACACTTTGAAGACCGAGCACCTTATATCCCTACATTCCTGCTAACAACATCACTCATCACCGCATCAATCACAGATACATACGCATACGCATAAGAAAACAGCCTAAAAAGGCAACAACGATACCTTATATTGGGTTGCAATGTGTGCACAACGTTGTCGCTAAATGGCCGTTGTCCAGCCCGGCTTAGCCAAGTCACCGAATCTTTCCAGACTTTGTATAAGCGGTAGGGAAGAACAGCAAAGGAGGGACGTAAGAGAACAATGAATTGTACGCCTAGTTAAGCTACCGGAAGATCCCGTACCAATGTGGCTTCGATGGAAGCAAATCCTTCCCCACGAGGAAGCAGAAGCAGGGTTGTGGTGCTCGCGCTCGAAGTGCGATTGGCGCCAAGCCTTGTTGGCCGCAGAGGGAGTTGAGCTTATACAAGAATTGGGTCCATGCATGGAAGCCTCACCTACTTGGGACGACGCCTTTTCCTGGTTCTCTAATGCGTGATGGATGTCTCAACAGGCAGCCTTTGAAGCGCCTTCTCCAGTGACAGTTCTCCCCCAATCCCCAGACATCTCCGAGATGACAAGGGGCAAGTCGGTCATGGGGCTGAAAATGAGTTCGGTCGTTGCCTGTCTTTGCGAACAGGAAGAAGACATCGCAGTGTTTGCTTTAGTGTTTGCTATCATCTACTTGTTGGACGCTGACCGATCTAGACCGACATCTGCGGGCGGATCTTGGTGTTGTTTATTGGCCATTGCAGCGAGTTTCCAGATGCGGTGAAGATCTGTCACGAAATAGAAAAATAACGTTTGACAGAGAAGTGCCGTGGAAGCAATGGTCAGCTTGCCCTTGGTGAATTGATAGTTGTTGATATCTTCTGTAACTCAGTTGCGAATTCACGATGTCATTTTTTCAAGCTCCTTAATTCTCCTTCTTGCCCTAGCTAGAGGGACAAGAAATCAATGGAAACAGTCACCGTCTAGCACACATCAAGATATACCTATCAAGTTGCTGTTGTCTTCAAGATCCAGGGAAAATTTGTATCAAAGTCACGAAAATCTGCTGCTCAGTCCTCATATTGTTGCCTAAAGGGGCTCATTACTTGGTCTAAGACCACCCATGGAGATGATACTAGTAAATCTCGAGCATTTCATGGTCAGGTCAGCTCATGAAAACTTATCAGAGAGCAATGCATTCGGTTTATCAGTACCTTGGGTACCCTGGGCTGAACGATAAGAAGCTGATCAGTGTGTAGAACACTTCGTATGTAGACATCGCCAGTGGAAAAAACAACAAGTAGTCCGGAGAGGACCAGTGCTATAAAACGGGCAGTTATTCTGCGTCTTCAGTCATACAAACCGTAAGACATGCTTAGCATGTGAGGGTGCAATGATAGATCGTCTGCGTCATGGATGGCTGATGAGGTTCCAAGTTGCACAAAATGCGGAAACAGAAGTTGGCAAGGGCGGCGGAAAAGCTTCGGCCAAGGCAGCACAGTGTCCAATACCGTGCGCATAGCAACTGATAGGACTCATCCGTTCCCACTCGATAAGTCGCAACATCATACATCAATTTCATACAGCAGCAATCGCTCGTTATATCTCACTCAGGCATGGGAGGTCCGATCTGAGGATCTGGTCAAGGCAGACATACGATTTGGCATGAGATGCATGCCGCGCGTAGCTACGCTCATTTCGTGCTTTGTGCTATCTTCAAGTTGAATCTTTCCATTTCGGTTTCGGTGCATTTCTAGGGATATCAGGCATCATGTCAGGCAAAGCGGCCTTGAAAAGCATCAACGATGCAGTACGGCAGCAGAAGTTTGATGACGCTATTGATTTAGCCCGAGATTTCTTGAAGAAAGAGCCGAAGAACTATCAAGGGTACGTTGGCACCTTGCGTCCGCATGTTCGCCCTGGCTCAACCCGTTTCGTCAATTGACCCACCTCAGGCATATCTTCTTGGCTTTTGCTTTGGACAAGAAGAACAAGCTCGATGAAGCTGAAGCCGTGTACAGATCGGCGACTCAGCTGCGTCCCCAGGATGCACAGGCTTGGCAGGGTCTCATTAAGCTTTACGAGAAGCAATCTACCAAGAAGCTGAAGGAGTATCAGGATGCGGTGATCCACCTTGCTCAGATATTCTATGAGGCTGAGGACATGTACAAGTGCCAAGATGTTGTCGACAAATATGTCGATTTTGCCCGAGTGCATGGAGATCAGCTTCAGTACGCCGACGCCTTATGGATTCGCCTGCCAGAGAGTCCTCTTTATCCGATCCTGGAAGGTCGCTTTCCACATCCTGCCAAGACCTACGAAAGCATCGCTCACATCATCGAGACATTTGAGAAGAAACGCATCAACACATTGATCGGTGAGCGACGGACCAGACTAGGTGCGAAATTGAGTGAAGTTACCTTGGAGGTGAAGCGAGAAATCTACGGACAAAGTAAGCTGGAGCATATCTACCAACAGCTCATCAACTGGACAGCCGACGATGACTTGCGGAGAAGCTACGAGGAAAAATTGCTCCAATACTGTCATGATCGTGTCCTTGTGTTGCCTATTGGTCCGGCCAAGACCCAGGAACAAGAGAAAGTCTTGGGGCTTGCAAATGACATGGTGACCATCAAGCATCCTTTTCGACTTGCATGGGAGATTGCCATCAATTGGCAAGACAAGAAAGAAATTAGCGACTATGATGTGGATCTGCTGAGGAATTATTGCACACTCTTTCCAGAAAGCGATTTATACAAGATTATCACAGCGTATTTGACAAGCGACTTCTCTCCTTTCGCAACTCCTGCAGTACCGGACTCAAAACCCAATACATCTACCGCCGCGGCAGAGACTTCAGATGACAGTGATGAAGAAGACGGCGGAGCACCGACTTTTGTCGTGCCCCTAACCGAGGAAGATCGGTTGATCATGATGACGGACGGCATCGCCAACTCCGAGTCGGTCTTTGGCTACCGTTTAGCTGGGCAGTATCTCCTTCGGGTTGGGGAATACGAGACCACAGTGGAGTGCATGCGCAAAGCCCTTCCTTTCCTCGCTAAGCAGAGGGAAAGGATTGGCCTTGCATATGCCAACACGGAAGATGCCTATTCCATCTCTCTCGCTACTGCCCTCATTTATTATCAGTCTCCAAGGCATCATCAGGAAGCCAAGAGTCTGTTTGACAAGGTCTTAGAACATGATAAATCCTCGACATCCGCCCTGATTGGCGTAGGCCTAATCTTTGAAGAAGAGGAGGAGTATGAAGAGGCCATTGATTTTCTCACTCGAGCGCTGGCTCGGGATAGTACGAATCTTCGCGTCAAGTCTGAGGCTGCGTGGGTCAAGGCTCTTCGGGGAGACTGGCAAACAGCTCTCAATGAGCTGCAGGAATGTCTGCAACCTTTGGAAAAACAAGGCGGCTCAGCTAAGGAGCTATTGGCTGACACCCAGTACCGCATTGGAGTTTGCATTTGGAACTTGGAGCCAGATAAGCAAGCTCGAAAGAGAAGAAAGGGCGAGTGCGCCTATGCTTACTGGCTCAATGCTCTCAACAACAACTTGAACCATGCTCCGACATATACGAGCTTAGGTATATTCTACAGCGACTATGCTAAGGACAAGAAACGATCTCGGCGATGTTTCCAAAAGGCCTTGGAACTGTCGTCATCCGAGGTGACGGCGGCAGAGCGCTTGGCTCGATCCTTTGCGGATGACGGCGATTGGGACCGTGTGGAATTGGTTGCTCAGCGGATCGTCGACTCTGGCAAGGTGAAGCCGCCCCCTGGATCAAAGAGAAAAGGCATCAGTTGGCCGTTCGCGGCCTTGGGTGTAGCGGAGCTGAATAAGCAAGACTTCCACAAGGCCATCGTATCATTCCAATCAGCGCTGAGGATCTCTCCTAACGACTATCACTCCTGGGTTGGGCTTGGAGAAAGCTACCATAACTCTGGTAGATACATTGCGGCAACCAAGGCCATACTTAACGCAAAGAAGCTGGAGGAAGATTCAGCCGTGGATGTATCCGGAGATACTTGGTTTACCAACTACATGCTTGCTAACATCAAGCGCGAGCTAGGTGAATTTGATGAGGCTATCACACTCTATCAAACAGTCCTAGAAACGCATGCGGAAGAGGAGGGAGTGATTCTTGCTCTGATGCAGACCATGGTAGACAACGCCGTCACGAGTGTGGACAAGGGCCTCTTTGGAAAGGCAATCCATCTTGCCAGAGACGTCATCAACTTTGCGACAGAGAGGAGCGGCAGTGTATTGGATACTTTTAATTTTTGGAAGAGCGTGGCCGAGGCTTGTGCTATCTTCACGTCTGTTCAGAGTCGAATTGCAGATTTCCCTCAGGACTCCATCATATCTCTGCTGGAGAAATGCCCGCAAGAGGCATTCACAATCTTGGCCAGTGTTGACAAGGTGGGCACCGATGTTGTATACGAAAAGGCTGCGACAGACGAGCCTTTCGGCTCTCGAGTTGCAGCGTGCTTGCAAGCGACTATCTTGAGCTACAAGCAAGCGATTCATGTGTCAATCAACGACATTCATGCACAAGCTGTGGCCTACTATAATCTGGGATGGGCCGAACATAGAGCACATAGCTGTCTGCCATCACAGCTCCGGAAAAAGTCAAACCGATATATCAGAGCTTCTGTAAGAGCATTCAAACGCTCAATCGAGCTAGAAGCAAACAACGCGGATTTCTGGAACGCTCTGGGAGTCGTAACCAGCGACATTAACCCTTCTATTTCACAACACGCTTTTGTTCGAAGCTTGTATTTGAATGAACGCAGTCCTGTGGCGTGGACCAACCTGGGAACGCTGGCCCTCCTGTCAGGAGACGTCAAAGTCGCCAACGAAGCCTTCACAAGAGCTCAGTCTAACGATCCCGACTACGCCCATGCCTGGTTGGGTCAAGGCTTTGTGGCGCTCTTGTTTGGTGACGCAAAAGAGGCCCGAAGCCTCTTTACCCATGCCATGGACATTTCAGAAGCATCATCTTTGCCCGCTCGCCGGCACTACTCATCTTCGCTATTCGATCACATCTTGACTGCTCCGCCTAACGTGACCGTGGCCTCACTGATTCAACCTCTGTTTGCGGTGAACCAAATCCAGAGCTTGCGACCTGATGATGTGGTGTTTACCCATCTTGGAACACTCCTGCAAGAGCGCACAAGAGAGAGCGCTCGCGCCGTCGAAACGCTTGAGAAGGTATGCGCAAAGATTGAAGCCGACTACGAAAAGACGGAGTCTGCCAATGACCTCGCTAGATTTACGCTAGCTAGGACTGACCTTGCACGAGCATATCTCGCCTCTGGGTCTTACGAGAAGGCTATTGAATGTGGAGAAATGGCATTGGGACTAAGCGGCGAGGAAAACGAAAACGAGTTGACGAGTGAACAGCGCAAAAAGGCCAGGCTATCAGCACACCTAACTGTCGGGCTAGCACAATACTACCTCAAGACATATGATGAGGCGGAGAAGTGCTTCGAGGCGGCGCTGGAAGAGTCCGACAACAACCCTGATGCGACCTGTCTGCTCGCTCAAGTGCTCTGGGCTCAGGGCACGGAAGAGGCCCGAGAAAAGGCACGCGGTGCTCTCTTTGAAGTCATTGAAAAGCATCCTGATCATGTGCAAAGCGTCCTACTCTTGGGCGTTATAGCCCTGCTTGACCAAGATGAAGCAAGCCTAGAAGCCGTAGTAGAGGAACTTCAAGGCCTCCGCACTAACGACAAGGTCACCGCAGCGGAGCAATCGCGCATCGGTGAAGTCTTGCGAGCGATTGCCTCTCTAGGAGAAGGCAAGACGAAGGAGGACATGCTGTCGCAGGTTCAGACAGACATCATGCTCTACCCACATCTGCCCCACGGCTGGACGTCTCTTGCTGAAGTTGCGGGTGAAGATGGCGACTACGCGGCTCAGACGGGCCTGAGGGTGGCTGCCCGAGGCATTCCGCCACGAGGGACCCTGGAAGCGCAGGATCTGGCCAAGGCATATGCAGGTACAGGCGGAGTAGCTGATGCGCAGAGAGCGGCGTTTTTGGCACCATGGGAAGCATCTGGATGGAGTTCGTTGGAGGTTGCTGTGGAAGGTATATGATGGCAGAAGATTCGTCTCATTGTCATGTAGCTATATGAAAGGCAATCTGTGGTCACGTCAAGCGAGGGGAAAAGGCATCATGTAGTCTATGCTGTTTAGTATTAGACAATTAGCCCATATGGTAGACATCTATTCAACCAAAGAACGAAATATAAATCAAAGAAAGAATATCCTCGGGGTATCACAAGTCAGTTCCGCTCCCACCAGCTTTCCCATCATCGCGGCCGGTCCGCTCCCACGCTCTCTTTCAACCGTGCCAACCGGCCCTCCATCCACGCCTCGTGCCACGCATCAATCTTGCCTCCCAGCAACACACACGTCTCCGGCGTGAGCAGCACCGTCCCCCTAGCCACCACCGTGCCAGCCTTGAGCAAGATCTTCTCTCCTATATGCGTTTTGCCTATTCCAATCCCACTCAGACGCTTCAACTCCACCGCAAAGACCCTCTTCCCCAGCCTATCCTGCAGCACCAACCTATGCACCGCATTTGCTCCCCCGGACGAAGTAGTAGTAGTAGCAGCAGCAGCAGCAGTCGTACCACGAGATGCTTGCGTCTGGCCTGCAGGAGTATCCGTCTCGTCGTCTTCAGAAGCCACCACGCGGATGACTTGTCTCCCGCGAGTGCGCTCCCCGCGCTCGATCGCTTCAAGCTCCTCCACCTGTTCCCAGCGACTGAGACTAAGGTTCTCAATATCCAAGACTTGAACGTGGATGTTTTGCGCAAGCTTCGATTCCTTCACCGTTGCCGCATCGATATTGGCCGGAAACCCCGGTATTGAAGGATCAATGGTCGCGCCGCTCGAGTTCGTCAGATCCGCGGCCAGCAGACGGGCTTTGGCCGTCGCAAGAAGAGACGGGGTCGGCGGAGGGGGAGAGCGGGCGGCGATGAGCGTTGTGAGGAAGCTGTTGGAAGGCGGCGGGAGGGATTGGGCCAGAATAGCTCTTCGGAGCTGTGGCACGAGGTCCATTGAGGATTTTCACCTTGGAGTAGAGCAAAAGCCTACTATCAAAAGCATAAAGAATGAAAAGCTCGAGACAAAATTTCCAGGCAAGCTCATACATGTACATCGAATGACGTATCGGCTCAGCCCTGGGCAGGGATCGAGGCGCTAGAGTTTAGGGGACCAGGGACGCTAAACATGGCGCTCCAGCACCTAATCTTACAAGGCTGCCAGCATTAACAGCTCCAACTAGCTAGAACGTCCAGCTGTCACCATCTCAGCCTCATCTCCGTCTCTCCTCTCAACTTCAACATCGACATCGCAAACCGGAACCCTCATTTTCGCCCTCCAATTCCTCTCCACCCACCATGTCCACCATCGCCTCCTCCCGCAATCCGCCCGCTCCCCTGCGCCGCACGCCTTCCGGCACGCCCACCTCCTCTGCCCGTCCGTCCACCGACGTCTCCCGCTCCACCGTCACATCCCCCGTCCTCGGCGCTTCCCAGCCATCCACCAAGCGCTCCAGCAACCGCGCCGCCCTCCGCGAATATTATAATCTTCGCAACGCCGCAGCCTCTGCATCACTGCCTTCGACGCCGCGCATCATCGAGGTTCCGGACTCGGAGGTGCCCGCCAGCGAGATCGACGCGCCGGACTTCAACCCGGACGAATACCTTCGCAAGGTTGTGGCGGAGAGCACGTTACAGGACCTGCTGAAGCTATATACGAGGGTGCTAGGGGAAATTAGAGCTTTGGACGCGGAGAAAAAGGCCCTCGTGTACGACAATTATAGCAAACTCATCACTGCGACAGAGACGATCCGAAAAGTAAGTCATTGTGACAAGTTATGGCATTCTACACCAGCTTTCCCTAGCAGCTAACCAAATCAACTCCTTCTTTGCCATATAGATGCGCACCAGCATGGACCCCTTGAATCCCATGGCTTCAACTCTCGATCCAGCCATTGCACACATCTACAACCAAGCTTCCGCCATACAAGAGTCATTACGAGAGTCAGTACCGGCGCCAGATTCGGAAGAGGGCAAGGCGCGAGAAGCTCAACGACGGCGGCAACGAACCAGACAACTGGCCATTGAGGTACTGGCAATGCCAGAACGGCTACGAGCCCTAGTTAAAGAGGGAAAAGTGGAAGAAGCGCGAAAACAATGGGAGATGCCGAGGAGATTGCTTGAATCTTGGAAAGAGAAGGGCAAAGGTGGAGACGACGTGCAAGCGTGTATCGATGAAGGGGATGCAGCGATTGCCATGGCACGAAGCAGGTCACCAGTTCCTGAAGGAGGAGCGTCAAGAGATGGGCGACGATATGGCCCATTGCATTCCAACACCCCGGCTGCCATGAAGCAATGATTGCTCGTCTGTCTTGTATGTACGAGTATACAGTATGTCCAGGTCATCTCGGGCCATTGAACAAGATACCCCACCTCATGACGATGACGATCCCCGGCCTCAGTCCTCCTCCAAGGTACTCACATCGAGTATCCTAAACGGATCGGAGTCATACTCGCTCAGTATCACTTCTGCCTCCGGTTCCGCCTCCTTTAGGAGCTTTTCCAAGCTCGGTTTCAGCACTTCCCGGAGGTAACCTCTCTCGGAGTTGCTGTGGAATACCTGGACCAGGGTCCGGCCCTGTTGGATGGCCCTCAGCGCAGAGTGATGGCTTGTCTCGCCGGTGACAAGCAGGTCCACGTCTGCGGATTTGAGAACATCATAACCGCTTCCAGCGCAGACGCCGAAGCTGCGGACCGTCGTGGTCTTGATGTTGGCACCCACGGGGGAGGCAATCATGATGTGTCGCAGACCACCTAGCTTGATGGCCAGCCTCTTGATAATCTCCGGCAGAGGCACAGCTGCGCCGCCCTCAAAGCGCCCGATGGCGCCATATCCGGCCGGAGAGTGGGTTTCGGGAGCCGTGGCGCAGGGGATGGCGACAGCCCGAGAGGTCTTGTGCGGCCCAGCAACGATATCGGCGAGCCACGTGTTGAGACCGTCCGGAGCGGCATCCACAGCCGTGTGTGGGCAGTAGACGGCAATGCCTGACTTGGCAAGCTGTAGCAAGGTGGCTTGTTGAGGATCGTCGTTTGTGACGGCTTTGAAGCCAGAAAAGATGAAGGGATCTGGGGGTTTTAAGAAGTAAATAAGTATGTTGGCAGGGACGAGATATGGGGGTCAAGGAGATGGACATTGGCGCCTCGATTGAAGGGATGAGGAGGGAAAGATCGTACGGTAGCTAACGATGACGCTGACTCCTTGGCCAATGGCATCCACAGCGACTTGGAACGTGAGGTCGTTGGTCACCATCACCCGCAGCTGGCGCTTCTTGGCATCGATGTCCGAATTGCCTACCAGCAGCCCAACGTTGTCCCATTTTCGGTCGGCGAGTTCTTCGGGATATCTAGAGTAGTTTTACCAGTTGTTCGTTAGTAGATGGTCACAGCACAATAAAACAAATACGGACAACTCACAGCCTCCGCATAGAGTCAACCACCAGCTGGGTAAACTTGGACGGCTCGACCTGCCATGCGCCCCACGCACCGACGCCGTCAGAATACTCAGACATTGTACTGCTCTGCCGTCTTCTAGCGGTCGTAGAAATGCTCTGCTTCAATAAAAGAGGGCTTCTGGACTTTAGCCAGCGACAACGGCTGGTTGTGATAAAGGGCGAAGCGAGCGACGAGAACGATGCCAAGCGGAGAGACGCTGTTCGGGGCACCAGCGATAGACTTTGATTCCAGAATCCAGCCGACACCATGTCAAAGCCTCTGACAAGAGACTGAAGGGAAAAAAGAATTGAAAGAGAAAATCAAGGAACAAAACGTGCAGATATTTCCTGCTCTCCCCCCTGTCGATCGTCAAGCGTTTCCTAATCAATCTGAAAAGTCAAGCCCCTCCACACATTACGGCAGATGCAACATCACAATCCTCGAAAAGCTCAGCCAAGCTTTCCCTCCCTTCCCCCACCAAAGAAACAGCCAAAGATCCAGCCCGGCGAACCAATGAGCTCATACGGTGCAGATATCAACTTGTATACTGTGTACTGTAATCCAACCCCCCCACGATCTATCTAATCAATCGGATCGCCCCTCCGTCGTCACATTGTCGCATTAGTAAACCCTGCCTCGCTACTTGAACTCTTTTTTTCCTCCTTGCAGCTCTTTCCTTTTCTAGTTCTACTCCGGCCAGAGCCATGGCCTCAATATCAGAAGCCAGCCTCCGCGAGGCCATCACCCAGCGCCTCGAGGCAACCCACGTCGAAGTCACCGACATGTCCGGTACGTTTGCAAGCCCCAGCTCTCAAGAGTATGCATTCTTTTTCACTAACCCAAGCGATCCTTAACATAGGCGGTTGCGGCCAAGCCTTCACCTCTCTCATCGTCTCGCCCCAGTTCCGGGACCTCAAGTCCCTCAAGCGACACCGTCTCGTCAACACGGCGCTCAAGGACGAAATTGCCGCCATCCACGCCTGGACGGCCAAGTGCCAAACACCCGAGGAGTGGGAAAAGGAACGGGGCACCGCGGCACCGCCATTGGACGGCACAGTCGAGGGTCACGTTGAGGGGACTACTCAGTAAAGATGACGATGATTCGAGGCAGATCAGGCAGAACTTGCCGGTGGACGTTGTAGATACCCGATGCAAAAAAAGAAGACAAGGAAAAGGAGATGAGCCCGGCCGAGCGTCACGGCACGCGACGAAACGAGTTTTAAAGCGGCTTGGATAGTGGTGCGGCATACATATAAGCTTGTCAATAGTAAAAAGGTTACCAGCAGGGCCCATATAGAAGACAATAAAAGTCCAGACATCATTCGATGGAATATCAACGCCATCAACTCTTCTTATATTAGCTATATTCCCACCCAGCCAGCGCTACTCCGTCTCGGGCTCCATGTCCTCTTTTTTTTATTTTCCATTCCTTGCCCATACCACAAGTCTTGGCACCTCTACAAAAGACCCAAAAGATCATCGCTATCCTTCTTAGGCGCCTGAGATCCGCCTTGCGCATTGTGTAGCTGCATCGCCGCCGGCAGCGGCTCGCTGGTTGCTCCGCCAAAGTTGAGCCCCTCAAATCCGTTCATTAAATCGTTCATGCCGCCAGAGGCTGCCACCGGCGTGGCAGAGCTGCCGGATGGTGGAGGGGCGGAGAACATGCTCATCATGTCCGCCATACCACCTGTGGCTGGGCTAGACACCCGGTCGGGAGTTCCCGTCGCGCTGGTCTGCTCCTGAGAGGCCGGGGCAGCACCGTCGAAGTCGATGTCGAGGAGGTTCTCGATGTTGCTCTGCTGGACAGCGCCGGAACCGTTGGCAGCCGCAGCGACAGAAGCGGCGATGGGATTCTCGGCAGCGTTCTGGCGCTGTTCTTGGATGGCAGCTCGCTGGATCTCGTCCGCACCGAACCGGCCTTTTCCGACAAAGGCCTCGGGAGGCTTGTGGTATACCGACGCGAGAGTCGATAGCTCTGATAGCAGCTGCTCCAACAGCGAAGGGGGGAGACTTGTCATTGTTGTTGAAATAGTCGGCTTCTGTGACAGCACAATATTCTACGGTAGTGTCAGTGTCTGTGTGTTTCTCCTCATCGAGCAAGCTATGCCCTTACCTTGGCAACTTCCAAGTCTCCTGACAGTAACCGCCAGTAAACGTATGCTCTGTCACGGATATCAGGGTTGTCGTTGTTTGTAGTTGCTTCCTGCAGGACTTTTTGGACAAGTCCCTGGGCGCCACTGGGCTTCTTCAAGAACAGCTTGACGACCGCCGTCAGGATCTGCAGCTGGGTCTGCGCGATGTGTTAGCCGCAGAGAAAGTAAGATACAGACCTATACTTGGGGGTATCTTACCTGTGTAAACTCTTCCAAGAACGTGTCGACGAAGCCTTCGAGAATCTCCTCCGCGTTGCTAATCTTTTCAGCGTACTCCCCCACGATCCAGATGAGCGATCCGCGAGCATTAGCCTCGTCAAGCTCGTCGATGTAGTTGCACAGCGAAGGAATGACACCCTCGTAGCCAGGATATTTGCGCAAAATATCCTTGATGACGACGACAACCTCTTGGACCACGTAGTTGACCTTTGTCGCAAGAAGGTCCTCCAGCGCCTGGACACACTTGGCGCTGGCATCTTCGATCTTGATGGCCACTTGACCAATGGCTTTGATGGCTCTGCGCACAAAATCCATGTCCACTTCCAACGCGTATTCCTTCAACTCGGAAAGAAGCTGCTCGTAGTTCTTCTCGTTTGCTATCCTGACCATAATCTCCAGCTTCTGCAGCTTCACGTATGGTGGGTCGTTGTATTTGCAGAAGAAAACCCTCAGCTCCTTGCTGAGAATATCTGGCTTGGCCTGCAAAAGCAAGTCAATGTTTCGCAGGGCAACGTACTGCACTTCTGGCGCAGAGGCAACCAAAGTAACTATTCACGGCGTGTCGTTAGCCAAAATTCGCCTCCATTTTTTTTGAGAACCCGCCTTGAGACATACCAAGAGGAGGTGCCATCTTCTTAAGATATGACCGTACAAGCTCTGGATTGATCGACTTCATGTGAATAAAGACCACTTTGACAGCGGCCAGGACCACGCTAGGGTTGACGTGCTGGAACTGTGGAATCACTCTCTCGCAGATATGCTCAGACTCCTTGACATCGGCTGCTGCATAGTCTGCCAGCACAGTCAAGATGGTGATTCTGCCCCATTCGGTACATTCGTTCATGGCCATCAACAACTTCTTCAGAACCGGCGGGGTTACCAGCAGCGCTCTTGTCTCGGGTGCTGTTTCGCTGATTTCTGCTAATGCCTGAACCGAATTTGCGACTACCATGGGATTGGGATCGCCAATCATCTCTTGGAGAGACTCGATGAACCCGTTCTCAATGCACATTGCCGGGTTGAGATCGAAAAGCTTGGCCACGCAGATGGCGGCTGTCTTGCGCACGTAGGGTGATTCGTCTCGTAGTGTCTTCCGTAGCGGCTCCTCCATGTAGTCGACCATCTTGTCTACCCGGATACAGCCCATTGTGCGGATGGCCAGCGCCCGTACCAGGGGATTCGGGTCTTCTGAGTCTTGTACAAACGTATTCACGGCGAGGATGCAGAGATCTGGGTGAGTCTTGGCGTAGTTCCTGCGCCGTCATTCATTAGCAAAAATCCATGTGATTTGTTCCTTTGCCTTCTAGACAGATCACGGAGATGGTCTGCCAGAGATCCAAGAGGGGAAAAAAAGAAGAAAAGGTTGTATCTAGCAACACACATTAGGTACAAGTAGACAAGCTTCTTTTGATCAAGGTCGCTAGTCGCAATGTTCTTCAGGACGTCGGGGAACAAGGCAGACACATCCTTGCCCAGCGTCATGGCCATGATGGTCTTCTGGATGGACTCCTTCCGCTCGTACGCATATTGCGAGACCAGGCCGGCTCTCAGCTCAAAAGTCTCTCCCTTCCGAGGCGCGGCGAAGGCGCCTCGGATGCGATTCACCGCCATCGTCGAGGAGCTCTAAGGTTCGTGGAGGGGCACGAGGGCGGCGCTGTGCTGGCGGCGTCGAGAGTACGGAGCACCAGACACGTTCACAGAGGCCGCAGGGACTTATACAAATATGCGCGGCTAGTTTCGCTGCAGTGGTGGCATTCGTCGGAGGAATCTCGAGTCGCAGGCTCCGTGGCCTCTTCGCCTTTGGGGGGGGAGTTGTCGATGTCGGTGGGCGGGTTGTGAGTTGCAAGCTTACGGTTATGTCGACAAAAGGACATGAGCTTGCGCAGGGCCTCCTGGCCGTGCCTCAGCGACAGCCTCCCCCAAAAGAGGCCCCCCTACTGTGCCAATCGAACTCCACTAAAACCGGCCCCGAGAGTTGCAAATCCCAGCACACGCCGAATGGCCAGATCTGCTTGGCACGGCTTAGTCATCGACGGTGTTTCAATCCCTATGAAATGGAAGTCAACATGAAACTACAATGGCCAATGCAGCGAGATGTTCTATGGATGAACTTGCAGGCCGGATAATTCTCATTAGCGTAAGATGAAATACATCTCATGTTCCCGGTAGTGAAGTATGATAAATACAGCAAGCACTCCCTCAAGCAGTCATAAACAATGCAGCATGTTACGGTACAGAGTCCTTTGTCCGAGGTACTTGGAAGCTGCACAAAGTACAGAGGTACCTAAACCGTCCCTCAAACTAAACCCTCCATGTCTGGAGGTATCCTTCAAGATTCTAGTAGAATCATGCCCTCTAACAGCATGACGCCAGCCCTGCCGTTGAGCATCCCCTGATCTTCAATCATCAGTCCGCATTGTCCAAAGGACTATTCCACAGCCGGCGCACGGACCTCTCCATCCTTTCTCACCCAAGCCAACAACGCCATAAACTTAAAATTTCCAGTCCCTATCTTCCGTCTCTGTCTCTTAGCGGTCGAGGACCCTCTCTTCTCCCTTTTGTTCCGCCGACATGGTAATACTACTACAATCATCGGCTATGACACCCCAAGTTTCCGCTTGCTAAAACTTCATGTCGCAGGCGAGCTTTCCCAATCTCAGGAGGCTATTCATCGAGGCCCGAACAGAGGATGAGGAGAGGAACATTTCCCGAAAGGCGGTAGGTGTCTCAGTCCACGCCCGCTAAATATATCTCTTGTCCAAAATCTCTTGTCTAATTGTTTGTGTAGTTCTACCATGCTGTTTTGTTCATGGGGTCTGTAGCTGTCTTTAGTCTGATTGCGCAAAGGCTGAACGCTGGGAAATGAGCTACCCTATCATGTGGTAACAAATTGATGGCAAAATCGATTTACAGCTGACTCGTCAATACACGACTGCACATGAATGTGTCAGATAAAGATCTTGCTTATTGATAAACTCATTCATCTTGATCGGCATCTAAAATGTCCTCCTGCTCACCCTCCTCATTCTTTGACGTTGCTGCCTTGGCTTCCTGCTTCCTCCATAAGCTGGCCAAGAATTCATTCGTACTCGCTTCGTCAATGCTCTTATCCTCTCTCTTCTTCAAGAAGCGCGGAAATCGCAGGCTCAGGCCTCGCTCGTCGCTCACGAGCCCAATAGCTGCAGTGTAGACTGGACTGAGTGTCACATCCGCATAGGCCATTTCCCATACCTCCTGTGGCTCAAACCACACATCGGGAGTCGGTCCATAGTACTCTATAAAGCTTGGTTTCTGCAGCTTGATATTCTTTGGCTCGCCGCTTTCCTCGCCATCGTCATAAAACTCCTTGTTCGCCTTATAGAAGGAATCCGTGAAGCCGGATATGCATTTGCATACCACCTCCAGCGTCCCGCTCTCTTCGTTGCGGACCGCCAGTAGAATAGGAGACCACCACTTTGCTTTTCTACCTTGCCCGTGCCAACCGGCCACAGGAATCATATCTATCGTGTCGAAGCTAGAGTTGTAATCTTTCTTCACTTTGAGCCACGAGTCCAGCCGTTTGTCAGGCTCATATGTTGCCAACAGTGGTTTTCGTCGAGACTTTGTCGTCTTCTCCTCCCCGTCTCCGTCGGCAGCACTTTTAGCTTTGCCTTTTCCCTTTCCTTTTGTTTTACTCTTGGGGAGCGACAGCTTTTCCGTCTCTTCCGGGATTTGTTCAGGCTCGCCCCCCAAATATGGCACATCCACCAAGTTGTCTAGGATCTTGACCATAATGCCTTCGCATTTGTTCTCCAGTGCTAATTTGAAAAACTCGAGCACCGTTTCAGAGTCTCCGGAAGTGGCGTCCAAACTTTTGACCCAAGTAAAATGATGGGGCACTTCGATGAAAAGGGACCTGAGAAGCTCCCGCCTCTCACGAAATGACCGGTCCAGAAGAGACTGACCATTCAGATACATGAGGTCGAATGCGAAAAGACAGACGTCGATCTTGATGTCCCCAATTGCAACGTCTTTTCGTGCACGGTTAGTCAGTGTCTGAAAGTTTTTGAGCTCGCCACTCTGACTGTCGACAGCGACTACTTCCCCTTCCATGATAAAGCTTTCTATTCCCTCCCCGCGAATTTTGGGCACAAGCTCCACAAGATCGGGATACTTGTCTGTCATGAGTTCCAGGTGCCTAGAAAATATTGATACTTTTCCGTTGGCATCGCAGTGGACCTGTGCACGCTGCCCGTCATATTTGAACTCGCAAGCAAAGTCTCTTCCCTGCAGCTTCGTGAGCATCTCGGACAGATCCCTCGTGATGCTGCCCAACATGGGACGCAACGGCACGTGGAGCTTCAAGCCGCACCGTAGAAGCAACTCCTCGCATACGCCAACTTCTAGAAGCACGGGTATTATATCATTGTAGTTTGGGTGCCTTGCGTAGCTTGCTTTGACAATTTCTTCCGCCCTACTCCAGACTTCTGCCAGCTCCTCTTTTTTCAGTTTTGCCGACTCTACAACGTCCTTGGTCTCATATTCAGCACCTGGAGCTCTAGACAGCAAGAAGGCCCTTGACAACGCGATCAACATGGTGGTCTTGACAGCACCAATCCGAAGCTAGACGCAATTAGTCACAAGGCTCAATGAACAAAAGGGATGTACACGATATTACTCACATGTTGACAGAGAGTCCGAACAATAAACCGGCTCTCCTCGCCTCCGCGTGCATCTTGCAGCAGCCGATCAACAATTCGCTGCTTCGTCTCCCCGCTTCCTTGCCCCTGGGTTGTAGCAATCTTGACCAAAGATTGGTAAACACCCTTTATCGTGAGGGGCTTCGGTTTTCGCAGAGTGAAGCTCTGCTTCTTTTTTGCTTCAAATGCAACATCGCCCGCGTCACCATACTTATCGTAGATGGCTTTAAGTGAGCGGTTGTCTAAGCCACAGACTTGCCGCAGAGCCTTGGAAATGGCTGAGCCTCCCAATCCAAGCTCTAAAGAGATGTACGGTGGCGATATAGAATTCGTGGCCAGCCAAACCTAGATGGCTATGAGAATTTACGCAGAATAATACTTTGATTAATACTTACAGCGGGCAAGAGGCTCGAGGGATCACTTTCTATCAACACCCTAAGACAGTTGACCAAAGTGTCGACAATCTTGATACGACTTGTTGTTGCACTGACAAGTACAAAGCATCGAGTAAGGAGAGCATAAGAAGCATCTCCTCCTTCGGGTGCCCAGGACTCCTGTAGCTGCTGCACATATTTTGACGGATCAAAAGTCAACGGCGATTCATCCAGAGGGACAGACGCAGTGATGACATCGTCAGCCATGCCAGTGGGCTGCAAAGTAAGAGTCTTTTTAGCCTCTTGTTTCTTAGGAGAAAATAGAGCAGCCGATGGCGCAGGTTGACTGGTGAAACTAGGAGCCGACTTCTCCTCCAGTGGCTCTGCCGTAGCCACATCCTGGCCCTTGGGACTCGCAATTTGCACTTCCTGAGCCGAGTCTATCCCATTTGCCGGCTCTTGGTTCCACTCAGCCTGCAGCTTCCTTGCCAGCTCTTCATCTGTAAATCCACCAGGTGGGCTACTTGAGATGCCATCTTCACTGGCGGATGCAGCTGGCGCTTCACCCTGCTTCTGTTTAGAAAAGAAGTACTCCAAGCCTCTAGTCTGGGCCGCCGGCTGTTTCTTGCCATTATTGAGCTTCCTCTTCTTTAATGGACTAGACATGGCGCCTTGTGTGAGGCCCGGAACGGCTGGGGAAGCCTTCAACGACAGATGACGCAGCGCGGTGACATTGAGCAGCTTCTGCAGCAGACTTCAGGCTCATATAAAAGACCATGATACGCGTGATTTACGAACAAAGGCTGAGACAATATCGCTGAGACCTGATATTCACGCGCAGCAACTCGCCATCCATGACGCTGCTCAACGCGATAGCACGTGACCGTGAAGGCAGCTACCAAGCCCACCGGTGCGGAAGATCACTAACCCCCGTTCATCGCGGCGCTAAGCCATTTTGGGCACATTCGTGCCGCACAACCAGCAACACCCACAATATGCGAAATCTTCCCTTTCGCCCCACCATCTCGAACTTCGAGTCGACAATACACCCCCCCTCACCAAAATAACCACATATACAAATCTACCGTACGCCGTGAAGCCCCCCAGTCCCAAGATGAACGGCGAAGACCCCCCGGAACGACCCGACTACATCACGACCGTCATCAACGGCCTTGAGAGGTATAACCCTGAGGCTGTTAGCACATTGGAGAACTATCTGCAAGAGCAATGTGAACAGAAGTTTTGCGACTGCAATGCGAACCGAACGCTTTTGAAGCTGTGAGTGTTGAATTGCGAATCTTGGTTTTTTTCCCTTTTGTTTTTTTTTTTTGGGAAGGGGAAGAAATCGTCATGTCATAACTGCTTGTTAGCTATATGATGACCGTTTTTGTAAACGTTTCCTATTACCTGAACGTGGCGGGTCTAAACCACCCAGTCACTTGAAGTCAACTTTAGTGGTGTCTGAAAGTGAAAGAAAAAGAAAAAGAAAAAGAAAAAGAAAGAAAAAAATGCTTTCCATATTGTTTTTATGCGCACATGTTTCAAAATACGGGCAAAGCTGATTGAAAATTGCGCCAAAACAGCTACCAGCTCAACCCGGACCGCATGAAGGACGAGGTCGTCACCAACATCCTCGTCAAGGCCATGACCCAATTCCCCTCTGCCCAGTTCACCCTCGCCCTCCACCTCATCAACCCCTCGGCCGCCTCCACCGGCGAACTCCACGAGGCCATCACCAAGCTCCGGTCGCTCAACTCCCAGCTCCAGGGGGCTCAGTACGCCGACTTCTGGGCCGACCTGGACGGCGATGACCTGTGCGCCGACCTGATCGCCGACATCTCCGGCTTCGAGGACATCATCCGCGAGCGCATCACCGTCCTGGTCTCACACGCCTTCCGGGAGGTGAAGCTGTCACACATTGTCTCATGGCTGGGCTTCAACGAGGACAAGACACGGAAATTCATTGCCGACGTGGCCGGCTGGACTATCGACGAGGAGGGCAACATCAAGATTCCCCCCAACCCTGACAACGAGGCCAAGAAGGCCGAGATCCGGGAGGACGTCAACGTCGACCAGTTTGCTAGGGTGATCAGGCGGTCTTGGGAAGAAACTGTATAAATGGGCTATCAAGAAAAGGGAGGGAGAGAGAAGGGGGGACGGCATGAGATGGAGACAACTTGATTATCTGGTGCTTGCTTATACAGGGGGGCCAGACCCAATGATGCGGCATGGAATATCGGCATGATGGCACGGTGCGGGGGTCCAAAAACTCAAGGCGTTTAATAGGAGATACACTGTTAATTAAAAAGCGATACAAGATCAGTCAGCATAGAACAAGGCTATCTTTTTGGGCATCATATCTATTTGCACCTCCCTTCCCTATTTTTGTTTCATGAATTCGTCAAAATCCTCTTGATTCCTCTCACCTTCCGTCTGATCCCTATTATTTATTCTTGGCCAGCTCCTCCCACTGGACGCCTGCCCACTCCTCCAGATATCCAGCTTCCCCAACAGCCACATCTCTAGGAAGACAATCTCTCTCACAGACACCCACGATGATCGTCCCCCACTCCATACCATCCAAGCTCAGATCATCCGCTTCTAGCTCCGTAATCGCATTGGGCGTCAGCTGCACCTCAAATGTCCTCCGACCACCGCAGTTGGGGCAGCCAGGAATGGTGCGCTTGGTCAGCAGTTCGCCAACTGGGTCGGTCTTGGAATACAGCAATGGTGTGCCTCCAAACTCATAGCGGATGCACTGCTCGGGGTTCTGAGCCATCCGATCGGCAAATTTCTGAAAGGTGGCGTCCATGGTGGATTCAAACGCCTCGCGGTCGAGAGCGGAGGGCTCCGAAGCATCAGCATCGGAAATGCGTACATCCGCTGGCATTTTAGTAGGCGTGGGGTCGAGGGTTTCGTAGTCGGCGTCGGCAAGGAAGAGTGTCGGGTAAGGTGTTGGCTGAGAGGCCTTTTCGGGCCATGGCTCGGGAGGAGGTGGTGGTCCCAGGGGTGTCGTGTTGATGGCGAGGGTTTCCGCGAAAGTCTTGGAGAGATTCGCTGTAGCTGTAGCTGCAGCTTGCTGTTCAGCTGCGGCGGCGGGGGGCTTGGCTGGCTGGCTCGAGAACGGGTTGGATGAAGAAGAGGAAGAACTGAAAGGGTTGCCTGACCCGGGCGCCGCCGAGCTGAATGGGTTCGCGCCGCTGGAGAAGGGATTTGCGCTCGAAGCTCCCAAGGGCTTCGCTCCAAACAGCGCTTCACCAAGGCCCGGTCCATCTTTCTTCACTTCCTGCTCGATTTTCTTCTCAGGCTCCTTCTGTTCCACTTGCGCCGCCTTTTCTGCGTCGTCTTTCCAAGCCCTCACCCCTCTGATAGCACGAACACTGCCGGCTTTCCTCCGGCACGTCGGCCGGCGGCAGGCGAATACATACAGACGTCGCTCGTGTGTGGGGAATTTCTCGGGAAGCTCGCCGTTCAGCTGCAGTAGCAATGCCATCAGATCTTTACAGACCTTGCATCTCGCCAGGGCTGCCGAGGGAGGCTTGTCCGCATCAAGCCAGTCCTGCTCGTCGTGTTAGGTTATCATGCGACGTCTTCAGCGCAACACCTAGAGAAGCAAAACAATGACTGGCGTAGTGGCTTACCGGAATGCCGCCTAATTTGCTTATCGTGTCCTCGTCAGCATCCTTGGAGGCATATCCGAGAAGAACGTTTGTCTCCGTAAATTCTCCTTCCGAGGAATCGGAAGCGTAGTCTGCCATTGTGTCGCAAAATTGCCTGCGGATGCTTCTGCTTGTGGTTGTTTCGACGATGGTGGGGTCAAGATTTTTTTTTGAAGGCGGAAGATAAAAATCATTGCGGGGCTTATCAGCCATCACACCAAAGAATATCGCAAGCCATCTACATCTTTACTCTCAGATAAGTTTGACAAGGGCACATTAAATAAGATGGTATTAGAGATAGTTGTTTTGCAGCCATTGCCGCAGAACATATTGTTAGTCTGTTTCCGGGATGTTGTTTTTTTTGGTCTACCTCAAGTCTAAACAAATAGAGTCATTACATGTGATCGTCAGGGCCTTCCATACCCGGGCCTGGTCCACCAGCCCTACCCATCTGTCGAGCCTTCAGCAGCTCGTCGCAAAGCAGTAGATTGGATGCAATGCCCGAGCTTGACGCGATGCAATTCCTCAGGACCCTAAAGGAATCAAAGATACCCTCCAGTTCGGGATCCATCGGCTCTCCAGTCTCCAAGTTCAGTCCAACAATCTGGCCTTCAGCATGCTCGTCTTGCAGCGCAGCAACTAGATTTGTCAGTGTTAGCGTACCTACTTGATGCACATCCAACCTTGAGGTTAATTTTGGTTTCCAACTTACGGGCATCTTGAACATCGTGTCCTGCATTCGCAGCCAGGGTCTTGGGAATAATGAGCAGGGCGTCAGCAAAAGCCTCCACACCCCACTTGGCCTTGCCCTTGACCGTCTTAGCAAAGGTGTCGCTCTTAAGGTGGGCAGCACAAGCAACCTGGAAAGCTCCAGCGCCCGGCACGACACTCTTGTCGACAATCATGTTATAGACACTCCTCAGTCCGTCTCGGACAGCATCCGTAACTTGAGCAATGGTGTGTTGGTTAGGTCCCTTGATCAAAAGAGTGACAGACTTGGGGTCTTTGACATCCTCGATGAAGGTGTACTTTTCCTCGCCCAGGGTCTGCTCGTAAACGAGGCCGGCCCAGCCAAGGACATCGGGAGTCAGGTCATCTACGCTGTTCTGAGCGATGCCGCCGCAGATGAGCTGAAGTCTCTCCATGTTCCTCCGCTTCGCTCGCCGCAGTGCCAGGATGCCATTCTTTGCTAGGACGTCTAGGGAGAGAGGATCAATGCCCTTTTGGTTGATGATGACAAAGTTCTTCTTCCCATCATCACCACAGACCTGCTTCTTCAACTCAACAATCTTCTTGAGCTTGGCATCGACGAATCGACGCTCACTCTCGACAAGCTTGTCTCGCTGTTCAGCGCTGGAGTAAAAGAAGCCAGAGTTGATCTCGGTCTTCTCATACTCAAGGCTGACATTCATCGTCAGAATGTAGCAGTTTTCCAATCTCTTGGGCATGTCAGGATGTCTAGCACCGTGGTCCAGCGCCAGGCCTCGGATAAGCTGTGTGTCTGACGCAGTGCGGTGCTGCATCTTCATAATCTCCACCATGTGCAAGTCAGGCTTGGCAGGGGCCTGGTAAATGGCCAGCACCGCATCGACGATATCGGGGGTGAGCTTCGCCGCCAACGTTGAGTTCAGCTTCGTAGCGAGAGATGTGCGAGCGACGTTCAACAGGAGTTCGCGATCGACCTCCTTGGGCAGCTTGAAGGAGTCCAGGAACTAATGCCACGATTGGTCAGATGAGCACTTCTCCCTCAGTTTTGTAGACAGTCGGATGATGAATTCACCTTGAGTGCTTCCGTCTTGGCAATGTCAAAACCGTCGGTGATGATACGCGGGTGAAGTCCTTCGGAGATGTATCGGTCGGCCTGCTTCAACAGCTCTCCCACCAATAGCACTACAGAGGTCGTGCCATCACCACAGATGTCATCCTGTGCAGTGGCCGCTCGAGCAATCATGACGGCGGTCGGGTTTTGGATTTGCATTTCTCTCAGAAGAACGTTTCCATCCTTGGTGAGCTTGATCTATTCGAGCAATCGGATTGTTAGGAATAGGGGGTTTGTCATTGAGGGGTAGAAAACTGGGCTGCGCGTACCTGTCCGGCGCCGTCAACGAGCCTATAAAAGCAGTCAGCACCGTTCAAGCGTATTCAATCAGTCTCTCCAACTTACATTTTGATCGTGCCGCGTGGCCCGAGGTTGGACTTGAGCACATCCTGCAGGCCCTCGCCAGCACTGATGTTGACCCTCAGAGCTTCACCCCTCCTCTGCAATACGAATTAGACTATAGCAGCTCACGCGGGGAGCACAAGGATGGGAAAACGTACTCGGGACTCGGCCTTGGGGTTGAGAAGTTGCGCCGCAGACATTTCGATAGCTCTGGCCTCGCTGGTCGGCTCTGGATCTCGTGGCTCTGCGTTGGTTGCTGTATCGTGGATTCGACAAGCTCCCTCTCTGCCTGGCACCGACCCGCAAATGAGAGGTGGTGGGCTTGTACTTTTTTCTGCCCCGCCGAACGAAGGCGGTGTGGAGAGTGGCAGATACCTCAAGTCACCGCACTGTAATGCCAAGGTACTACAATAGGGACTGTAGGTAGCCCACTCTCCTTCTAGATACACCAAAGATACCTTACCTAGATTACCACTTCTCATATTCTCCATGCCCTTATATTGTTGCTACGTAGAAACGTTGATTAACACATGCTTCAGATAAGGTACCTGGTTGAAATAGCTTCATATGACCGCAGCTGTAATTACCTGCAAGTGTATTCCTTTTTTTGAAAGCATTTTTCCTTCTTTCTAAAATTTCATTTCTTTCCTCAAACATCGTCATCAACACCGCGTCATGAATCCCCATCGTACTGCTGCATATACCCAGCAGCGTACAATAGGTAGGTAGACAGGTGTCACTCCTACTCTTACGCTTATACGTTGCACTCCATCCTGTGCTTCTTCCAGTCTGCCTTTTGGCATTCGACTGAGCAATATGTTGTCTTCATGCATCCGGTGCATCTTTTCAACTTCCGTCCAAGATCTCGCTCCCACTTCCCACAAGTCCAGCATCTTGGCTCGTCACGTGTAGCCATTTCCTCGAGCAACTCGTGACTTATTACTTCCTCGACAAGGGGGACCGAGTACATTGGGCTGATTGCAATCCTTACGGCATGCTCCGCGACACTATCCCAGAGAGGGACCGCAATAAACTTGTCTGGTATCTGGCCGTTCCCGCATGAGCAAAGTACCTGCGCCCCGTGCTCGAGACTCAGCGGTGCAGTGGCGCCTTTCTGTCTGTATTCACATGTCGGGAGGTGTTCCCAAGTACGACACCTTTCTGCCAAAGAAGGCATAATCCTTTTCCACAGAACCAGCTCTTCGTCGTTGACCACCAGGGTGCAGCCTTCCAATGTTCTTATAACGTACAAGAATTCCTGCACCTTGTCGGCTGATAGCAGTTTCAACGTCAGTGGAATGACAGCCGCATCTAGCACCACCGAGGCCGTGTCGCCATCCAGTCGTAGAGCCGAGACAAAGATCAGCATGTGGATACCTCCCTTTTCTGGATGATTGATGACAAACATGCCGGTCTGCCCTCCTTGGAGGCCAGAAGTAACCATGAACATGCTGAACAGAGATTCTTTAAAATTAACCCTCAAGTCGTTTGCAAGACCTGAGTCGTCTGCAGTTTCCCTGAGCTGCCGCTCTCGCGCCGAAAACTGAAGGGAAGTAAGTGACGTTAACCACTTCAAGCTATCCTTGTTGTCGAGGTCGAGGATAGGAAGTCCATCAAGGTTGAGATGAGATAGATTGAGAGCCACAGGAAGGCCTTCCGGGGTTACTGCAGTAGGTGAAACACAATCACTGAGGATCTCGCTTTCCTTTGGATCTGCTAGAGGAGCAATGACTTCGATATACCCAGACTTGCGAGCAATGCGAGTTTTACTGCCCAATTTGGAGACAGGGACTGGATATGTGAGTGGACAGTATAGTTGTTTCTTGCCAAACACAACATCGATCGTCATGGGGTCGTTTTGCAGCAGTTCTATAGGAGCCTTGTCTTGCAGCAGCTGCTTGCCTCTTGCAGATGAAATCTCCATATGACCTGTCAGAGAAACAATACCGTCTTTTTCGGAAGACTCGTTGGCGATGAAAGTGATTGGGCCCTCGCTATCCACCTGGGCAACAATCTCATCTTCAAGTGGCCTCACGCCACCACTCATTATCTTGTGTGCGGAGGTCCCCGGCAAGAACTTTGATATGAACACATTTGCTGTACTGGACAGGGGGGTTTCGTAAACTGTTGTTGACATGCCCAAAACCCGACCAAAGACAGCACCGCTAATGCCAGCAGGCGATATGCTCAGGCCAACCAGGGTTCCCAATGGCTCTACTAGGAGCGCAGCAGTAGGGACCAAAAACGTGGCTACCACATTTGACGTTCCTGACCAACTTAGACTATCTTCTTCCATGGTCACGATGTCCTCCCCTGGATCCACACCCTTTACTACTTTTACCTTGCCAAAGATTACCTGAACATCGCCAAACATATTGAACCACTGGTTTGAAGCATTGGTCGGAGACTTGAGGGAGCCTACAAGTGTTGGAGAAGGCGATGACGGCTTCGGATCAGGATAGAGCCTGTCGAAAGCATTTCGAGGAACGATCAGAGTAACGGCAACTGAAGGGGGGAGGCTTTTCCAACCCACTAAAGGTCCTTGAGGAGGAGGAGCTTCTAAGTCATCAAGGATCCACGAGGGTGTGTAGACGTCGGATAGAAACAGCTGCAGGCCAAAGTCCTGCATTTGATTACCCGCTATAACTAGTGTTTGATCCCTTGATATTTTATTCAATAGAAACGCCGACATGGCATTCCAATCAGTCTTCACCCGAGTTCTTATGACTTTGAGTAGGGCGACGAAGCTTCCGCGATGATAAACAGCGTAGTCGAAATCTAATTTTCCCTCGTGTATGGCAGTTTGAGCTGGTGGCCTTTCAAAGTGGAACATTCCAAGGTAGATCTGAAACAAGGTATTGGCAAGATCTTCGGGCAGAATATGTAACCTGGCTCGTCGTCTCTCGCAGTTACCGAGCAGGTCATCCCTCTTCCATGCAAGGCGACTATGGAACTGAGTCTTTTCCGTACCCGCCATATTTGCCATTTTGAGGAGGAAGATCTCGTCCACATGCGAGTCAGCCTTGGAGTTTGTCCAGTACTGTAGAGGCGTAAGGCCAAGTAAAAGGGAGACTGTAGGCAATGGGCCATGCAGTAGTTCGCTGAAGTTGGGATGCCCTGATATATTGCCACCGCGATCCAGAAGCTGTTCAGTGTGTAGCGTCGCCCAAGGCTGCGGTTTTAGCAGGGGAGAAGCGGAAACAAGGATGTTCAAGAGTCCAACGTGATCCGATAAATTAGAAGTGTCGATGGCATCAAATTGCTTCGGTGCCTCGCCAGTAGATCCATAAGTTGCGGCATCCAGGCGTAGTATCTTAGAGTCCAGCTGGCGTCTGTACCAATAAGCCGATAAGCCATTCGTCACACCAGCATATTGTAGCGTATGGCTGAATGCAAAGATGTCTGCAACAACGAGGCGGATACAGACCCGGCTCTTTAAGTCTCTGAAGGCAGCAACCCACTCGAAAAACTGTTTCCTAGCGGCTGCAGCAACTCGATACTTGCCATCTTCCTCATCGGGCGACAAGGGAGAGTTTTGGGACAAGCTCGCAAATGCGGTGGCAAGATGGAAGCCGAGCAAGGGATCACTGCCATAGTGAAGGATCTCCGTCTCGGAAACCAGACCAACTAGCATGGGATTGGGCCTCTTGGCGGCGGGCTTTCCTCTGATCGTTACAACCCCATTGCTCCAGTATTGCTCAAAGTTCTCGGGCAGCGCAGATCGTGATGAAAGTGAAAGAGGAGCGGCCGATCGCAGTGCGGTCATAACGATACCCTTTTCTAGGCAGCTTCTGGAAACTTGGACGCTCGTTGATAATACGGCGGCCTGCTTCTTCTCATCTTGGTCTTCTGCCGCACTCAACACGTGCTGAAGAGCCTTGCGCACATCATGCAGGGTGTCTTCATCGCAAATCTTCACAATCGATGCATACGGTCCTTTCGTCCAAGTGTCTAGTGAGTCAAGCATTGGAATAATTCCCTTGACATGCCAGCCAACGAGTGCTGTGGTCCGCTCGTCCAGATACATGTGATAGTATATATCCCAAAGGGCATCATTGTCAACCTCTTCCCCATCCTGCAAAATGAATGTCAAGAGAATCAAATTCCGTGCTGAGAGACGTGTCAGTTGCTGTTCGATCTAACGCAGAAGTCACGCTAACATACCAATAATGTTCTCATTGATGTCACAGCATGTGTAATCGAGTTTCCGTGATGCTAATTCAGAGGAAAGAGCAGGACACCAAACGTTAACTCTGGCAATTCATCTCATCCACAAAGACAAAGCAAACTTACGGAGCCCCTTTTCCACATACGACGTGTACAAAATGTTTCTCAAATCACCGCAGCCAAGGGAAAGCAGGCTGGCATCCTGGCCGTGAGGGACGCATCGTGCTAAATTAGTGGCAGGCGTGTTTCCGGTAGCATAGAGCCAGCGATAGCGGCTTGCTACTGCTGGAGTCAACATGTTTGATTCAGCGAAGCATGGCAAGCATGAGAAGCATCAATCTAAGGTTGGAAACAGATCGTTATGTTGTGTATTGCCATTCACGAACAGCAGCTGAGGTGGATTCATGTAGTGTCTTGAGCGAAAGTTGAAGAAAAGCGGAGGGCGGAAGGAGGGGCCAAGCAATTGGGTAAGGTGCCTACTATGGGAAGGCACTAATACGTTGCCTTGTGTTTCGTACCAGTACCTCATCTTCTCCGTACCTTATGAAACTTTCTTTTCTTCCTACAGCCTTGGAAACAAAACTCATCATGCCGCCCACGGGGAAGAATCGACAATGAGACAGTGAGGGAAAAGGCCAGTTGCTATACACCAGACTTGAAAGTCGTACCCAACCGCGCAAGCTCTCCCAGCGCGCACGGGTAGTGGTCGACCCCGGCTGCGGTGGATATACGGTTTGGCAGTCTCGCAATGCAGCAATTCTTATGGCGTCTCGAAAAATGCCATCACATGAGGCCGATAAGATGCTTAGGCAAAAGGAAACACCCACCTACCTAATAGGTACCTAAGAAAGACATGTCACTTGGCTTCGTTGTAGTACAGTACAGCACGCGTTGGCGAACCAGCTCCCACACAGAAGCAAGACTACGACAGACACATCACAGGACATGGACACAGACGCTATTCGCTTCACTCCAATGAATCCCAATTTGCATTCATACTCTACTTTGTTCGAGTAATTACCCTCCAAACTCCAAAGAAAAACACATGGAGAACCACAACAGCTGGTTCCCAGTGGAAAACCTCGTTTCCAAGCATCAAAACATTTCAACCATAAGTGCATATCCAAAAACAATTCCTTTTTTGTCCCCAATCCCGTGCTTTCCCCGTATTGTACAATTGAACTGACACCAAAATTCAGTATGGCGGCTGTGGCTGACACCACGACAACAGGCCAAGTAGATGAAGGAAGACGCATAACCCGAAGAAGAAGGAGGAGAAGAAGACATTATCCCGATCATAGACACGGTTTCATATTAAGACGTCATCGTCATGTCGTCGAGTCGACAAATATAAGACAGGTTCACAAATAATTGTGGCATGATTAAGCGGTCGGACGCCGCAAGTATGGGTCATCAAAAGTAGTAGCCGCTGTCATTGAGCATGCTGACAGTGACACCATTATACTCGTCGAACTTCGGCATCATCATCATGCTCTGGTCACGATCCAGCGGTATGAAACTGTCATCGTTGGTGAACTGGCGAAGTAGATCTTCCTCCTGCTCGCTGATACTGAGAGGCAGCGATCCACCCATGGATGCCAAGTTCATCATGATGCCGCTGGAGGCGAAGTTGACGACGTCCTCGCCCGATGTTGATGTGCTGGGATCCAAGTCGAAGAACTGTGTCGATGGCGGTGATGACGATGACTGGGAGAGGCCAGGCGGTGTGTTGTATTGGCTTGATGTGCCTTTTCCTGGAGACGAGGGATGTGATATCCTCTCCATGATTGCCTCCGGGGACACATATGAGTGCACACTGGCTTCTGAAGGCGATGTGACAATTGCGTTGCTGTTGATCGTGGCCTGGCTAGACAAATTGGGCATTGGTGCCGATGAAAGTGAGTGTAATGATTCCGCTTCGCCTTCAATTCCCATGCCCAGTACTTCGTTCAACACATCGAGTTCATAATTAGGGGAACCAGTCGTTGAGATGTCTGAGTATCCGGAAAATGACGAAATGGAGCTGATTGACATGTTCTTCTTCCTGGTCTTTGCGGATTTCTCCATCCGCGCGTCCAGCTCGGGGCGATTCTTCTTCGGACGGCCTCGCTTTACGTTCTTCCTCACGATGCCGTCAAAGGCGCCGACGCACATGCCTCGTTGACGGTGCCTCGTCAAGGCATCGTGGCGGGCGAACTTGTTGCCGCAGTCACAAGGATAGGGCTTGATTCCCGTGTGGATCTTGGCGTGCCTCTTGAGGTCGTGCTGTCGAACGAAACATTTCATGCAGGCCGGACACTGGTACTGGCGATCGTTGAGATGCGTCTGGACGTGAGACTTGATGTTTTCCTTGCGGCCGAACTGCTTTCCGCAATCTTCAAACCGGCAGGTCCACTTGCCATCGGTCGTTTCAGGTCCTTGGATGTACTGGGCAATCTCTTCGACGGTGACGCCCGTTTCCGTCCGCGTCTCTTCAATGTTGATGTCGGCGATACTGGCCGCGCTGGCAATGCTAGCTGCTGACTCGGTACGGCGATGACGAATAGAGCGATCAGCAGAGGGGGAGTTCTGAGCGCCAAACCTGTGATCGAGCTGAGGCTGCGACTGCTGGGCATATGCGCCGCCGATAATCGGTCTCATCTGCGGCCCTTCAAGTTTTGTCATTGGGTGAAGCATCCAATCATCAGTAGTCACACCATCAAAGCGACCTGGTAACTTAGCGGATTCATACTTGACATTGTTCAAGTTCATGTAGTGCGAAGTCTGCATCGGTATGGCGTTCATTGGCTTGCTGTTCGGGAAGGCGCTCGGGCAGGTTGTGCCAGCAGCTGAGAGGCTCGGCTCGGCTTGCGGTCGCATTTCATCGAACATAATACCCAAATACCAAAAGCAAGATTCTCTCGTGATTTGACAATTTCAAGTTGGTGAAGGATGAGAATGAAATAATTCTGGATCGAGTTCAAGGTCGCAGAGCTGCAATATGGCTCCAGGAGCTCACGCATGGGAGGGTCGCCACGGCAACGGACGTCAACCACCACGCACCCAGAGGTCCCCACCATTAGCCCGCGCCTAATCGTCACTAGAGGGTAGCACCTCCGGCCCGCCAGTAATACTGAGACAAGCCCAGGAACAAAGAGTTTGTGGCGCAGCGATTTAGATGTTGATTTTGGGAGGACGCATGCGTGGACGAGGCAAGCCCGCGGTTTGAGGTACTGCTCGTCAGAGATGGGACGAGCTTCTTACTTCACTGCGCCCGCCTGCCAGACTCATGCTGCCAAGCACACGGAGCCGGTCCATCAGTCTTTTTTACATATGGACAATATCTCGCTTATCCGTGGGCAAGTCGTATATGTATACTCTATTCTCAGATCTAACGGTGACGCTACCCTGTATAGTGAGGAGGTAGGTGCCGTTGGAATCACATACAAGTATTGCACTGAGCATAGCTTAGCATGCCAGCATTTAACGATAATGCATACTTGGTCCTCGCCCCCGGGGCGCGAACAAGCTGCAGACTCAAGCGAGGGGAGCCATGTTTCACACGCTGAGATCGATATATTGCCCACGGCGCTAGCATTTTTCCAAGGCATCCCTTGGCGCCCTAAGACATCCTGCAGCGATCCGCGACAGATCATGTTTCCCGGGTGAAGAGGCCGTGTATTGTATTCTGCAAGGAGCATCACTTCCAGAACGAAGTACGTACCTCCCTTTCGTAAAAGCACTACTAACCTATACCACCTTGGGTTCCTATCTCAAGTAGGTATACAGAGTATTAGACAGACTCCTTATTGTTTCTGACTCTTACTCTGGAGACGGCTGACGTGCACCATGGCAACGCAGATGCTGCGCTGGGGGGGCGTGTTGCTAAGCGCTACGCCTGAATATGGTTATATTTATCGACGTCACTAAGCCTACCCAATGCGGAAATTAATGGTCTAGCAATCTCGCTCAACGTCTAATAGCCAATACTCAATAATAAATATGGTGGTCCATTTCATCAGAAGAGGGTCGAAGAACGAATGGACAGACTCTGGACGGTGCCGCCCTGAGGCCGCAGCGGCTAATCTATACTTACGGCATTTCGCCATTGCGAGGCCTCTGACCTACCTGGCAACAGAAGGATGGCCAACTATGGTGTTGTTTATCATTTTGATAACACCAGACACCGGCATCAACACACTCGCCAGATAACATTGGCACCCAGCTCTAAAGCAATCCGAGAATGGGGACGAATGACTGGTTCAAACACGCCACTGTCGAGCCACTGCCTAGTCTCTCGTCGATGGATGGATTGACTGGGCCAACTACTGCACATGCGAGATGATCATGATACGATGCATTCCAGCCCAGCCGGTCCGCTAGAGAGCCAAGGGGACTCCCCCGCTCGCCACGTTGGAGCCTTACCCGGTGACGACCAAGCATGTGGGCTTGGGAACGAGCTGGCTCTGGTTCTGCCGCTGCGAACAGCTAGAGCATTGACGACTCCCATGCCGCTGCATTGGGCTGCAGGCCGCACGTACATAAAATATGGAGTATCCTGGCTTTTTCTACGGCAGTGTCAGGTCTCCGACTACCGCCCTCGCCCTGTCTGTTCATCTAAGAAGGCGCACGCTTTCCAAGATTTTTGAGGCGAGGTCTCCACAAGATTAGTCTTGCCCAGCGGTAGTAATGCAGGACCCGAGAGACAGGGAGGCATATTGGAATAGCACAGAGGGATGCACTACCTGCTGTGGGTGGCCATAACTTGGGTGTACATACCTAGGGATATGCAGCCAAGGGGTATCGCCAAAATCTACCGAGCATGCCGCACTGGCCCTCGGCGGTACGAGAAGCTGCTTACATGTTTAGAAACCCAGGGACAAGATAGCGGATGCCGTGCTCGTAGCGATGGAACGAGACGAAGCATTAGACAAAAAGGCAGCGCGAGTTTGTTGTTTACCTTGCGCGCTATGCGTTGGATACGTCAGATGTATGTACATGTAACCGTCAATGGTTGGACTTGGCCAGGTTGCAGCGTCTACACCACTAGATACGGGGCACTAATAATGAACGTCCCGCTATTCGACACGCTGACTCCATACAACTGCACCTCATCAATCGCCCCGTGTCGCTGGACCTTTAGCACCTGCAGCGGCCGGTCGGGTCTGGTGCGTTTTTTTCCCAGTGCAGTTTCCAGCGGGCCACGATGGGTGTTTTCGGGTCGTGCCTTTACTGCTCGGGCGCCTGTAGTGCTACGCACTGCTACGCACTGCTACGCACTGCTATGCACAGATGCGCTGTGCTGCCGGCCAATGCCAATCACCGCGCCAACCTGAGGCTTCCTCGCCCCGGATCACAGGAGGGGAGGTTTAAAAAAAAAGAAAAGAGGCAGAAAAAAAAAGGGCGCCTGGGGGCCTGGCCAGGGCTCAGTAGGTATCTGGTGACCGACCCTTTCGACTCAATTTCGTCACCCTTGAAAATCCCTCCCTCGCTATCATTGGCTGCTGCTGCTGGCTCACTCCCGGGAACTGGATTTCAAGGAATTGAAGGCCGCTTCTAACCCCTTCGCCCAATACGCCCTCTTCCTTTTTTTTCTCCCCTTCCCCTTCCTGGCCCTCTAATTCTTTGGCACACAACAAGTGTCGCTGGTCGCCGCCATGTCGTCGGTAAATGCTTCCAGAGGCACTCCGAGCCGGAATCAGAATCCAAACCGCAGCACCACCCCGTTCAATAACAACCCTGTTCCCGCAGCATCGAGCATTCCTCGCCCTGTCCTGGAGACCCAGCAACCCAGCGAAGCTGCCTCTAGCCTCAGCGCGAGCAGGCAGAAGCAATCAAAGCGCGATGAGGTACGTGGTTGTCATCTCCTGGAGCCGTTTCTTTGATCGCCAGCTTTTAGTCTTTGTCTTTGGTGCCGCGTTTTGGGGAGAAGGGGGGGGGGGGGAAGGTGCTTGACACGGAAGCCCCCCTTCCCACCCCTCAGCTGCGAAGCCAAGCGCAAATTTTGTCAGAGGCTAACGCGCGCGCATTCGTAGGCCATCCGCAAGAGGATAGAGAGCGATCTCTCTAAGAAGAAGCACCTCACGGGCCGAGCGCGGCCCAACCGAAGAGCTCCTCCGGGCACCGTGCTGGCCCTCAAGCCGAGTCAAGCTCTCCAGATCAAGCCGGGCACGACCGTCTCCGAGGCTGCCCAGCTGATGGCTGCGAAAAGAGAAGACTGCGTCCTGGTTACCGATGATGAAGACCGAATCGCTGGCATCTTTACGGCCAAGGACCTCGCCTTCCGTGTGGTCGGAGCTGGGCTCAAGGCTGCTAATGTCACCATTGCCGAAATCATGACCAAGAACCCCCTCTGCGCCAGGACTGACACGAGCGCCACGGACGCATTGGACCTGATGGTTCGCAAGGGCTTTCGCCACCTGCCCGTCATGGACGAGAACCAAGACATCTCCGGTGTGCTGGACATTACCAAATGCTTCTACGATGCCATGGAGAAGCTGGAGCGCGCATACTCTTCTTCGAGGAAGCTCTACGATGCCCTCGAGGGCGTACAGTCCGAGCTGGGCGCCAGCCAGCCCCAGCAAATCATCCAGTACGTGGAGGCTCTTCGATCCAAGATGTCTGGACCCACGCTCGAAACGGTGCTCAACGGCATTCCGCCGACCACGGTCAGCGTCCGGACCTCGGTCAAGGAGGCTGCGGCCATGATGAAGGAGAACCACACCACTGCCGTTCTCGTGCAGGACCAGGGGGCCATCACTGGCATTTTTACCAGCAAGGACGTCGTCCTCCGTGTCATTGCTCCGGGCCTCGACCCGGCCAATTGCAGCGTCGTGCGTGTCATGACCCCTCACCCCGATTTTGCCCCAATGGACATGACCATTCAAGCTGCCTTACGAAAGATGCATGGTAAGCATGTTTTTTTTTTGTCACTGTTTTTATGCCGCCTTCTCCAACCTTTCACCACCATTCTCCATCCCTTGTTAATAACCCCCTCTCAAACGGCTATGCCCTTTTCGTGAGCCTGAATACAAACAATGGTCAAATGTGTGCCTAACACTCATATTCCAGATGGTCATTACCTCAACCTTCCCGTCATGAACGATGGCGGCGAAATTGTGGGAATGGTGGATGTCCTCAAGCTGACATATGCTACGCTGGAGCAAATCAACACCATGTCCAGCGACAATGGTGAGGGTCCGGCATGGAACAAGTTTTGGCTTTCCATCGACCACGAGACTGAGTCGATGGTATCCGGCGATGGCAGCCACAGCCATCACCACACCCACCTCGGCTCCCGTATGATGTCGCCCGAGGCCAACCGTCTTGGAGACAGCGTCGCCCCCAACGACTCTGCGTCTCATATCGGACTGGACTCACCACCTCGGTCCATTGCCCCAGACGTGTCGGCCGGCGATGTTCCGTTTGCGTTCAAGTTTAAGGCGCCTTCGGGCCGTGTCCACCGCCTGCAGGTTGTTGCCTCTCAGGGCATCGAGGCATTCGTCCACGCCGTGGCCTCCAAGCTGGGCCACGAAATCGACAGCATTGGAGGGATGCCAGATGTCGTGGACGGCAGGATCGATGGCGCTGGTTTTGCTCTCAGCTACTTGGACAACGAGGGTGACACCGTGTCCATCACCACCGACAACGACCTCTTGGAGGCCATCCTGCTCGCCCGTCAAGCGCATCTTGAAAAGGTCGATCTTTTCGTGCACGACTCGGAGAAGCCGCCTGTGTCTCACCCGTCAGAGACACTTCCAACTCCAGCCTCGTCATCTGCCGGCCTTCGCGAACGACGAAGAACCTATGAGGAGGAGGAGACGGAGAGCGAGGAGGAGGAATCAGAAGAAGAGGAGGAGAGACCAGCCCGCCGGTCGCGCAAAACGAGGACGATGGCCCACCAGGAGCAAATTATTGCTGGCGTGCCGAACGACCTCTTGCTCCCCGGAGCTATCGTCACGCTTGCCGTGGTTATAATCGGTGTCTTTACTATTGCCAGAGCCACTAGCCGGTAAAACAAATGCATCCCCACGGGGACAGTCTTGTTCGATTTCACATAATGACCTGATGACAAAAAGAAAGCTGGTTGGAACCGATAAACTGTAGATTGCTCAAGCACCAACAAAATCGTCATAGATTTTATGGCCTTTATATATCTCATGTCTTCTGTTCACCGCCTGATATCGCGCACCAGAGCACCAAGGATCATGCACCTAGATTGTTAGTGTCACCATGGCAATTGATTTTCCTCGAATGTAGAACATGTTGCGTTATACGCATGAGAAGCAAGCGATGTCTTGCCTCGTAGCTGCAGCCCGCCCGCCGCAAAGTGCTGTGTGTTTACTTTGAAAAGTCACTTCCGACGTGGGGTAGCGGGACCCTTGTGACCGCGGGGTTATTTTAGACTGCATTCTGCTAGCACAGAGAACCTACTAGGCCGAGGGCACTTTAACGAAAAAAGGTACGTAGCTACTAGCTACCTAAAGCCGCTCGTGGCGGAACCGGAAAATATGCACCGCCGTAAAAGCCCCCCGATTGTAGATGGTGGTGTATCGGCGTGATCCAAGGTATGGAAATTTTGGATACCCAGCCAGCAAGTCGGACGGCAGCAGGAGCGCACGCATCCAAATAGCCGCCATGAATGTCCAGAGTGCCGCCGTGCGGCATGGTAAGTCCAGATTGGAGACGGAGTCAATTGAACAAACGGATGCTCACCAAAATTCCATAGGCCGCCGTGCATTGGCGTCACCTCTGCTGCCGCGAACGGTTCTGCGACAACTCTCGACCGAAGTGAAGACGACAACGGCAACAGCGACGGCGACGGCTTCGGCAACCAACGGGCCTGCACAGGGCTGGCCGACACCACAGGCCGCCGCTGCTCCTCCTAAGATCGTTTCCTCGTCGAAAAAGAAGCAGAAGATCGTCGAGGAAGTCATCATGACGCTCAGTGCCAACTCCTCGCAGCAGCACCACGGATCTGCGTGGACGAAGCCGCATGAGAGGGCCGGAGAGGTCCTGACCCCCGCCCAGCAGTATGCCGAATTCCAACGCATCCAGAAGAACACTCGGGGACTCGGCTCCAACGTCGAGAAGCGCTACGTGCCCACGGAAATCATTCGCAATCCGCCGCGGCCGGAGGACGTCACGCTGGAGCTGCTGATGGCGTCGCAGACACACATGGGGCACAACACGTCGCTATGGAACCCGGCCAACTCACGATACATCTACGGCGTGCGGCAGGGCATTCACATCATCTCGCTCGAGACGACGGCGGCGCATCTTCGGCGGGCGGCACGGGTGGTGGAGGAGGTGGCCTACCGCGGCGGCATCATTCTCTTTGTTGGTACTCGGAAGGGCCAGATGGAGATTGTCACGAAGGCGTCTGAGTTGGCCGGTGCCTATCATCTGTTTACAAAGTGGACTCCCGGCGCCATCACGAACCGAGATGTTATTCTGAGGACACAGGGCATGAGGGTGGTGGATCATCTGGACAAGGAGCTTGACGGGTTCGACATGTTCAAGGGCACCGCGAGACCACTTCTCCCGGACCTGGTGGTCTGCCTCAACCCGTTGGAGAACTATACGCTGCTGTACGAATGTGGCCTGAAGAACATTCCCACGATTGGCGTCATCGACACTAATACGGACCCGTCGTGGGTCACATATACGATTCCGGCAAACGACGACAGGTTAGTAGTTACTCCAAGCTCATTTCAGTGCTGTTGAAAACCGTGCTAAATTTTCATCTTCTTTCAGTCTTCGTGCCATGGCTCTTGTTGCTGGAGTACTTGGCCGTGCCGGTGAGGCCGGTCAGAAGCGACGGCTCCGCGAGGCTAGCAGCGGCAAAATTTCATGGAGTACCTCCCCCGAACTCAGTCGGCACATGCGAAAGGAGGTCCAAGCTGCCGTCCTCAAGAGGAAGGAGGTCATGGGCAGGATGCAGGCCAATATCCAGGGCTTTACGGACGAGGAGATGAAGCTGCTGCGATCACAGTATCTGGGAGAGAAGCATCAGGAGGCGACAGAGGACGACATGATGAATATCATGGGAGAGTCCGTCCACGGAGAGGCGGATGCTAAGAAAGGCGATGTACCGGTGGCAGAGAAGACGACGCCCGCTGAGACGTTGGAAGCGCGGTTGGGCAGTATTGAGGCGCAGCTGCAGAGCGTACAGAAGAAGGCAGCTGAAATTGAGTCGGCTGTTGGGGGACGTGTATAAAAACGTGGGTTTTTGGAGTACTAGACGGGGCAGATAAAAGAAGGGTTGGGGGGGGAAAAGAAAAAGAACACAAGGGAAAGGGAAAAAAAAACTGTATAATAGATGACATGTACAATTGCATGATGCCAATGCGATGAATGTATCCATTCCAATTCATTTCATATGTATTTACCTTGATTACCTTACTTCTATTTAATCTTCCTTTGTGAGAGACTGTAGCCAAGTTTCTGCCTTTTGAGGTAACAGCAATCAAGCTTAACCTGGAGGCTTCCACTAAGCTGGCCTCCCCCCAGCGACGGCAGCCAGCGGAGAAACCATGATCCCGCAGCGCGCACGCTTAAGTACATTTTGATGGCCAGTGCAGTATTTTTGCTCCGCGCTGTGCCCTCTGCCAGCTGCCAGCCCGCCCAGCTCCCAAAAACAAAACGCTGCAGCAGCCAACCAGCCCCGGGCCCAAAACTTCGCCCTGCGCAGCTCCTCTCACCAGCGCACGACGAACTTTTCAGCACAGCACAGCGGCAGCAGCAGCAAACAGCAAGCAGCAGCGGCACAGCGCGCACGCCATATCCAACCGTAACCAACGGGCGAGCGAATCTGGCTGTTTATTTTCGGCTTTGGGGGTTTTCAGTTACAATTTATTTATTTTTTTCCGGGTGGTGGCTGCGCAGTACCAGGAGACCTGAAACCGGCCGAGAGACTCGGGGGTCCGGAAGAGACAAAACGTTGCAACAGGAAGGCAGGGTGCCCTGGGTCCTTTTTTTTTCTTTCCTTTTTTTTTTCCTGGATTTTCTGCTCGGCCGCTGGGGAAGGAGCGGGAGAGACTGAAAGAAGCCCTGAGAACAAGGGCCCTGTCTGGCCTGTAGGGGGCTGGTATTTTCTCTTGGCCCTCTGGTTGATTGGGGGAGGATTTTTTTTCTTTTTTTCCTTTTTTCTACTGCAGGGAACTTTTCCCGTTCGTTTCCTCTTTCGGGTGGGTGGTTTCTTTGACTTATCCCATGGTAAGTCCCTATTTTTTTTTCCTCTTCTGTGCACCATCATCTCTGCCAATCTCCCGCCTTCTTTTTCTCGTCTCCCGTCTTCCTTGGGAGAGCCATGCCCCATCGATCCATTTCCCATTTCCCACCCCTTTTCCTGTCCGCCCATCTCGACTTGCGCTCCGTCTGCTACGCTCCCGTGCGCGATGACGTACCCCGTCTCGATTGATGAGTATGATGCTTCGTTGCCCGCGAGCGCTTGTCGATGAGTCTTCTTCCGTCATATAGCACACGCAAGAAAATCATTTCTCTCGAGTTTAAGCGGGCCTGCCTGTGGCTAATTATCAGAGCATGCACAGCAGCTTGGAGGTCCAACGGTTTTCTTTTTTTCTTTTCCCCCCCTCCCCCCCTATCTCCGGCCGCGTCGCAGCTCTGGCAGCACACGCTACTACTTAAATCCCACGCACCATCGCCCGGCACGGCCCTCCAGCCCAAGATGCCGGCCGCCGTCGACGACCCGGCCAGCCCCACAATCCATCGGGTCTCCGGCCAGCCGCCGTTCCCGGACCCGAACAACCCAGTGCTGCCGCCGGACATTGTGCCGCGCCAGGTCACCCTGAGGGACCGTCAGACCGTGGCCACCATTGTGCCCTTTGCCTCGCGCCACCAGATCCCCGCCTCGCTCATCGTCTACCTGTGCGCCCAGATCAACAAGGAGATTGAGGGCGGCGACACCTACCCCCTGATGGACCCCTTCACCGCGGACGGCTTCGCCGACTACTGGTTCCAGAACTTTGGCGCCGTCATGCTTCTCGGCAACATCGAGAGCGCCGACCACGTCGTCGACGGCAAGGACTGGGCCAAGGAGTGTCTGGGCAGCTTCTACATCAAGCCCAACTATCCCGGCAGAAGCAGCCACGTGTGCAACGGCGGCCTGCTCGTCACCGACGCGTCCCGCAACCGTGGCGCCGGCCGCCTCATGGGCGAGACGTACATCGACTGGGCCCCGCGCCTCGGCTACACGTACAGCGTCTTCAACCTGGTCTACGAGACCAACGTGGCGTCGTGCAAGATTTGGGACGCGCTGGGCTTCAAGCGCATCGGCCGAGTCAAGGGCTGCGGCAACCTCAAGAGCTATCCCGACCGCCTGATCGATGCCATCATCTACGGACGCGACCTGGCCCCTGGCGAGACCGAGGAGCTGGTCAGCGAGGAGCGCTTCGACAAGATCAAGTACTACCTCAAGTACGGCAAATACCCCAACGGCGCCGACCGGGCTGAGAAGAGCCGTCTGCGCAGCGCCGCCACGCATTACAAGTTGCTCGATGGCGACAAGCTCATGCTCAAGGACAAGGAAGTCATATCCGACCCGGCCCGGCAGTACGAGATTGCTCGTAACGTGCACGTCATGCACCACGGAGGCATCAACAAGACGACGGCAACCATTGCGGAAAAGTATCACTGGAGTCGAATCAAAGAGACCGTGAGCGACGTCATCCGGGCCTGCGCCGAGTGTAAGGAGCTGGGCAAGACCCCCAATCCCGGAGGCACCAAAAAGTCGGCTGCGTCCACCTCTTCGGTGGCATCGACCGTGACGCCGACACCGACGCCCATCCTGCCCAGCAATGGACCGCCGCGTACGCTCTCTGTGGCCTCGTCGAACCTTGGCAACGCGGGCAGGCTCTTGGCCCTTCAAAGCCACGACGGCATGCTGTCGCTGTCACCCAGCACAAGCCCCAGCCCCAGTGCGTACGCGAACCCGAGCGACATTTCCGTCATCCCACCATCGCAAACCTTTCAACCCACTCAGGCTCTTCACCATCACCACCAGCACCAGCAACAACAGCAGCAGCAGCAGCAACAGCAACAACAGCAACAACAGCAGCAGCAACAACATCTCCATCACGGCTTGCCCCCAGATCCTCACCATCACCTCCATCACCACCAGCACCACTTGCAAGCCATCCATCACCATCAGGTGGCTCACCAGCCACCGACCCTACACCACAACCCCCATCACCAGCCGCATCACCACCATAACCCCATGCTGCAAGACCAGCCCAACCAGCACGATGCGCACGTCTACCAGCCCATCGACCCTCAAATCATTAACCACCATCATCACCATCCGCAGTCCCACCACGACATCCCCTTTGAGCACTACCACCAGCATGCCGACTTCCAGGCTCTCCTCAGCGCTACAGAGGATGTGCCCCCGCAACCAGACAGCGGCGACGTGGCCCCCTCCGTCGACACCGATCTGGAGATGCTCATCGAGCACGACGCGGTGGATGACGACGACGATGGCAACAACGGTGTCAGTCCCGGCCATCACGGGAACCATGTCATGACGGAGGATGATGTGATGGTGGATGGACTGACGGGCGGACCTCCGGGCATGCGCAGAGTCGTAGGCCACCGGGACCCGCGGGGTCTCTACGACGTTGGGTTTGGAGGGCCTGCAGGATAAGAAAGGGGATTTAAATTGAAAAAAGAATTGAAAAAAGTATGGAATAATGTGTGAATACGTATGAGGCGTACTGAGTGCTCTGCTCTGGCGATGGCGTTTCTTTTTCATTCATTTTTTAGCATACAAGTACCTAAGGGGCGTATATGATACATGAAGCATGCATGGTACGGTAGGATATGATATCCCTATAGAGTCACATATATAAACATGTATTTTTCTTCTTCTTCTTCTTCTTCTTCTTCCTTTCTTTCCTTGACCATTCGTATGAGAAGAGGGCCTTTCTTTAACAGTCAAGTCATTGGAAATAAGGTCATTCAAAGTCTAGTAGATAAACAGAGGCTATTTATTTCTTTTCTTTTTCTAGGTATCTTACAGATCCTCAAAACCTCCATTCCTTCCCTTTCTTTTTTACTTTCTTTCTTCAAAATAGGCACTATGGAGATTCCCCCGTGCCCCTTCCTCCCATTGCGACCCTCCGTTTGCGCCCCTCCATCTACCGTCGAGGCATACCCCGTCCTCTGCCCCGGACTGCCCTCTGCGCCGCTCCCGGCGGTAGCTGGCCCGGCGCCTGCGGCGGGGCGCTCTCCTCGTTTCGAATCGTCTCGTCGACGCTTAGGATCAGGCAGCTGGCTTCCGTGGCCGCCTGCAGCGCGTTGATCTTCACCAGCGCAGGCTCCCAGACGAACCGCTGCAGCATGTCGGCGGTGCCCTCGTTCTGGAAGTCGACACCGGCCCACGTGTTGCCCTTTCGGTGCTCCACGCGGAGCTTGTTGAGGATGTCGGTGGCGTCGAAGCCGGCGTTGTCGCACAGCTGCCGGGGGATGATCTCGAGGGCCTTGGCGAAGGCCTTGATAATCGCCTGCTGCTTGTGGGGGATGTTCTTGTCCGCGAACCGGTGCAGGTAGGCGGAGATTTCCATCTCGACCGCACCGCCGCCGCCGACAATCAGGCGGTTCTTGACGGCTCGCTTGACGATCATGATGGCATCGTGCAGCGACCGCTCGACCTCGGCAATGAACTGCTCGGCTCCTCCACGCAGGACCAGAGTGCACGTCTTGGCCTCGGGGCAGCCCTCGAAGAAGTTGTATCGCTCGCCTCCAATCTGTCTCTCCTCAAAGGTCTCGCAGGTTCCCAGGTGCTCCGGCAGGATGTCGGAGCATGTCGACTGGACTACGGCGCCGGTAGCCTGGGTGACACGCTCCATGTCTTCGGACGGCACGCGGCCGGCACAGAAGATGTCTCTATCGGCAAAGTACTGAGTAGCCAAGTCACCGATGGGCAGCTTGCTGAGCACAACCTTGGCCCCGGTCTTGGAAATGGCCTCCAGCTTCTGGTAGATGATTTGCCATTCCGCATCGACAATGGCCTGGTATTCTGACACCTGCTCAACTCGGACTTCGGCGTTGTCCTTTTCGGCCTTGAGCTCTAGCTCGACGTTGAGGCACACAATCTTGGGCTTCTTGAAGGACTTGGGCTGCTGCTCGAAACCGGCGTAGGAGAAGGTCTTCTTGAAGGCAACGCCGTTGACAAACCGTGATTCGGTAAGGGAGCCGCCGGGGATTTTCTTGATTCCAATCAACTTCTCGTTTAGGTCCTGCTGGTCCAGAGACAGGACGGCATCCACCACCACTATGGCCACGTTAGCCCCTCGAACTCATCATGATGGCGGCATCCAGCCCTCGCGTCTTGTTCTTACTTTTTGTAAAGAATTCGGTATTTCTCTTAATCAGTTTGCTCGTCATGGCTGTGGCAGCGAGCTTGCTCAGGGTATCGCGCTGGCTGCCGTCCTCGGTGCTGACGGCAATCTCCTTGATCTTGTTGACGGCCATCTGCACCGCCCTCCTCAGGCCCTTGATGATGATCTGAGAGCTGACGCCCTGCTCGACGTGCTCCTTGACCTCCTTAAGGATCTCTCCGGCCAGGACGACGACAGACGTGGTTCCATCTCCGACCTCAGCGTCTTGTGACCGGGCGATGTCGACGAGGATGCGGGCAGCGGGGTGGACGATGTCGAGGAGCTATAACACACACACACACGCTTAGCCAACTTGTTCTCACTCTTCTCCATCGTTATGATTATATTGCCATCATCTTGTAGAGATTAAGGACATGGTGTATTGGGAGTCGTTCGCACCTTCATGACAGTCGCGCCATCATTGGTAATCGTCTGCTTGCCGTTCTGGTCGACCATCAACAAGTCACCACCGTAGGGCCCCAGGGTGGACTTGATGGTGGCCTGGACTGCCAGACAGGCATTGATGTTGGATACGATCTGGCCCTTTCCCTGCGAAGTGTCGGTGCCTGGGGGGTTGGAAACGTCAAGTCAGCTCTCCGTGTCTCTTCTTCTCTGCAGCTTCGCTCTCCTCCTTAGTTTGGCAGGCGGGCAGCGGTGGGCAGCGGGCGGTGGGGTAAAAACGGCGTACCTTCTTTGAGGACGATGATGGTGGGTGTCTGCCCTCCGAACGACATGATGGCGGTGGACTCTGAGGTGTTCTATGGCCAGAACGATTCACGACGGGACGGGTTGCGATGCAGTGGCTTGGGGGAACGGATTAAAGGGGGGGAAGGGATCCGGCAGTCTTTCGTCTCGCGGATGTGCGAAGCTGCTTCGAGCTCCGGAAAATTGTGGCAGCCTTGAAGATGGATTTGGGCGCACGGACCAGGGGCAGCCCCTCCAACCCCTTTAGGCGCAGAAACCCCGCCATGAGGGTGCGACTGGATATTGACATGTGTGCAGTATGTGCGTTGAAATAGTTGGATAGTTGGGAACATTTTCCTCATTACAATACACTTCTGTTGGAACTTGAACATTCATAAGTATTTTCATTCAAACGTCCTATGAAACCTACTATGGGCGGTATGAGTGTGCAACAATCAACCGAGTCGCTAGGTCTCGCGTGTGAGAGTCTCATTAATAATCGCACCAAATAAGTAGACGGTATAATTAGCCGCATTCCCATCCATATCTATCCATCATCGTAATCCCCATTCAACTGTCCCTGAGTTTTTATGAAGCTGCTGGAGGTGGCTGTGCCTTGCCTCTCCCCGGCGCCGCCTCAAATTTGTCCTTCCATGCATCCTCCTGCTTGAACATGGCGACACACTCCAAGGCAGTTGGGCTGCCATACTCGGGGTCTGCGCCGCCCTCTAGCAGTACCTGTCACGCAGTGCTCGTCAATAACTCACTCTATAAAGCCAATATGTCAAGATAGATGGGGGGGGGGGGGGGGAATGGCATACCTCAATGACGGCATCTTCCTTCTTGAACACGGCACCAGCTAGAGGACTCTGTCCCCGGTCATTAAGACGGTTCGGGTCGGCGCCATGTTCTAGCAGGAGCTTGACCAAGTCGGCATGTCCGTGATACGCCGCAAGCATGAGCTGTAGGATGATATGTCAGTCATACCCTGTGATATATATATGTGTAACCATGTCTGGATGTGAAAGCGCTTTCCCTGCCGTTGCGTACGGCCGTATACATGTGTTCTGTTCACCACTTACCAGCGTGTCCCCCTTTTCATTCGTCATATTCGCGGGCAATCCGTGTGGCAAAGCTTGTTGAAAAACGGCAATGTCGCCTTTCCTGGCAGAGTCGTACATTCTGGCGGCGAATGCGAGGACTTCAGGAGTGAGCGCCGGGGCTGCTCCGGAAGAGGTGCTGTCTGAAGGTGGTTGAGAGGTAGCCATGATGGACGAGTTTGGCGACTTCTGATGCTTCGACAATTACCGACTTTTAGCAATGTAATATTTCAAAACATCGGCGCGTTATAAAAAAGAGGTGAATTGTGGTGGTCTTTTACGAGGTGTGAGTTGACTTTTGTAGATTGGAATTGACGCCGCTCACGATCCCGAGTTCCGAGGGGTCGCCGTTATGACGTGGGAGGTAACAGCGCTTCTACACCAAGCCATGATGCTGGAGGCGACTTTTTGATATCAATATTGGATTTTTCTTTTGATTAGAAAAGAAAAAAAAAAAAAAAAAAAAAAAAACCACGATTGTCTTATTCTGTGAGTTGAGACGGTGTAGGCAGTTGAGGAATTCTCTAGTATTGCCTTACAGAGTGTGAAAATCAACTATCGCAGTCTACCTGTCATAAGGCGTACATTTAAGCCTGGTGACGCCAATCTCCATGCTTATTGAGAGTTCCGCTCTCCCAAGACCACAGCGAAGTGAAATGAACAGTCAATCTGATGAAACAAGCCAACTTTTTTCGGGACAAAAATAAAATAAAATGAAATAAAATGATATGAAAAGAAGAGAAATCACATCGCTTGCTCCATTGCTTTTTCAGACTCAATCTCATAAAACAAAACAAAAACAAAAATCGCCACGATGACCTCGTTGCGTGCTCTGTCCAAGCGGCGTGGAGGGGCAAACCCAAGGCTCATACTCTGTAGCTTGCAAAAGCCTTAGATCGCTACGACGGCCGTCATGAAGAGCACAGGCAGGCTTCATGACATTGTTCCTGCACCTGAACTTTTCCACCTGTAGAGCATCATTGGCGTGTCTATGCATCCCCGTGCTTCTCTAGCAAAAAATTGTGTCGCAAGCATCAGCATCTCGGAACTTCATCCGTCCCAATTCGCCGAACTCACTCGTATTCTCATTTTTATCGTGTCGTCATCGCCAGCTGCCCCTCAATAATCCGCGGTGCCGTCGCCTTCGCTGGTGTCGGGCTCGGTGGGAAGAGGGGACTCGGGCGCCTCTGGCTGTGGCGTTTCCGGCCGATGCTTCATTGTCGCGGGATGGATGGTGATTTAAGATTGATTTCTTTTAATTTATTTTTTTTCTTAGAAGCTGCGCCCTTGGGGTTGGTTCGTGGCGTTTGCAGGCGTTCCAAGGCAGGAATGAAGCTTTGTGTAGTATTGAATGGTGTCTCTGAGGAGGAAGAAAAAGAGTTCAAGCAAGAACATGAAATAAAAATAAAATAGAATACAAGAGGTGGCTTATATCGCCGCACCGTCCCCTTTTCCAGAGATTGGCCACGGCACACAAAGGCGCTGTCCTCGTGATGAGACTCGTTACGTCAGGAAGTAGTATTCAACTGTCGCACGTTGTGCGCATGGTTGGACCAAGCGATGGGAAGCATTGCCTGGCTTGGTAGCCTCGCTGGTGGCGGGACAATGGCAAACGGGGGATCGATCCATGGATATGGGCTTGAAGGAAGGAGAGACGCCACGCTGATCTAGAGCGGAAGATCAAAAAGCCAATTTTCTTTTCTGGCACTGGATTTGCGAATAGTAGAGGGAGCTGTTGCATTCAAAACTACGCCGCAATACCAAAATCCTACACAGACGCAACTCCGGCCTCGGCCACGGCAGTTCATCCCTTGGTGTTTTCTACCTGCAATCAACCATCATCATCCAACGCAAGCACGTGTAGCGCCCCGATCGTTTGACAGCTCGCCGGCCTGTCACCGTCATCAAAACCGTCTCACATGTCGCGCGATATCCAATGGCAGCATCATCGATAACGCAGCACAGTCCCGGAGTAATCCCTGTGCTCGTAGCTTCTGAGCTCCGGGTCGCTTCAGTGCATGTGTGCTCAACTAGCAAATTGAGCCCACCAGACCACATTCGAACGCTGGCGGGGCTCGGTGCCGGCCCTTTTCTAGTGGCTCCAGGGCGCCGGACTTGTTCAAGACCCCGCCCGCCTAGGCGCTTTGGCACCTGCAAGCTCGCAAGCTCCAGCGGCCCTTGGCCCAAAGCGGCCCCCGGTGGTCCGATGCTCTGACGTATCCATCACGCCAGTTCCATGATGCAAGGGTGCGCCCAACTCCTTCATCAGAACACCACCAGAACTCTATCGGCCAACGATCCGTACGCCGTGGACCGTCTCGGGGCGCGAATCAGCTTCGCCAATCTAGCAGGCGGAATGGATGCTCGCTGCAGCTTTCCCCGGAGCCATGGCCCTACGCGGCAAGGTCTCATCCAGCTTTTGCCTGCATTCCGCGGAGCTCGTTCGATCCTACATCGCCTGATATTACCAGCTTATTTTCTTATTCCTTTGCCCTTCGTACTCACCAAATCGACCGGAGCCCGCAGATAACGCACCCTCTTGCCTGCATTGTGTTCCTTTTCACCAATAGGATCCATCAATTGAACCCCCAGTCTTAACTCTCTCGGTCCTTGCTGCGCGTGCGAGCTTCCATCGTCCCGCAGTAGTGGCAAGACGTCAAACAGCCTGCAGCTTGATTGCGGGAGAAGGAGAAAGAAAAAAGCCTCTAGATCCATACCGTCGGGATAATCGTCGACCGCTAGCTTCTCGCTGGTATTCTATTTAAGACGAGAGGTACTTCCCATCAGGAACGACTCTTGTGTTACCGACAAACCCCCCCCCCCCCCCCAATCCTCTCAGAAACACCAACGTCAACCACTTACCACCATGGCTGACACGCAATCTATTCGGGCATTTGGCAAAGCCCGCTCGACCATTCAGGGCAGCCCCTTGTCTGACGCCGAAATCAAGCAGTACAATGACTACTTCAAGGCCAGCTGCTACCTTGCCCTGGGCATGATCTATCTCAAGGAGAACCCTCTTCTCCGCGAGCCCCTGAAGAAGGAGCATCTGAAGAGCCGCCTGCTCGGCCACTTTGGCTCTGCCCCCGGCCAAATCTTCACATATATGCACTTCAACCGTCTTATCAAGAAGTACGACTTGGATGCGTATTTCGTGTCTGGCCCCGGACATGGAGCCCCCGGCGTTCTTTCTCAATCCTACCTCGAAGGTGTCTACTCAGAAGTCTACCCCGACAAGTCACAAGATGTCGAGGGACTGCAGAGATTCTTCAAGTACTTTTCCTTCCCCGGTGGAGTGGGATCCCATGCGACCCCCGAGACTCCAGGCTCTATTCACGAGGGAGGTGAACTTGGCTATTCCATGTCACATGCCTTCGGCTCCGTTTACGACTATCCCAACCTCATCGCCCTGACGGTGGTAGGCGACGGCGAGGCCGAGACTGGGCCTTTGGCTACCGCCTGGCACAGCAACAAGTTTCTCAACCCCATTACCGACGGCGCTGTGCTCCCGGTATTGCATCTCAACGGCTACAAGATCAACAACCCCACCATCTTGGCACGAATCCCGCACCAGGAGCTAGAGAATCTCTTCCACGGCTATGGCTGGCAGCCTTATTTCGTCGAAGGCGACGACATCGACACCATGCATCAAGCCATGGCCGCAACGCTGGAGCACTGCGTAAAAGAGATCAAGGGCTATCAGAAGCAAGCTCGCGACAGTGGCAAGGCCTTCCGGCCCAAGTGGCCCATGATTATCCTTCGCACGCCAAAGGGTTGGACCGCGCCTCGCAAGGTCGACGGCAACTATCTAGAAGGCTTCTGGAGAGCGCATCAAGTGCCCATTACCGACCCCTCCACAAACCCAGCCCACCTCAAGGTTCTCGAGGATTGGATGCGCAGCTACGAGCCGGACAGGCTGTTTGACAAGGGTGGAAAGCCCATCTCTGAGTTGACCAGTCTAACGCCTGAAGGCAACCGGCGCATGAGCGCTAATCCCGTCACCAACGGCGGAATCCTCAAGAAGCCGCTCAAAATGCCCGACTTCAAGAAGTACGGCGTCGCCGTCGACCACCCCGGTGCCGTCATGGATGCTAGCATGAAGAAGCTAGGAATCTTCTTGCGAGACGTCGTCAAAGCAAACCCCCGCAACTTCAGACTGTTCGGCCCCGACGAGACAGAATCGAACAAGCTGTCCGCCGTGTACGAAGCGGGTAAGAAGGTATGGATGGGCGAGTATTTTGAGGAGGACGAGGACGGTGGCAACCTTGCTCCAGCCGGCAGGGTGATGGAGATGCTGTCGGAGCACACCTGCGAGGGATGGCTGGAAGGCTACGTCCTGAGCGGCCGCCACGGCCTGCTGAACAGCTACGAGCCTTTTATCCATGTCATCGACTCCATGGTCAACCAGGTGAGTAACAATTTCCATGAAGAATGCGATTTGCGATTTTCCTTTAGTTTTTTCCTTTCTCCCTTTTTGTTATTGTCGCTAACTCGTCATTGAAAAGCACTGCAAATGGATCGAGAAATGTCTCGAGGTGGAATGGCGAGTCAAGGTCGCCTCGCTCAACATCCTCTTGACGTCGGTCGTCTGGCGACAGGACCACAACGGCTTTACCCACCAAGACCCCGGCTTCCTTGACGTCGTCGCCAACAAGAGTCCCGAGGTTGTCCGAATCTACCTTCCTCCCGATGGCAACTGTTTGCTTTCCGGTAAGATGGCCCTCTTATCTAGCTGTCGCTGTGTTGAATCCGAGGGCTGACGAGTTGTTTTTGCAGTAATGGACCATTGTCTTCGGTCGTCCAACTACGTCAACGTCGTCGTATCTGACAAACAGGAGCATCTTCAGTATCTGGACATGGATGCTGCCGTTGCCCACTGCACCAAGGGCATCGGCATCTGGTCAAAGTTCAGCACCGACGTTGGACAAGACCCCGACCTGGTCATGGCATCGTGCGGCGATATCAGCACTCATGAGACCTTGGCCGCCATCGACCTCCTTCTTCAACACTTCCCAGAGCTCAAGATCCGCTACGTCAACTGCGTCGACTTGTTCAAGCTGATCCACCCGAGCGAGCACCCTCACGGTCTCAGCGATGCCGAATGGGTCAGCTTGTTTACGGCGGATACGCCCATCATCTTCAACTTCCACAGCTACCCCTGGATGGTCCATCGCTTGACGTACAAGCGACCGGGCAGCCAGAACATTCACGTCCGCGGATACAAAGAAAAGGGCAACATCGACACTCCCCTGGAGCTGGCGATCCGCAACCAGACCGATCGGTTCAGCTTGGCCATTGACGCAATCGATCGCATGACCAACCTGCACAACCGAGGTGCGGCCGCTCGACAGGATCTGCTGAATGCCCAGATTGAGGCTCGCAACGAGGCTTTTGAGACGGGCATGGACCCCGAGTACCTGACGAAGTGGACGTGGAAGCGGGACGGGCTGTTGACAAAAGCCGCGGATAAGCTTTCTGGTAAATAGATGGGGGGGAATGGCCCGGCGCCTGGGGTGAGAGCTGCAACTGGCTGTTAGAGTGGCGGGTTCCATCTACATAGACCTATAATGATGCAGTTCACGATTCGAATGATACAACTAGTAATATGAATTTCAGTGTTCTATTTTGCAAATATTCAAAATTGCTCTCGTGTATGAATTCTTGTCAACTGGCATAATCATTCTATAGAATACCTTATGCTGTGTATGGTATGCTATGAAGCGTCCAAACGAGGATGGAGTCAAGGCCATTAGCGTTAACAATACCAAGCTGAACAGCATCCCACACACTCTATGAACCTGAAATCTCGCATGTACGATAACATGGCACATGATGCAAGCCACTTCACTTCACCAACACTCAGTATTACAAGCTACATTGGATGCCTCCATGTAAGACGACATTTCTTAAGTATGCCTTGTACACCCCAAGCTCATCTTCTCACAAACTACACTACACCATGCTATAAAACCATCAAACGCTCCGTGCCAAAGACACAATCATACCAACCGCAGCGTCCCGTTGGCATTCTCAATCCTCTCATCCAGAACAATCGAGCTAAAGACCCACTCCCCGTTCTCGCGGCACAGCTCCGCCTCCAGCCTCCGTCCATCGTCGACAAGACGCACATGTCGCGCCGACGAAGCAAAGTTGCCTCGGCGACGACCACCACCACCATCGCTGCCGCCGGGGACCTGGAGCACCTGGCCCGGGTAGATTAGGTCCGGGTTGCTGATGTTGTTGTGCCTGGCAATCTCCTCGAACGAAGTGCCCACGATGGCGGCGATGCTGCGCAGCGTGTCGCCCGGCTGGACGGTGACGGTGCGAGGGCCTCCACCTTGGCCGCCGCTGACCCAGCGGAAGCTGCCGTCGTCGTTCTCCAGCACCTCGTTGAGGTTGATGGAGCTGGACTGGTGCGACCCGTCGAGCCGCGCGCACGATGCGTAGAGGACGTAGTCGTCGAGCGAGATGTCGCGGGACGTCGAGGTGAAGTTGCCGGCATAGCGACCATCGCCGCCGCCGCCGCCGCCGCCGCCGCCACGTTGCCTCGAGCCGGAGTCGCGGCGTCGATGAGAGTGACGCGACGATCGACTGCTCGACCGGCTGCGGGAGCGACGACGACCGCCGTGCCGTTCCTCCTCCTCACGCCTCCGCCTCTCCTCCTCCTCCTCCCGCCACCGCTTGGCCTCTTCCTTCTCCTCGTGCCGCTCCTCCTTCCACTCCGACACGCCGTCCTGCAGCTTGGACCCGGCAAAGGCACCGGCGATGGCGCCGACGATGGCGCTCGTCTTGCTGTGGCCCGTGGCCTGGCCGCCGAACTTGGCTCCGCCAAAGGCACCGGCCGCGCCGCCGGCCAGCGCGCCCATCAAGCCTCGCTCGCCGTCTTCCTGTCCGCCGCCGTACTGCTGTGGCGGATAGCCTTGAGACTCTGGCTCCTGTCTGTACGGCGGAGGCTGCTGGTACTGCGTGTGATACTGCTGCTGCTGCTGTCCGCCTCCCTCATAGTAGGAGCCCGCCTCCCCCTGACCACCTTGGCGGTAGCCCCCCTGAGGAGGGGGGTATTCGTTGTTGTTGTTCTGATAGCCGTAGCCGTCATTCTGATAGCCGTAGCCGCTCATGATGACTTTTGACGGGGATGGATGAAGATTAACAATGCAAGCGGTGATGTGTCGTCTGGGGGTTTGAACCTGAGAATGCCAGACTTGATCAGGACAACAGCCACGCCCACGACATATATATACCACAACGTATGTTTAAGCCCAAGTCCCCAAGGGGACGCAAGCACTGATTCACGGCCCCATCTCCACTCCCCTGCGTTGGAGAGTGGCTCATGCTCCTTGACCGACGAATACACAGCCCCCAATATGCCGCTGCCACGTATGCCGGGGCGACTAAGTATTCTGGCAACCAGTGATGCTCGAGCCATGGCAAAAGGAAAACGTTTGACCTATACTCTGCATATCCGGGTCTTGGAAAAGAGTAGGTTGCAGCATCTTGACTGGCCGGCAGTCAAAAGCCGTTGAAGAACATGTCTCTCTCTCTTTTCTCGCCCGCTCGATGTTAACTGAACTGAGATGGAGACGGGCGACCCATAATGGTGGGACGTGCATCCATCCATCCATCCGTATAAGCCCCCGGATGAAGCCATTAGCAGATGCGACTAGACAAGGCGCATAACAGGGGGTCCCTCCATGGAACCGGCTGCTCCTTATAGCATCCATGGATAAATTAATAAAATAAAATAAAATAAAATACAAGCTTTAAGCTTAAGCATCATCTATGACGGAAAAAGGTGCCCGAGTACAAGTCCGCAAACTTACTTACATACTAGACACAACATTCAGCATCTCGCAATTCACAGCACCAGCCCAAGCTTCATCCTCGCACAACATTGACACTTCTTCCTCCTTTTCCCTTGGCCCTCCCAATTCCGATGACGAGCGCTGCTCCGCCTCCAAGCTGGACCCCTCCTGCAGCTGTGCATGCTCCATCCAGGTGGCGCGGTTGGCTTGCCCCAGACATGCGCCCTTGTTCCATCAACAGGCTCTGCGGGCCAGTCAAATCAAGGGACGAATCGTCAACGCAAGAGTGGGCAACCTCGAATCAGATTACACGAGCTGCACTCTACCGCTTTGATGGTTTTTATCCCTGTGGTGTCTAGACGCCGTCGATCCTTGCACTGTAACGGTGCCAGCGGATGCCGACGACGAAAATTTGAAAACAAAAGCTTGATGTGTAGCCCAGCGTCCAAGGATTAAAATGTGCCAGGGTTGAAAGATAAAGATGAAATGTGAACCTGTGCGAGATACAGGGCTCTCGCAGATCTTATAGGAAGACACTACGCGCTTCGGCTGTTGTGCCCATGTAAGCCCGCTCATGAACAACATCGGCGTATAAAGCATCTAGAGATCAGTGTATATTTCCGATAAGTGCCAGCAAGGCGAAGAATTGGACATCAGAGGATATCATAACGGCCCCTTGCCGTATCCTTGCCTCCGGCAGTCTACCGGGAGCAGCCTGTACTTATTATAAGAATGCTCGACAGTCTTATACGGACACATACGGCTTCAGTTAAAATACACTCCGAAGCAGTCACTGCTTTCAACGTATCTAAACTAAGTTCCATAGCACGCACTGATCTGAACCGCGATTCAGCGCGAGCATCATCAGATAGATGCAATTGCTCGTAGTAGCACTATGTTTATATGCTGTAACATCCGTCACGAATTTAAATCATCTTCGAGCGCTCAGAGAGTAGTTTACATGTGGTCATTTCTATCTTGAGCTATCGCCTATACCAAAGCGCCGCATGATCTCAAGCCATCATGTTTATCAATCCCAACATCGTATTCCCCCGTCCAAAGCATCATTATGCTGTAATCATTCGTTAAATCTTGGCTAACCTGAAGCCAACCAGCGTATATCTCGCCCCGATAAATAAAAGACAGCCCACCATCATGGAGCAACCGCAAAACAGCTGCAATCCCAGATAGCTACCGTGCTGTGTCTGCACAATGGCGCCGCCAATAGGGCTGCCCGTCAGCGCTCCGATAGACTGAATTGCAAACATTGTGCCAACGCGGGTGCCGATCTGGCGGAGCTCGGATATCTGTGCGATGAGCGTCGGTCCGATGGAGATGAATCCGCCGGAAGAAAAGCCGAAGATGACAACAAAGACGAGGATGCCGGCCATGTTATGGACGGGAATCCACACCGCCAGACAAAAGATGGCAGAGATGAAAGTGATGATAATCATGACATTGTACTTTCCAATCTTATCCGCAACAATGCCGGGGAGTATGCGTCCGAGGATGCTCACGGCGTTGAGGATCGGCAGCAGATACGGAACCAGTGTCGGAGAGAAGTTTGCATTTTGAGCCTGCAGTATAACGTAGTTGAAGGGCAAGAACATGCCCCACATGAAGAAGAAGGAGGCAATAATGGTGACGGTTAAATGAACATCTTTGAGGTTGTCGATATATTCTCGAAAGACAAAGGGGCGTGGGCGAGGCGGTAGCCTCGACTTGACCGTCAAGCAGGCAATCGTCAGCAAAAAGATGAATATAAAGGCCATGGTGCGCATCATCCATGGAAAACCGATTTCAGCGGTCAATTTATCCATCATGATGGGCAGAACGACGCCGCCGAGGGACGACCCCGAGACCATGATGCCGTAGGCGGCCGCACGCTTCTTGAGGAACCAGCTGACAATGGAAGACATGCAAGCATTGAAGACAGCGCTAGAGCCGACAGACGAGACGATGGACTGGGAAAGAAAGATTTGATAGTACTCTGTGGAGAGGGAGGTCATCATGAGCCCGAAGATGTAGGTGACAGAGCCTCCCCAGAGGAGCCATCGCGGCCCATAGTTGTCGTATATGCGGCCAAACTAGAATAATGAACATTAACACTTGTGTCATTCTTTTTTTTTTTCCTCCATTCTCCTCTCTTTCGTCCACGATATCAAATGGCATACTTACTATCGACCCGCAAAAGATTTGCAAAAAGACCTGCACGGACAAGATCCAGCTCACCGCAGACTCATCGTACTGCTTCAACGGGCCAGACACATAGTAATCCTCAAAGACGCCCACGCAGTTGACGAGCCCAAACGTGCAAAACAAAGCACACCATCCGCCAAAGACGACCAGCCAAGCCTCCGCTCCGCCGTCTGGAAAGTCCCCTCCCGGGGGACCTGGAGGAGCTTTGTTAGCCTCTACATCTGATCCGATCAGAGGACCGGTATAATCAGAATGCTCAGAGGTATTGACCCTAGATAGCTTGTGATCTTGAAAGTGAGCATCCTGTTCGAATCCTGGCTTTTCGTGGGCGACCGGAGTGTCAGAAAGGGGGATGAAATTCGACATCGTGGGCGGCAGCCGTAGCCAGTCCGGAAAAAGAAAGACGAAAGATTCTTTTCCTTCTTTTCTTATGAAAAATGAGAGGAAGTCGGCCGTTCAAGAAAAGCCAACGATATGTGAAATCCAGGAACAAGCAAGAGAGAGCTATGCCATGTAAGTGCGCGTTGGTGATGTTTCAAGCAGACCCAACTAACACAGGCCGGTTGTATGACACTCTACACGGACCTTGTTGATGAAACTTTCTCGTGCCACTGCCAACACAAAAGTATCACACGAAATTGCGGTCATTCACTGATTATAACTCCTTGGTAGAGAGTCATGTCTGCAACAAAGCGCGGGCATCGCAAGGCTCCCAGCTCGCTCAATTCCACAGAGCCAGGCCAAACCATCGAATAAAGCGCCCCTCGCTATTTACGGCCATTTCGCGATTCTCTTAGCCCGCGCTGGTCGACCAGCCAGGACAAGCCGGTGGCAACCTACTCGGATTCCGACGCCGACAATAGAACGACTCTCTGTGCCAACAAAAGCAATCCGGCCCCATTGTTTCCTACGCGTTGCCATTGTCGCCATGCTGCCCAAGCTTGAAAGAACATTCTAGCCTAGTCGGTTGGTTCAGGGATAACAACGTACCTTAGAGTGACTTGCTGCCGCTGCTCGAGGTGGCACGTTGCAACAGGTGCAACAATGTATTGCCATCGAGTGCACAGAACGGCAGCCGGCATTGAAAGAGAAAAAAAGGAAACAATTCTTCTTCTTTTTTTTTTCTTCCCACCAGTAACTCATGGCCATCATACCCTACCAGTCTCGTACGGTTTGAAGCGTATGCCATATCTGCCTACCCTGTACTAGGGGCTTTGCTGCAAATAAACACCAGAGTCGAGTTTCATTAGTAGCTGCACCATATCGTATTCTCAGAATTGAAAAATCTTTGATTTCTGTAGCGATCCTGTCATTGCTGTAAAGATGTTTCAGCATAGGCCCCTGTGTGAGGCAATATGCCGCTCGGTCTCGCGCTCGGGCAAGGACCATGAAATCCGAGGTTCGTCCTCATCATCGATAGCATAGCAAACATTAGCTTCACACAGAACATACCAGTTGACACAGACCACGTCACCAGTGCACGATGCCACCCCGTGAAGGCGTTTTCAAGTCCTGTGTCTTACAGGCAAGATTCTAACACCGGCGGATCGTCGTCCGCGTAATGGCCTCGTAATATACAACATACGTGCTTGTTGAACAAACGTAATTTTACCTCTTAATTCTCCTTTTTTTTTTTTGGCGTCCCACTTCGAATCATCGAATAAATTCCTTCAGGTCCTTCTTATCCTCAAATGTCACTTTCCCATCCTGTTTTACCGGCTCTACACTGATTCCAGCGTCACTAGGCGCTGTTGCAGGCTGATCTTCCTTGGCCGTGATAGACTTCGCCACTGCAGATGCAAGCGTGCCTGCCTGTGCGTCGGCAATCTCATTCACTTGTTCATTGCTGAGGCTGTCAACGACGCGTACGCCTCGGCTTGACAAAAGGACAGTGCTGGGTCCTTTGAACTGTAAAAACAGTCTGTCGCCCCAGATTGTCCGACGAGTCATGGTTCGCAGGCTGTAGAACACGCGTGCAAGGAATTTGTAGGCCTCTGATTCCCTTGCCTTCTTTATAAATTCCGTCTCAGGAATCCAAGAGGTCAGAGATGGGATCTGAAGTCGAAGACTGGCACTCTTGAACCGGAAAGGTGTTGGTTGGTGCTTCGTTACTGAATATGCGACGACGCTGCCGGGATGCGCCACAAATTCCTCTCCCTCGGAAAGTTGCAGCTGGTATATCTGCCCGGGAGCAGACAGAGCCACAAGGCCACGCCCGGTCACGAACGTGCTACCCCAATGCGCCACCGCAAGTCTTCTCTGGATCCTTGACGACAGACTCAGAGTGTGACCCGTCCAAGCTAGCAGCGCATTGCGCTGGGTCACCATCCAGTCGGTCGTTCCATCTAGGTGTAGAATCGCAAATGTCGTAGTAGGAGTCTTGGTAGAGATTAGAGCCGTGATCGGCGTGGTGGCAGATATGCGCTGATAGAGAAAAGGGACTCCGAATGGCGCTCGTGGGAGAGGGTTAAGTAATGACAAGGTTGATTGTGCCTATAAAAACATTCCCCGTTAGCATTTACCGCTCTTGCGATGCCGTTGCCCATCATCATCTCTCTCACATTGTCTGGGTTCCCCGCCACTGCCACCAACGTCCCGCGCCGCGTATAGAGTCTTTGGGAAGCGGAAAGCGAAACGGAGAGAAGAGAGTATGGCGAGCCAATGACTTCGAATCGAGCATCTTAATATTCACAGAGGTCAGCTCAAGTCAAAGCCCGGGAGGAGAACTGCGCGAATGCTTGTCCATACCGGCTGTGTCCCTCAAGTTTTCAATTGCGCCAAATGCATCACCCCCACTACTTCTCGGCGACTCAGTGCTCGGCGTGGCACTGATCTGGATGCCGCGGCATTGCCAGCACACATACTGTACCGGGGGCTTGCTGCGCAAGGCGCGCGCCGTCCGAAGCAGCGGCGAAGGGCCCCTCATTGCGCCGTGTGTCGAGCTCTCGAGAGCTTCTCGAAAACTTGGGACGTTGGAAGCTTCTCCCAAGTCCGTCTGCCGCTAAAATCCCGGCAATTCTCGCAGTTGCCTGACGTCCGGGTCGGTCTTTCCCGGCGCCGGCATCCCTGCCCCAGCGCTGCACGTGTTGTTGCCGTGGCAACACGCCTCCATGCACCAGCCCTTGGCAGCTGCCAGCCCTCGGAAATTGCGTGCCAAAATACGGTCAATCTGCTAACGATTCAGCATTCCAGGGACAGCGGGTGCTCACTAAGCAAAAACGAGGAGGTAGGAAAGTTGGACTCCATCGCGGGCACGTTCCATTTCTACGGCGGCGGCATCCTCTCCTCCGTACCTCAAACTCAATTGACTGCCAATGTCGGTCCGCGTCGTCGCCAGGTTGCGTCCTCTCCTGCCCAAGGAGCTGGAAAAGGACATCATTGTTCGAACCGACAGTGTCGAGCCTGACAAGCCGGCGACGATTGTCAAGATCCCGAACCCGCGGAACGAGAGTGAAGAGTTCTCATTCACCTTCAATGGCGTCTACGACCAGGAGACCACGCAAGAAACTCTATTTACTTCCGAAGGTGGGAATAACTTTTCTTCTTTTCCTTGATTCCCCCCCTATCTTCTCCCTCTCCGCGTCTAACGCGTTTTCGCGGGATAGCCATGTTAACCTGAACAGTGGCGCCGCATCTCAAGTCACTGTTTCAGGGTCTCGATGTCACCATCTTCGCATATGGCGTCACGGGGACGGGAAAGACGCACACAATGCGAGGAGGCATGAAGCTGGCCGACCGGGGCGTGATTCCCCGGCTGCTCAGCGGCATATTCCGCCGAGGAAAGAAGATTATGAAGGAAACAGAGGGGAATACAACAGTCGACGTTGCCCTCTCTTACTATGAAATCTACAACGACAAGGTCTACGATTTACTCGAGCCACCTGAGAAGCGGACGCCGACCGGCTTACCTCTGCGTGCCGAAGCCAATGGGAAGACAGTCGTGGTGGGCCTGACGGAGCGAGCTTGTGAGGACCTCAAAGACTTTGAGAAGCTCTATATCGAGGCCAACAACAATCGCGTAACAGCGGCTACCAAGCTCAACGCTCACAGCAGTCGAAGCCACGCCATTCTGCGGGTCAAGCTGACGCAAACAACCGGTAACATGGTTCGCGAAAGCACAGCGTCCGCCATCGACCTGGCTGGCTCAGAGGACAACCGCCGAACAGACAATGACAAGGAACGGCTTGTGGAATCTGCAGCCATCAACAAGAGCCTGTTCGTGCTTAGCCAATGCATTGACGCCATCTCGCAAGGAGCTAAGAGGATACCGTATCGTGAGTCCAAGATGACTCGAATCCTGTCTCTAGGCCAGAACAATGGCATCACAATCATGATTTTGAACCTTTCCCCACTACGAAACTACCACCTCGATACCCTGAGCAGCTTGAACGTCAGCTCCAGGGCCAAGCGGATTGAGGTCCGCGAGATCGAGAACGAGGTCGTGTTTAAGCAAGTTCCTAGGACGAACTCGGCTGCTACAACTCAGCGGCAGCCCTTGCGACCGTTGGCCAATGCCATCAACACCCACAATGTCCACAACGGAAACGTTGCGGCCAAGGCTGCGGAAGTAGCCAAACCTGTCAAGGCTTTCAGCGTATATACCGACAAGGCAAAGCCCTCGGCTATTGCGCGTCCCACTACTAGCTCTTCTCAACCTCGAGCCGCGTCTCAGACTCGCTCCGCCTCTCAGACCAGATCTTCATCCTCCCTAAAACGGACATCCGACCACCATGATCCTACCTCACGACCTAGCAAGCTCGCTCGGCCTATTGTTCACCAGACCCCCCAGAAACCGGCGGCACAGGCCTCTCAGCAAGCCGTAACCGTTACGGCGGCCGAGATTGAAGCCATGGTGGAGAGGAAAGTTAGTGAAATACTAGCAGCAAGGACTGCGGCCGAGGAATCGATTCGACGGACACAAGGCTCGCCTGAGGTCAGTGATGCGGTTCAGAAAAGACTAGAGGCTTTGGAGCGGCGGATCGAGAACGAAGAGTGGAGGGAAGATGCCAAGACCGAAGGGCTGCGGCATCTGCTAGCAGCTAGACACCACAAGGAGAGAGGTGACGATGCTGCCGCACTGAAGGCCTACGAGATGGCATTGCCATACTTTCCCAATCAAGCGAAGCTCATCGGGAAGATTGAGCGCCTGCGAGCTCGTTTAGAAGCTTCGGGAGGTGCGTCGCCCGAGAGGAGGGAAAAGAAAAAGGACCGTAAGGTGCGACGCAAGGTCACCAGCGATGAAGACGACAACGACGCTGAGGCGGATGTCGAGGAAGAATGCCATACTTCTACACCCAAGATCAAGGCTAGTAAGCTTAAGGCTAGGAGGGTTCCAAAAACACTTCTTCCCGATGAGGACGAAGAGACGACGCCCCGCACTCAGCGACTGCTCGATGTGGTCAACTCACGAGATCCGACCCAGATCCGAGGCCTCGTGGGATTCGGCGTGAAGAAGGCTCAGGACCTGGTAGACTACCTGGAGCTGGCGAGTACGGAGGGTGGCGGCGAGATCGAGAACCTGTCTCAGCTGCGAACGATTCCCGGCATGGGAGGCCGAACCGTAGACCGCGCGTACGAGGGACTGGTAGCGAGAGCATAACTCATGGGGCGGCGTTATATGTGTCTGCGTCTATGTACTACTAACGTTGCACTTGGATAGCATAAGGCGATTGCCAGCAGAGCGATCACATAAAGCATTATACGGCGTTGGGAGTTGTCCGAAGCCAAGCGAGCGCGTCAGCACATATTTGCACACATTTGTTGCAAGGAATCCTGACAGTCGATTTGCTTAAGACGCAGCATTATTACAAGCGAGCATCATCAGAATTGATTTTCCCCCCTTGCATGAATGCCATGCAGCCTCGACCGTGTTTTGCTTTGTCTTTCTTGTTCCGTTTTTCTTGTCATGTTACTCTTCCTAGACTGTCTTCTTGAGTTTGTGAGTGAGCTGTGTCTGTATGTGAATGGTGATTTTGGAGTTGGTTTTACTAGACTGGGTCGCTTTCTACTGTGTAAGACACATATTTCCATTATTAGAAGGGTGTTTTATATCTGCGAGCGGACCCTCTGTAGCGTCCGTTCGATGTCTTTTTTCTCCTGTGAGTTTTTTTTATTCCTGTACTGGACTTGAAGGCGTACTTGCAATGCATTATTCATTAGATACCTTAGACTGCCATGTTTTCGCATTGCGTGATGGTAAATTTATAGTATAAAATAATTACTTGAGTATGCCTTCCTCGCCGTCGGTCTTGAAAGGCAAGACTCGATATAGAACCAGACGCCATCAACCATCGATCCAGCCTTCTATCTCGCGGAACCTAGGTAGATGGGACACCTAGGTTAAACCACGACTGAGTCGTAGAAGCGTCATGTCCCAGTCTCACGACTCATAAAATCCCACACACCACAAACAATGTACCTCTACCGTCTCTCCGGATATCCGAGCTACTTACTGTCAAGCCTCAAGCCCAAGACGCCTCCTAAGCAAAGAAAAGAATATTCTGCTCAATCTAGAAAATGCTTTGCCACCTCATTTTGACAAGAACGACTCAAGTTCTCACCCTCACCCACACACCCCATATTAAAAAAGCACATACACATCGCCCAATCACCCTTTGCGCCCATATTCAGAAACAAGCCCCCTTCTCCCCACACACTATTTCTGTATATAGATTGGTACTAACATTGGTCCACTTCATTCTGACATTCTATCATTTTTTCCATGTTTCAAACGGCCGTGTCACAAAAGAATCAGCGCACTGTTTTTCTGTCTTAGGGGGGGAGGCGAAACTTTTCCCCAAGAACCTGTCTTGCAAATTTTTGGTTGGTAAGATGCGGCATGTCATGTCATGCATGTAGCCGCCGGGTCGGCATGCGTAATGCCCATGACGCGGCGAGAGGTGAGCGGTATGATGATTGCCGATGCCGTACCTCTTTCATGACATTCCGCATAGCTGAAGAACAGTAAGAGGGGCAAAGGTCTTTAGGAGTTGACTTGCGCGAGCACAGTATACTGGTGCGGAAGTGCCGGGTTAAATCATCACACGAAGAGAGGGGGTTTACCACGGAATATTCTATGAGCATGCACGTTCCGACAATGCCGCAATGCGGGGGGAGGTATCGAGATGGAGTAAATATCCTGTATGGTTTCATTGATTTGTGTCTATGTACAAGGCCGTATCAAATCGGTCTGTTTACCCTGTGGTCATAGCAGTCATGCCATGTGCTGCTCCCAGCTCCATAAGAAAATAAGAAGAAAATAACTTGACCCAACAGTAGAATATGTCCAATGAATCTTTCTGACAATACATGTCCAGACCAAAGAGGCGTGAGGGCGAAGTGGAAAAATGAGATCCCATCTAAAGCCAGAGAGCGTAAATCAAAGCCATGGACTTTGATGAGATATAAAATAAATATTCGTAAGAACGACGCACAATTCTGTACGTGGGGCTGCCTTGGTAGGTCGTAACCAAAAGCCGCCCGTGATGTATCCTCCACTTTCAAACCCGAAAATCCAAACCGTACACCATCCAAATGGAAATAGCATCGTCCCTTTTTTTGTTGTTTGTGATTTGTTCCTGTGCCTAGAACCTCTTTACCGGATCATGCTGGTCCGACGCTGGACTGTCTTTTGCTGATCGTGAGGGCCAAAGCCAGGCATCGAACTGAAGCGGTTCAGCTTCTTGCGCTCAGGCAGAGTGTCCATCGTAGGGGAAACAGGCTCAGGAGTGACAGAAGGCAGAGAGGATCGAGGAGTGGGCGATGCGCGGTCGCCGTGTAGAGCATCAACACGAGACGTGCTGGACTCTGTGGAAGATCCGGTGCTGTTTGGCGTCTGGTAGATGTACTCGCCGTCGACGTAGACGGCATTGGAGACGAAGGTAGAGCGGCGATGGCGGCGACGGGTGTAGCGCTGTTCGAGGCGGAAGAGTTCCAGCTTAGCCTGGATACGTTCGAAGAGGCTCTGACCCATGGTTGTGGATTTTCAGAGAGTATCAAATCTTAGAAATCGCGTAGTTGATGATCTGTGAGAGGTGGTTCGCTGATTGTAGCCGGTTTTTTCTTTTCTTTTCTTTTCTTTCCCTTGTGTCTTTCGGAGTCGGTCGAAGGTATTGTAACGAAGAGCGCCCGAGGTTTAGATCGAGGCAAGCGTTTTGTCGCTTTGTAGTAGCAAGCTTGAGCGCGTATCCAGCACGAAGATCAGGCGGTGCGAGGTATATAGGTAGATGAGTGTGTAGAGAAGGAAGATTTTGGAATTATGAAGTAGGTAGGCAGAATGAAAGGAAAGAAGAGGTACGTGGACAGGGGACGATTCGGGTGTTCCTTTGGTATTAGTACCGTTGAAAGCCTAGGAGAGAGAGAAAAGAGCGACGAGAGGTTGGGGAGCTGCAGCTACAGGGGCCTCTATTCTGGATGGGGATTAGAGAGAATAGATGGAAAGAAGAGAAGTTCAAGTTGAGCGAGGAAGGAAGAGGCGAGTGGAAGGTCTTCTGCAGACTCGAGGACCGGGGGGGCGAAGAGGACTAGGATAGATCAGCAGGTACGAGGCTCGTTGGTGGAGATGGCACTCCTGGGGGAAGTACAAATACGCCGTCCAGCTGCTCGTACCGATACCAGATCCTTGTGCCCTCCAGAGCGAGGACCTCATGGCAACGCTGCAGGCCGCACATTATGCAACCCTGCTTGGCGGCCTGGACGGCCAGGGGTGGCCACGAGCAGCAGGTATCTGGACCTTGACGTGCTGGGCCAGAGTGGGCTGGGCGGGCAAGCGAAGTGCGCGGAGCCTGCGGACTGGGAAGGTCTGATGGCGAGCCGGCGAGGGAGCTCGTGGCCATGCAAGTAGCGCTACCTGGGCCCAGCGGGATTGCTCCAAATCAAGCCGCCAGCCCAGCGCTAATGTGCATAGATCCTAGCGGCCTTCAATGAGCTGCAGGGGGCTCCACGTCGGTCTCTGTAAGAGGTCAACGGGTATGAGTACCTTCAAACACGAATGCTCTGCCTGCTTGCTCGTTCATTTTCTGATCTGATACCTCATGTTATCTTAGGCGAGGCGCTCGCTTTCAAAGTTTTCAAAGGTACCCAATGTACCTTTGTGCGGAGTGAAGTGGTTGAATTTCTTGGCTTTTAGGTGCATCTGCAAGTCTACCAAAGCGTGATCAGATTCAAGCATGACTACTAAAGTATTGTTCAAAAGAATAACGCAAAAGAAAGACGGCGATACGAACCCCTCACGCGAGTGGCTACAGAGTACACAAATCAGACGTCTGGTTAGTACTCCATCGTCCATTCTCCATTGCAAAAAAGTCCTGAAACTCCGATAGGCCTCTCTCTACCTCTTGCGAATATCCCCCCCTGTGCCCTTCTCTCAACAAGCTTGGTTCGCCCGCAGTTGGCTGCCAATGTATGAAACGCCTTACTCCGTATTGCGGGTAATTTAGCGCAGGGGCTGCTGCGTGGCACGAGTGGCTCTGCGTCCCAACTGGCAAAAGGCGCCCCGCCGTTGTGGGTGGTTGGTCGCTCGATGGTCGCTCGGATGCGCCAATAAAGCCGTCGACGGCGCGGCCCCGACAGCGCCATGCCGTATTGTGCACTGATGCTTGCCCGGCTATGGGCAAGTGTCCTGAGGCCGGCTGCGATATGGGTTGGCCTAAGCGACATTGCGAGCACTCGAGCCTGCGGTTGGAAATTGGCTGGGCTGGATAACGAAGTTTTCAAGCTTGTTCTCTTAGTGAACGGAGGCTACATTGTCGCGACGCTTCTGACTGCGGTTCGTGGCAGTACCTGCGTAAACAGAGTTTTCGTCAAGAGTTTTGTCTCCTCTGCTGAACACGAAGTCGGCAACGTTAGCCTTGGTACCACTTACGCAAGTATGTGCCAACAATGCGGGAAACGACCAGATGTAGGCACTCGCCGTACTCGTATTTGAGGAACCTTGTTCCCTTCACAGAGCTTCAAGCTGGTCTGCTTGACCCCCAAGCCAGGCCTCGCAGCGCTGCTGGAAGTGGTATCGAATGGTTCCTGATACTACTGCCCTCCTAGTAGCAGTAGCTGCAGGACTTGTGCAGCCTACCGAGCTAGTACCTGAGCAGCTGCATGTCGAGCGCCCTGTAGCGCAAATATGGTCAAGCCATTGAATGATTAGCTAGCGCGTACTCGCCCCCAGAAGATAGTGTAGTACTACTTAGCTTCTAGCTTGAGATGGAATATTCCTGGCAAGTAGCAATTATCAATGCTACAAGGATCAAATGGAGATATTTGATTAGTGTACGGGGACTTGTGCGAACTTCACCCTAATGTAATCAGCCTCGAAGAAAAAAAGGCAAGGGTTGAATTGCACTTACTGGTACACTAGCCCCTGCACGCCTTTATCCGTTATTGTCTCCTTTCCTATTAGCAGAAAGGGAACCCGGAAGCTCTGATAGAAAAGCGATAACACTGCGGATTTGCAATTTTCATCATCTCCAGAGCTCCTTCATGTCCACAAGTCATCGCTCACCGATGACATTCGCTTGCTAGGTGCGGATGGCGTCGTGCCCACTCATTCCACGTGGCTTCTAGAAGCGAGACTCGATCTCGACAGCTCTCCTTGAGCAAAGGCCAGGACATGAACCCCTTACCCCCTCATTCCACTTCTGAAGCGAGTGCATGCTTGCATCATGGCTGGAGGAAATCAATGCGGCGGCCCGTATCGCTCTACCCCATAATCTGTGAATGGCGGGTAAGGCTAGAAAGACGAATTGCGTCTGTCAAAATCGCCTCGTCTATTGATTAGCGAATCGTCATATTAGACTGCCATCGCCTCTGAGCACATTAGTGGACGCTTTTGAGCACATATATCTGGGAAATATTATCCCCCCCCCTCCATAATGCATAACTATGTACTTGCCCTCGAACAAGGAGCCTCGACGGCAGCGTTTGTACTGGTGCCCAATCCTGTTTCAGTTTTCTTGTTTTCTCCTGTCTGTACACCTCTAGTTCCAAAGTGTCGTTTGCATGCATACGTGAAATATTTAGTCATAGCTTGGAAACCCTTAACTCAGAGCATCCATATGAGTCTTCCCTCTTCTATGGCATGAGTATCACCAAGTTTGTACTTCTGGACTCTATCTAATTCTTTTCGGGCACCTCTAGTTAGAGCCATTCATGACCCTCCTGGACTTCAATCTTGAACCCTGAAGTTGTGCTCGTTCCTGAGCGATGTAGCACAAACGTCCCAGACCCAACTGCCTCATCTGTCTCGGGTACCTCGCAGACACAGCGGCTACTCGTGTGACAGTGACTCGGTCTGTGCCTGGGATGCTCGAAGGCTGTTGCGTCGTGTCTCAAACGCCTACTCGCCTCGGCTTTCTGCACTCACCTGCTGCCCGCTGTAGAGTTTCACTGACGGGAAGGAGCAGATCACTGCTGTAGGGTTCGGAAGGGATTTCGAGATGAAAAAAAAAGAAGAACGCCCAGTTCTGGGAAGGCGCATGTGCTGCAAACTCAGGACTGTTGAGATAATTCCCTCCATACGTAACTGAGTGATCTACTTGGGTAGGTAGGTAGCACCTACTTTACATACGGGTTGTAGTGGGTTACCTTATCTGGAACGCATGTAGACACCCGTGAGGAAGGATCAGATCGGGAACCGATTGCCGTTCAATATCAGCAGCTTGTTTGCGCGTCATTGCCGAATAATTTAGTTATGAATATCAAATGTCATTCGAGACAGATAAAGATCCCTAACGAGGCATACTGCCAGACAGTAGACAAGCTGTTATGTGCCTTGGTCTAGTTGACTGCTTATTCGGTGCCCGGTTTTGCAAAATACGGCCTTCATTCGTTTGAATCTGTCTGACACCTTTTGTCCTTGATATACGTTGTTAGAACTGGTCCAAGTGCCATACATCCGTGCCAGAAGGAGTCGAATTTCTTCAATCTTTATTTTCTTGCACGGCTCTCTTTGGAAATAGTTTCGTGTGGCGACTCACAATGCGGGCTCTTAACCTTTGGAGTCTCGTCGTTCTTGCGCAATGGACTTTGTCACTAAAAAATAACCTGAAGAGAATGACTGATCTGCCTGCAACGAAGGGCAATGCTGTAACAAACAGGTACATTGTCGAGGTTGAAGAGGTATGTTATTGTTCTCCTACTTCTCCTTAGTTGCCGCCAATTCACAGCCAACGAATCGTTTAGGGGAGCAGTGCCGCCATGGCTGCTCAATTTGCTCTGCCATCTTCCAGAAACGGCACCTACTTTAGGCAATTTGACTGCGGTGACATCTTCAACGGTCTCGTGATCGAAACCGAAATCGACAATGTCGACACCCTCAACGCTGTCCCGGGCGTAGCCAACGTTTGGCCAATGAAGACTGTTCCCCTCACCTCTGCCGTGGAGCGAGTCAAAGTCGCTCCTGAAGCCAAATACCACAACTATTCGGTGCATCAGTGGACAGGCGTCGATCAACTTCATGCCCAAGGCATCCGAGGCAAAGGTGTCACTGTTGCAGTCATTGATACTGGCGTTGACTACACCCACGAAGCGGTTAGTACCTCATCATCATCATCCCGAGTTCGATGCCGTGCGCTGATTCTGTCCACAGCTTGGGGGATGTTTTGGCCCAGGTTGTAAGATTGCAGGTGGATATGATCTCGTGGGCGCCAAATGTGAGTCTTCAACAGCACCGGCCGCCGAGATGAGCTGATGTAGAGCCAAGGGATCTCTCATAACGAGAAGCAATATCCAAAACATCCAGATCAAGACCCCATGGATTTCCACGGCCATGGAACGCACGTAGCTGGAATCATTGCCGCAGAGAATGAATGGTACTCTGCTAGCTTTTCCGGTTCTTATGGCTCAGATGGGCTGACTATTCGTCCATAGGCTTACTGGTGTTGCTCCCGATGCCAGACTCCTCTCATTCAAAGTGTTCGCTGATGTAAAAGGAAATCCCTCTTTATGAGTCACTAACTAGCTAACGGCGAGCTAGCATCCTTGGGATACAGACGAAGATGTACTCATTCAAGCTTTTTGCGATGCATACGGCGTAGGGGTAGGCCTTCTTGGACTTGCTTGACCATTTCCGAGTCTAATCTCCATTTCTAGGCAGACGTCATCACAGCGAGCATTGGTAGACCTAATGGTTTTACCGACGATCCTTGGGCTCTAGTCGCTAGCAGGATTGCTGATAAAGGTGTTGTAGTTACTATCTCGGCTGGAAACGAAGGCAACACCGGGCCATTTTATTCAAGCAGTGGTGCCGACGGCCATAATGTCCTCTCCATAGCCGCCATCAACGTCACTGGGAATCCAAACATTAGCGTCTCCGATCCTCGTGCGGCACCAATTCCTGCCTTGTTCACCTCTTGGGGCCCGACGAATGAGTTGATCCTCAAACCTGATATTGGCGCTCCGGGCTATAAAATCGTCAGCACGGTACTCGACAACAGCTATGCATCTATGAGTGGGACATCCATGGCAGCACCATACATTGCAGGCGTTGCTGCGCTGTATATATCCAAGCATGGAGGTCGTGAAATCCATGGCCCAGGCTTTGCCAAAATGCTTGCCAATCGTATCATCTCCAGTGGGCGCAGCGTCGGGTGGGCAGCTGCCAATATTGAACCTGACTTCATGGCTCCTCCTTTTCAGGTCGGCACTGGCCTAGTCAATGCGCTCAAAGTTATCAATTACGAGACCCAGCTATCGTTTGAGCCATTCTCTCTCTCGGATATCGTGCAATTCCGTTCGCAATGGGCAGCCAACATTACTAATTCAGGAAATCGAACCCTGCGGTACTCTTTTGATCTCGAGCCGCAAGCTGGAGTCGAGATTCTTGACCCTCATTACGGGATAAGGACCGTCTACTTGCTCAAGCCTCAACGTATCGCACCGATAGTCGAATTTCCTGAAGAGGTCATTCTGAGGCCAGGAGAGGAGCAACAACTGGAGTACGTCACTTTCTCTACACCATATTCTACGCTCGTAGCAGCTGATGTACACTAGGTTTATCTTCAACTTACCAGAAGGCGTCAACGACGACTACCTGCCTTTATATGGCGGTAAAATCTGGATTAGAGGAAGCAATGGCGAGGACCTTTCCATTCCCTATGGAGGTAAGCTCACTGATGAAGCATATTTGATCGATTCATGCCAGTCAGCTCATGCGTCCTTAATTTAAACAGGGGCAGCGTACGATAGCGAGAAGGCCTTTGACACCATGTTTTTGGGAGAACCCTTCATCACCAATAGGGACTCAAATTGGACGTGAGTGAGCTTTCATGAAGATGCCCTCTAGGTAGGCCTAACTTTGTGGAAATAGTTGGTCGTTTGACGTCGAAAGGAACCGTTTTGACTTTGTCGAGTTGTCCGCACGCCTCGAGTACCCGTGTTTCCATCTCCGCTGGGATGTCAGTATACAGCCTCCACTGATGCTAAATAACTGACTTGATTGAGCTAATTCATTGAATTTCTTTCAGATCTTTGAGTCTCATTGGAGCGAAAATTACTGGCAATACCCTCCCGTCGTAGGCAAATTCGGCTATGTTGGATCGGCGGCTACGATGCGGGATGCCGAATCATTTTGGTATTATGACTCGAACCGTATGGATAAAGAGGAAACAATCTCGTTTCCGCTATTGAGAGTTCCTCGCGGGTACAACAAGCATTGGTGGTTTGGCAAGTTGGCGAACGGAAGCCATATCACGCCGGGCAACTACACGTAAGATGTTAAGCCTCAAGCATGGACACCTTCTTGGGAATCTAACTGAACTGACGTACCTCTTGGCAGACTACGATTCGCTGCATTGAGACCTTACGGCAATCCTGCCATCTCGGATCATTGGGATATAATGCGCATGCCTGTCCGAAATATTGAAATTTTGCCCTACAGCAAGACAAATTCCACCAACTCCACTAGGCATTGAAGATTTGAGAGAAGATAAAGAGAAAGAACCTGGTACGTGGGCCTATAGCTACCGAATCTTATACTGGTAAGCTTGAAGTGAAGTGTCAAAAATAATCATCTTTTGTAAGAATGCTACGTCTTTGTGTTTGAACTTGTTGCTACGCATAACTATATAAGGCTTGAGTTGTTCCATATTCTTTCGTTATGTGATGGTCATTCTCCAGTGCTAGCAATGTTACTTCACATTGATGTGAGAGATTTGTGTGGCTTTGTCACCATCAGTTCGCTAGAAGCTGTTAAGTCGACCGGCAGAGTCTGATTGCTGGCATACCTTTGAAGTTTTTGTGTGTTTGGGTAATGGTCAATATAGTATAACTCACATTTTGTAACAGTGATGAAGTCAGTTATACGTGCCATATGAAATCTCATAGTTTCTAGGTAGCCCCGAGACGTACAGCTTCCGAACGAGATGAGCGGCCCCATATGCGCGTTTTACTACTATTTCTCTACTTTCAAATCTGGCTGCTGTCTCTTCATTTCGCGACATCCTCTAGAATCATGTCTGCTGCCTTTTCGGCAATGGCATATACAGTCGCCTGCGTGTGTGTACTGAGCTGAAGCGGCGCTATGCTTGCGTCTGCAACTCTGAGACGCTTGACGCCATAGACCTTCAAACGTTCGTCTACGACTCCTCCGCGGATGCCTGCATAGCCCCCCATGGCGCACGTTCCTATGGCATGCCCTGCCATCAGAGTATGGTCGAGGATCCAGTCTTTAATTTGCTCATCGCTGCTATATGTGCCGGCGGGCGGAGCAACTACCTGCCGAACAATGTCGGTGAGCGGCGATGAGTTTAAGATTTTGAAACCAAAGCGAGTGGCTTCCTTCATAATTTCGAGGTCGATTTGCCCCCGGGCTCCATAATAGTGCGCAGGATCAAGGAAGGGATCGTCTTCTTTGGCTGATAAGGAGGACTGTACGTGAACCGAGCCGACGGAGAAGGGATACTGCAGAATCTGCATCAGGACACCGTGTTTCTTTTCAGTCTCGAGTATGTTCCCAGCGCCTATCAGAAATATGTACTCTATATGACCAAGACGGCAGTGGTCTTCCAGCCATTCTGTCATGATTCTTTTCTTTTCTGGAGGAAATATGGGCAGAGCCTGGGCTTGGGAACGCAGCTTTTCTAAAGCTTCCCTTGTTAGAAATGTAGTGAGCGGCATGAAGGCCATGGAACCAGGAACGTTTGCAAGAGGACCTGTTCCATCTCGATCATACCGCTCACGAGCCGCAGCCGCGTAGGCGGGATCAAATTTGACATCATCTGGATTTTCTAGTGCTGGGTCAACCTCCATAAGGTGTCCCATTGCTTGGTTTTTTTTGTGACCATTAGCAAAAGACTTCTTCAATAGGTGGCACTTACAAGCTGGCACTTATAAGCAGGCCCTGCATGCTGTGTACTCACCTGGATGCTCTTGCAGGTTTTCACCTACCATAGGACTGTCTACTTTGACAGGAATCCCAGCTTGGGTCAGTATCTCGGGGTTACCTATGCCGGAAAGCTCTAATATTTGCGGAGATTTGATGGTGCCAGCAGACAGGATGACTTCGCGTGACGCGGAGACGACGTGCTCCTGGCCTTTGTGAACAAATCGGACCCCCGAAGCAACGTATTCTCCGTCTACTTTGTCCAGCACAACTTCCTTGACCATGGCTTCGGTCAAGATGTAGAGATTGGAACCAGCCAAGGCCAAGTAATTGGTCGAAACACATCGGGTCGTAGTGCGTGGATCGATATTGTGGACGCTTGTCCAGACACCGACGTTCGATCCAGCAAAGTGGGCGTCGTTGGACTGGACACCAAGCGAATTCATGGTTTCAACCCAGATACGGTGAGACGGCGAGTACTCTGCAGGATAAGAAACATGGATGGGCCCCGAGCGACCGAAAGTGTTGATATCATACCGGATGTCATGTTCCTCCTTCAAGGAAGGGCTAGGCGGGTGGAACGTTTCTGACATTTTGAAGAAGGGCCTACAAGATGTCAAAAAGACGATAAGTAAGGGCAAGACATCAGCTTCATCCATCATCAGTGGTTGGAGCAATGCTTACAACAAGTCATTCCAGCCCCATCCGGGATTGCCCAGTGCCTCCCAGGCATCATAGTCCTCCTTGTTGCCCCTCAACCAGGTCATGAAGTTGATAGCACTCGAGCCTCCAAGGACCTTGCCTCGGGGCCACGGCATCTTTTTGCCTCCTAGTGCGGCTTGCGGCGATGTTTCAAAGTTCCAGTCGAGCTCGCCGCCCAATGTTGTGCCGAAGAGTCCCGGAATAGAGACTCCGTCAATGCCGTCTGCTGTTCCTCCGGCCTCGAGCACCCCAACAGTGAATGTCCCATCTTGAGCTAAACGAGATGCGACGGCCAAACCGGCGGTTCCACCTCCGACGACGATAAAGTCGAAGGATTGATGTTTGAAGGTGTCTATGGTGACAGTGTGCATGTTGATCTCTGATGTGAGTGTGGGGAGCTTGCCCTAGATGATGAAGGCCTTGCTTTTGACGATGGCACCTGAATGTGCTGTAGTAGTCGATGATATTTGGTTGCCCACGCCGAACGCTGATGTCTTCCTTTCGGTGCCGTATGTGATATACATATATATATGAGGCAGCTGAAGCTAAAACCATTTCACCAAGTGCTGACGCTGGTGAGCGATGAACTAGACAAGACTGCCAACATGGAAAAGACTCCACCACCGCGACTTGGCACAGAGTATATCTAATTTTTTTATTATGTGAACGGAATACCATCTGTTGCAGCGGATGTTGTTGAGACAGCCTAGTATTTTTAGAGTTTGGTGGAGGATGATGCTGATCTAAGAAGATGCAATCTTGGAGTAAGTGGCCCTACAAGTTTAGTATCCGAGATTTGCTTTTGACATTGCCTCTTCTAGCAGGGATTTGAACATTAATATTTTCTCGAAATAATTAGCTTTTTCGAGTTTCATCCAAATTTGGGTTTAAAAGCATGGTCGTCGGTGGAGCAACATTTGATCTTACAACCTAAAACTCTTCGTCCAAGGGTAGCTGGTGCTTACAACGACATACGCCGTCACGATTCCTCCCACGATTCAGCTGTTCACCTCTTTGGTGATTACTATGCATCCTTTCTACAGCCTCTGCGACCATCTCTTCCCTCTCTCTACATCTCGAGTCTTGCCCTGCGGTCGCTTGGCTGCATTAGTTGATATGTATGCCGCTTCTCCTCACAGGTCATTCATCGAATGGCGAGCCAACACAAGTTCATGCATGACATGGGACTAGCATTTGGGAATCGGTCATGTTAATTTGTCGGCACAAACGCATTTTGGGAATTTTCCCCAGTCTCTCAGTCAATGGCCTTGGGTAGAGCATCATCTGTCCGATCGAGACATTCAAGCCCAACGCACGAGCATCGCCTTCAGACATCCAGCCATGACATCATGGACCGACGCCTCAACAAACTCATTGCACATATATATATCGTACTGGCATCTCGGCATGAGCATGGGCATTCATTCATTATTTTTGCCTCCTTCGATGCTGGAGAGAAACAATGGCTGGTCCACGAGTGATCTACTGGTTCAGGACAGACCTTCGTCTGCACGACTCGCCTGCTCTTCAGGCCGCTTTAGATCTCGAGCCAGAGGTGCTTTGGCCCATTTTCACATGGGATCCTCATTATGTGTACAAAGCTAGAGGAGGGGTGAATCGATGGCAATTCTTGTAAGCCTTTTTTTTTTTCTTTTTTCCCCTTATCGTATTATGCTTGGATCTTGCCTACTCAAGACAAGGACTGCGAGTGGCAAAGCGACTGACTCTCCTCGATCCAAGATTGGACTGCCAGAATGACCTTTCACAGTCCATCACAAAGCTGAACAAGAAATCAAAGCTTTTCGTCCTCCGAGAAGGGCCACAGACGCTATTTCCTAAGCTCTTCAAGGCCTGGAAGCCTACACACTTGGTCTTTGAAAAAGACACAGACGCCTATGCGCGCTCACGAGATGAGGCCATCGCCAAAGCGGCCAAGGCTGCCGGGGTACAAGTCATAATCCAACCCGGACGGACGCTCTGGGACAGCGATGAGATCGTTCAGCAACATGGCGGGAAACCTACCATGTCAATCACTCAGCTGCAGGCCGCTGGGAAGAAGGTAGGTCCCATCGCAAAGCCGATACCTGCGCCCAGGAGCCTGCCCGATCCAGGGGACATGCCTGTCGATTTCGAACAGCATCCACCAGAAACAAAGCCAGACTTCAATGCAGACTATAGGTCCGAACAAGACACAGGTTACCAAAGCATTGCTGGACCGAACGGTGACTTTGCCATCGAGACATTGGAAGAACTGGGCTTCTCTCCAGCTACGACACCCCATCGAGGGGGCGAGACTATTGCCCTCAAAATCCTCGACGAATTAATCCAAAACAAGCAGTATACCGCAACGTTCCAAAAGCCAAAGACAAGTCCGGCGCAGTTCAACCCTCAATCCACGACTCTTCTCTCGCCATTCTTCCACTTTGGCGCCCTCTCCGTTCGCTTCTTCTACTGGCAGGTACAGGAGGTCGTCGCCTCATATGGCAAAGGCGCGTCCTCGCCTCCTGAGAGCCTGATCGGACAGGTCCTGTTTCGTGACATGTATTTTGCAGCTCAAGCGGTGATTGGCCCGTCCTTTGGACAGACGGCAACGAATCCCTACTGTCGATTCATTCCATGGCATTTGCCATCGAAAAGGGATCCAGCAACAGGACTGACTACTGGAGAGTACCACGTAGACAGCGAACAAGCCGAAGTCTGGTTCAAGAGATGGAAGGCTGGTGTCACAGGATTCCCATGGATTGATGCGCTGATGCGGCAGCTCAAGGAGGAAGGGTGGATTCATCACCTTGGTCGACATAGCGTCGCTTGCTTCCTCACTCGAGGCGGCTGCTACGTCGACTGGGAACGAGGCGCAGAGGTATTCGAAGAATGGCTCATCGACCACGAACCGGCCTGCAACATCGGAAACTGGCAGTGGCTCGCCTGCGTCGCATTTTTCAGCCAGTTCTATCGATGTTACAGCCCCATATCCTTTGGTCAGAAGTGGGATAAGGAAGGCCATCTCATCCGCCGCTGGGTCCCGGAGCTCAAAGACGTACAGGCGAAATACATCTACGAGCCGTGGAAGATGCCGCTCCCAGACCAGAAAGCGGCCGGTGTCAGGGTCACTGGCGACGGTCTCTCTGACCGCCAGGAAGGAACCTATCCCAAGCCCATGTTTGACTTTAACGAGCGACGGAGCATCTGCTTGGCTGCCATGAAGAACGCATACTCCGTAGGGCTCTATGGTAACGATGAGAAGGTTCTCGACGGCAGCTGGAGGACGCTCTTCCCGTCTCCCAACGAGGCTGAGGTCATGGGGGAATACGAAAGCGACTACGGGGAGAATGCAGACAATGCTGAAGAGGGGGATCAACGGAAAATCAATCATTATTTTGGTGGCAACAAAGACAGCGCGGAGAGGAACGGTCCAAGGGCAAAGAAGCAGAAGACGACCTTGTAGCATTCTTGAGAAAGGTAGGCGGAAAAGCCACTGAAGCAGCCCAACAAGGTATCAACTTCTACTTTAGAGGATAAGATTTGGTGTAGAGCATGTCACGCAGTGAAAGAGATGCCTCTATATAAGGTAGTAAAAGATGAGAAAGTCTTATAAAGCCCCTATGGAACCTTCCATCTCTCTTTGAAGTACTTGTTTCTCTTATCATGATTTATGGATCAGCAGTGCTTGATGAAAGCTTACAAGATTCAATCCTCCGTCAGCCGCGCGCCGATATTTTTAATTTCATATTCATTTTAGGCAAATCATTACCGTCCTCCATCGCATTCAAAGATGGATACCACTCGCTTGCTTTGGATAATAATGATATACAGGACAGACGCTCCCGCTTCGTTCTTCCGCCACCTTGAATCAGAGGTCCTCCGGACTCTGGGACTCTCCCCATACTCGCCTTTCCGCATGTTTCTGCCCAGAGAGCTGTATACTTCACGTATCTCTTACGAACTGACGTGAATGATCTATCGCACACTCACGGTGCAATTCGTGCTCGCGTACTTTGTCACGCTACATAGCCCAAGAGTTCGTCTAGTGAACGACCATCTTGGTGATGGTTCTTTCTTTCGGCTTGTTTTTTTCCGGTGGCTTGCGGCATTTGGGCCCGTCGCTCTGCATCTAGTCACTTTTCTTTCGTGTTTGGATGGCGTTCTCAAGCTTGAATGCCTTACTCTTCCAATTCTGCTTGACCGACAGTTGGAGAAGATTGTTACAGACCATCATCAAAATGTCGCTGGTCATCTAATCATGTTTGGCGACATGCCGTTTGGAGTCATTTAGCAATTCCAATTCCTTGTAACGGCATAGAGCGGATCACATTCCCTGCAGAAGCACCCATTGCTCCCAAGCCACCCAACATCTTTTGAGGCATCGAGCAAATATAGCAAGACAAGGTCAGCTTGGTGAAATGCCACCGTTCTCATCGTCCGCTCCGTGAAATCCGGCTCTGGCCCGCGCAACAGCAAGTTCGCTTGACGGAGTTCTGAACACAGACGTGGATGATGGCATATTTCGGAGGGATATGTCGTGACCCGGCCTAGGCCTGGGCTCGGGAGATAGCTCGGAAGCATTGCGAGATGTATCTGATTCTGGGACCAGCTTCAAATTCTGCTTTATCCACGGCAGCAGGTTATAGTACCCACCGCAAGCAAACACACCCAACCACAGAGCTAGCTCGGTGCCGTATATCACCATCCCGGGAATATCAAGCGTGGGCTGGAAGAAGACCGAGATCAAGGAAAAGAGATCACCGGCAGCATCGATGCCCACGAAGATGAAGGAGATTCCACGTACGGATCGATGAACGTAAATGTCCCAATAGTGCCGAAGGACGCCAGCGGCCAGCAGAGCAGCAGACAAACTTGCCATCAAGGTGTCTGGCCAGGTGAGATGCGATTTATGAGCAGCCCGGAGGGCAAATATGAGAGCAGTTTGTGTAGCAGCCATGAGAAGAGCGATGGGGAGGGCAACAAGAAGACAACGAATCGCGGGCCATTTCTAGCAGAAGCGTTGGTAACTCTCGTTATTTTTTTCATATGATCCATGATACAATAGCGCAGCGTTCTTTACAAGAACTTACCTTGTCGTAGTAACGACACTGAGCCCAAGTAATGAGACTCAGGAGCGTTAAGATCTGGGGCTGAATTCGCAAGGCTATATTGAAATTCTTTGTGATATTATATACGCCTAGAGGAACGCCAGCCCACGCCCACAACATCATCATGGAAGGCTGCAGGCCGGTTGTGTTGTGACGACGGTAGTTGATGATGATTTGGGGGATGAGCTGCGTTTCTATTTAGCAAGGCCGAGACGGGGTAAGTGAACGATAAAGCTCACCTGTACAGACCAGCAGACCTATGAATCGTCGTCAGCACATCCTTTGTTAAGATGGCTACCACTGGTTTGTCGTATGTAAGGCATGACAAGGGATCCCGACTTACAGCACCAGCAGTGCCCAGCACATTTGCAGCGACGGGATTACCCATCTTGGAGCTCAATCTTTATCAGCCACATGCAGCGAGTTATTTTCTGAATTTTAAATACCCAAGAGAAACAAGTATGGATTTGAAGGTATTCTTCTATCATATTGCCATCAAATCCAAGTTTGAAAGCAACAGATGCATGGTGGTGAGTGAGGGAGGTGAGCGGCGTGCTTACCTAATCCAAGCCTTAGTTCGCGTCGCCACGACTTTCCGGCTTTTAATTGATTGCAGTGCGAAACGCGTCTCACCGGTTGGCAGACACGCGACTGCAGCTCGACAGGGGAGTCCGTCAGCTACGCCTTTGTAGCCAAAAGTCTGCCCCCTCCCAGCGCTCCGTCCCCTTCGTCCCAACTGTGACAGATTCGGCCTTGCTCTAGGGACGTGGGCTTGGATAAATTATAACACTCCTGATCATGGCCTCGAGACCTGAATTAAAGGTATGACCTTGTATCTATCCGTCATTTAGTTGAAAGTGGCGGCTGGAAGTCGTTTGTTCTAAATCTAACATATTGTGGCACCAGCTCGATGACGAGGGCGGTTTCATCCGCTTCTTCAAGTCATTACCTGACATCGGTGACGATGCCGTGCGGATATTCGACCGAGGCGATTGGTATACCGCCCACGGGAACGATGCCATGTTCATTGCTAAAACAGTACGGCATCACCCTTTTGCCCTTCCAGCGCTGTAACCACAATTGCTGACTCCGGACAACACTTGTCCTAGGTTTACAAAACTACGTCTGTTGTCAGACAGCTCGGCCGAAATGACCACACGGGTCTGCCTTCCGTCACAATGACCATGACCGTCTTCCGGCAATTCCTCCGCGAAGCACTCTTCAAGCTGGGCAAGAGAGTTGAGATCTGGCAGAGCCCCAGCGGTCGGATGAACTGGAAGTGCGTCAAGCAGGCCTCGCCCGGAAACCTGCAAGATGTCGAAGACGAGCTGGGGGGGCAGATCGACTCTGCGCCCATGATCATGGCCGTCAAGATATCGGCAAAGGCGTCCGAGGCGCGTGCGGTAGGTGTTTGCTTTGCGGACGCCAGTGTACGGGAGCTTGGTGTCAGCGAGTTTCTCGACAACGACCTCTACTCCAACTTTGAGGCGCTCCTCATCCAGCTCGGCGTCCGAGAATGCCTCATCCAACATGACAAGGGAGAGCAAGAGAAGGAGAAAGACCCCGAGCTGTCAAAGATTAGGCAAATCATCAACAACTGCGGCGTCGCCTTGGCGGAGCGACCTGCAGGCGACTTTGGTATTCGCGACATTGAGCAGGACTTAGCCCGCCTTTTGAAAGACGAGAAATCGGTTACGATGCTGCCGCAGACCGACCTTAAGTTGGCCATGGGATCTGCAGCATGCTTGATCAAATACATTGGCGCTCTACAGGACCCTTCCAACTTTGGCCAGTATCAGCTCTACCAGCACGATCTGGCTCAGTACATGAAGCTCGATGCCGCCGCCCTCAAAGCCCTCAATCTAATGCCGGGTCCGCGTGATGGATCCAAAACCATGAGCATCTACGGCGTACTTAACCACTGCAAGACTCCCGTGGGCAGTCGCCTCCTGGCGCAGTGGCTGAAGCAGCCTCTAATGAGCAAAGACGAGATCGAGAGGCGGCAGCAGCTCGTCGAAGCTTTCTATAATGACACCGAGCTTCGCCAAGCCATGCAGGAAGAGCACCTGCGCTCTGTCCCTGATTTGTACCGCTTGTCCAAGAAGTTTCAGCGCGGCAAAGCAAACCTCGAGGATGTCGTCCGTGCCTATCAGGTTGTCATCCGCCTGCCGGGCTTCATTGGCACCCTCGAGGGCGTCATGGACGAAGCTTACAAGGATCCGCTCGATGACGCATACACCAACAAGCTCCGCGAGTTGTCCGATAGTCTCGGCAAGCTTCAGGAGATGGTCGAGCAGACCGTCGACCTCGACGCTCTGGATCGGCACGAGTACATCATCAAGCCCGAGTACGATCAGAGCCTCCGTGTTATCCGCAAGAAGCTCGATCAGCTCGACCGCGATATTCGGCAGGAGTTCCAGAGCGCCGCGCGTGACCTGGACCAGGAGGCCGACAAGAAGATCTTCCTCGAGGCTAACCACAAGGTCCACGGCGTGTGCATGCGCCTGACCAGACAAGAAGCCGGCTGCATCCGCGGCAAGTCAAGGTACCTCGAGTGCTCCACGCAGAAGAACGGCGTCTACTTCACGACAAAGCAGCTACAAGCCTATCGTCGTGAACACGACCAGCTGTCTCAAAACTACAACCGCACCCAGAGCAGTCTAGTAAACGAGGTCGTCCAGGTAGCGTCCTCGTATTGCCCCGTGCTTGAGCGGCTTGCCGGCGTGCTGGCTCATTTAGACGTCATCGTATCGCTCTCTCACGCTGCCGTTCACGCCCCCGAAGCCTATGTCCGGCCCAAGATACACCCCCGGGGCGAGGGTCAGACCAAGCTCAAGGAAGCTCGTCACCCGTGCATGGAACTCCAAGACGACGTCCAGTTCATCACCAACGACGTGGAACTCACCCGAGACCAGTCTTCCTTTCTCATCATCACTGGACCCAACATGGGCGGTAAATCTACCTACATTCGCCAAGCCGGCGTCATTGCCCTCATGGCCCAAGTCGGCTCCTTTGTCCCCTGCTCCGAGGCCGAGCTCACCATCTTCGACTCCATCCTTGCCCGTGTGGGCGCCTCCGACTCTCAGCTCAAGGGTGTCTCGACCTTTATGGCCGAGATGCTGGAGACGGCCAACATCCTCAAGTCTGCCACGTCCGAGTCGCTCATCATCATCGACGAGCTCGGCCGTGGCACTTCCACGTACGACGGCTTCGGCCTTGCTTGGGCCATTTCCGAGCACATCGTCAAAGAAATCGGCTGCTTTGCCATGTTTGCCACGCATTTCCACGAGCTGACCGCTTTGGCCGACCAGTACCCCCAGGTCAAAAACATGCACGTCACGGCTCACATTAGCGGCACCAACGGCGACAGCAACGCCAAGCGCGAAGTCACGCTGCTCTACAAGGTCGAGCCCGGCATCTGCGACCAGAGTTTCGGCATCCACGTCGCTGAACTGGTGCGCTTCCCGGACAAGGTCGTCCGCATGGCCAAGCGCAAGGCGGACGAGCTCGAGGACTTTACTACCAAGCATGAGGATCTCGGCGTCAGCTACGGTACCGAGGACGTCGAGGAGGGCAGTGCAATGCTGAAAAAGGTGCTGGTCCAGTGGAAGGATGCCGTGCAGGGCAGAGACCTCAGCAAGGACGAGCAAGTGGCCAAGTTAAAGGAACTGGTGGCTGCCGATGAAAAGCTCCTCGCCAACCCCTTCTTTCAATCTGTCAAAGCGCTATAAATGGGAAATACATTCGGCCGGGAAACGCCACATTAGGACAAGAGAAAGAAGCACTTCAGGTTTAGTCTCGCATTTTGTAACGCTCGGAGTTGGGATGGACATTTATGGGAAAGAGACCCTTATCACAGGGATGGGTATACATATATAGTACTAGATGCATGAAATGTAACATAAAAAACATGACAAGATCTACAATTCGACTTGACAAGGAATTCACAACCTATAAATGTTGCATGTCAGCGCGTGACTCGATAATCGACATTCGTGATGACAATGACAAAAAGAAGGAGAAAAAGAAGAGAGTTCCATCAGACAATACAATGTAGATATGGTGATAATGTAATCAGTGATATCATAAACAGCCTCTGAAGAGATTTCATCATGGAAACAACAGCATGTACGAAATAAATAAAGCACAACATAGAACGTACCTTGTAAAAATCATCCAAAGCATCGAACAAGCTAGTTTCGAGATACGCAGGCAAGATGACGGCGAGCTGGCATGAGGCAAAAAAAAAAAAAAAAAAAGAAACCAAAGAAATCCCATTCTCTAGCATCGCAACTCTTCCGCACTGGAATGCTGATGCATATATGTACAAGTCGCCAATGGACTCACCTCAGATCTCCGACGACTGGCTTTATTATCCATAATTTTTTTTCCCTCTTTATTGACTGCCCTCAACCGTAGCGCTCACAGGGTTAATTTCGAAACCATACTTCTCCTTGATCCGTTCTCGCCTCCGCTCCTCGTAGCCAGGAGGCCGGATGCCTATGGCCATCCAGCGTCAGTACATGAAAGCACAGGTTTTCTATCAACACATTGTATCGCTAGGCACAGCAAACTCACCTCGTCCCTCGCCGATCTCAGCAATAGTCTGCGCAACAGGTACCCGAGTCGTCCGACGGATAGTCTCCTTACGCTCAAACTCATCCTCTTCCTTGTAGAAGCTGTCCAGTCGGCCACCCGCGACGTGGAAGAAGCCCTGGACAGTGCCAACAAGGGCACCGAGAGCCAAAACAATAGGTGTTCGCCTGACTGTAAAGAGAGCTGAGTCAGCATCCATCTACACCTTGAGCTGTATGCAACGCGAGAAGAGCGGAATCCTTACAAGGAAGTCCAAGAACACTGCCACACATGAAGCCTCCAAAGGCGGCGGCCCAAGCATCCTCCTTCTCGCGCAAGTTCATCATCGTCCGGGAGAAGAAAGCATAAGCACCAGGACCCGCAGCTGAAACACAAAATATCGTCAGCCGACAAAAAAAACGTATTCTCCTAATATTTCGAGGCAATCCAAGCCAATTGATCGCCCGTCAGAAGACAGCTGTCATACCGCAAATGCCGATGATGGGGGCTCCTCGGGTAAAGACGCTCAGTGCGCCGACATTGCGCCTGGACATGGCATTTTGAATAGCCGCAATGAAGAAGCCGCTGCCCAGGCCGACCAGAGATGTCTTGGCCGTCTCGTCAAGGACGTCATGCGGCACGTAAGGCTTCGCCATGGCGCCGGATTGTGGGGGTGGACGAAGAGAGACGGGATGGAGAGAAGAGAGGAGGAGCTGTTTTGCAGTCTGATGGAACTTGAAGCTGCGCGGATCTGGGAGGTGCTCATCACGTGATGACATTGTCATCAATTGGGGCTCTATGATTGGACCAAATTCTCAAGGGGACCCAATCAGGTACAAAGTACTTTCGCAGCCCCACCAACCCACCAAGATGAAGGTCTCAAGGTGCAAAAGATTGCTCCATACAAAAAGACCGGCTCGGGTGTAAGACCATGAAAATTCATGATAGAGGAGAGTCTGTATCATTTTAGCAGTTCCGCAGTGATCAATTGTTTTCGTCAAGTGTCTTTACAACTAATTGTCTGCTCTGAGATCAAAGCAATACATCAAATCGGTGTCATCCAGCTACTTTGACTCACCAGAGGAATATCGGGACAACAGGGTGTGAGCCGGAGACTCAACACCAGTTACGGCCGACCTCATATTAGCGGCTTCATCGTTCAATATATCCTCACCTCAGAAGCATAATTTCAAGTCTTTTAAGAATCTGTTCTGTGGCTCTCATAAAATGAGCTCAGTGGAATCTGCCGAGGCTTCAGCCAAGCCCGAAGCGCCGGCCGCATCAGAATCAATGGACACTTCACAAGACCAAGCCACCACCATATCAAACCCTCCTCCTCCCTTGTCTAAAAACGCTCTCAAGCGCCTCCGCAGACAAGAAGAGTGGGAAGCCGGCAAAGATGACCGGCGCAAGCGGCGCAAGGAGAAGCGCCACGAGCGCAAAGCCCGCGTTCGCTCGGAGCGCGCCGCCCTCATTGCCTCGGGAGTCGACCCTTCGGAGCTGCAGAAGAAGAAGCAGCCGTCCACGCTGGTGCCCGTGGGCATCATCATCGACTGCGACTTTGAGGAGTACATGATGGACAAGGAGCGCGTGTCGCTGTCCAGCCAGGTCACGCGGTCGTACTCGGACAACAAACAAGCGAGGTACCGTTCGCATCTGTGGGTGGCCGGTTTCAACAAGGGCATTGCGAGGCGCTTCCACGAGGTCCTGGGTGATCAGCACAAGAACTGGAAGGGCATCTGGTTCGACGAGGGGGATTTTATCAGCTGTGCGGCCAAGATCCGGGAGCGCATGAACGCCGCAGACGGCAGCGGAGGCGAGATGATTGAATCGCTGCAGAAGAGTCTTGACGAAGCTCCGGCGTGGACCCGAGACGAGAATGACCCTTTCCCTCTGCCCGACCCAGAACCACCCCTGGATGAAGCGAACAAGGACATCGTATACCTATCATCCGATTCGCCCTACACGCTGCAACGCCTGGAACCAAACACATGCTACGTCGTGGGCGGCCTAGTCGACAAGAACCGGGAAAAGGGCCTCTGCTATAGACGGGCGCGAGAAAAGGGGATTCGCACGGCTAGGCTGCCCATCGGCCAGTTCATGGTTATGCAAAGCCGACAAGTTCTGGCGACGAATCATGTGGTGGAGATTATGCTCAAATGGTTAGAGTGCGGCGACTGGGGTCAAGCATTCCTAAGTGTGATCCCCAAGCGGAAAGGTGGAAGACTGCGAGATGAGAATGCGGGATCAGAGGCAGGTGATGGCGAGCAAGAAGATGGGGAGGACGCAGCAGAAGAGGAAGAGGGGCAGGAAGAGGAGGGAGGGCACACCCAAGCGACGCCAGAAAACAAAGAGGCGAATAATGCCAATGTCAACGCTTCGGCTGACGTTGGGGAAGAGGCCGAATCCAGGCCTGAACAAGCAACGGAGACGACATCATAGACATGATGCTTACATGCAGTGTCATAACTATACTATCAAAGCAAAAATCCATTCCCAGAACCTACGCAGAATTATAAATGTACCGTAATATGCAACACCGAGTGACAGCGCTGCCTCAAACAAACGCCTTCCCCTTCTTGATCCTACCGATGCATGATCGTCATCAAAAATCCATGGAATCTTCATCTCGCTCACGCTTGACCCGTGCAACGCCTTCATCCTTGATAATGCCAGAGACAAATGACCGGAAGTAATCAACATAAGGCTTGAGGCTCGTCTTTTCCCAGTCTGCTACGTTGACTTTGCTCTTGTCATCTGCAGCTTCATCATTGTCTTCAGCCTTCCATGCGTCAATCTCTGCGAGCAGGCTCTGCACCGTAGGCACGCCAAGAGGGTCAAAATCTTCGAGGGACTTGGTATCAATGGGCACACAAACTCGCCCTGTGCCTGGGTGCACCACAAACGGACTCTTGAGCAAGTGGTTCAGTTTCTTACTGACCTCGATATCGAGGCGAGGGTAGGTGTATTCCAACACAATGTCTTGTTTGGCTTCAAGGAGGGCCTTGGAATCCAGGTGTTTGCTTGCTCCGGTCTTGGCTACGGCGTCAATGTCAGCCCACTTTGATGCCGACGATCGTCCGGGGGCGGCTTCCCATTTGCGCCGTAGTGAATCGTTGAGGTTTCGGTCGGGAAGGAGTTGCAGAAGCTTCTGGGCCTGTTCGTCTGATGCCCAAGGGTCTTGGACGGCTAGTACATCTTCCTGGAAATGCGTCTTGAGAATGTCGAGACTCCGGCTGAGAGAAGAAAAAAAAAGCCATGTTAGTGCCACCACGATCCAAACACCCCTTTGGGCAGACGAAGAATAGGAACCATTCACGTACCTAAGGTGAGGGTGCAGCGGCCGCTTGACGTTGACCTTCTTGCCACTCTGTGATCCACCTCTAATCACCTCCAGGTAGCCCGCCACAGCCTTGCGCTTCTGGTCATCCATCGCCCGAGCCTTCTTATCGCATACCCAGGCGTGGGCACCTCGACGACCAGAATACACCCACATGATGTGCTTAAAGCCAAAGTCTTCTCGCAAGGCCACATCAATAACCTTGATTGCCATGGTCATGAACTGCCAGCACTTATTGCAGATTGTCGCTTTGTCGCAACACGTTCGAATATCATCGTAATCTGTCAAGTCGATATCGAAGCAAAGTTCTTTGGATAGAGGTTTGAAGGCAGAAGAGTTGCGAAGCGTTTTTCGATCTCGCGGATTCGTGGTATAGACGGGACCGATTTCGAAACGGGAGGGCATAAGACGAAGGACGTCTTTTCGAAGCCTAGCAAAAAAGTTAGATAAACAGCAAGCCTGGTTTGTCTGGGCCTCTCTTCTTTTGGCCCGACATGTAATGGCTTACAGATCTGCGGTTGCGAAAGACTGGTATCGCAGATACGCATCGTTCTGCAGCGTAAAAGCAAACTCGCGGTTGCCGAAGTCATTTGTAGGTGTGGGACTATGATTTAGCCACTGGAAAAGCTGTCGCCATGGGAAAAGTCGCTGGTAAAAGCTGCGCATGACTTCTGGGTCTGATCCTCTCAGCGATGCAAGGTCTCTGTAGATCAGCGGTCAGCTATCTTTGTCTTGAAACGTTTTATCGTAAAACCGCAAGAGAAGCAGTGAGAAAGACGAAACGGCAAAAGATATACGTACGTAGGTGTAGCTGCCCGTGCCGGTGAGCTTGCGCCTTCATGCTTAACGGGCGCCGAGCTTGGGAATTCGTCGTCCGAGTCGACATCTGCAAACAGCTCGTCCAACTTGACCTCCTTTTTGGGCTCTGGCGCTTGGCCAGCGGACGGTGCCTCTGCCTCGTTCATGTCGACATCGCCGTCCGCCGCCTCAGCTTGGGCAACGCTGCTCGGGATGCCAGCTTCGGTATCCATGGGTTCGTCTTTGACGGCAGCGGCAGAGTCGCCTGAATTTGGAGATACTGAATGAGGCATTGCTCTCGTACCGTTCCAGGTAAACAGCTAAGGTTGCCGTGCAGGAAAAGAGAAGATGAAAGCAACACACTTGATGAATATTGTACCAAGCGCCGCTTTCATGCTAAAACGGCCGCCACCAGTTTCGCTTGTTCGGATCCTCGATCTGGCAGAGAACGGGAACCCTTGCGGCGGGGAGATGCTTTAGACTGAGAAACGCGTCGAGACGCGTTAATTGAAAATGCCCAATTGGCAGCTAGACGAGTACGTATTAGTATGGAATTTGTTTGCATACTGTCTAGGACACTGTGTATGGAGCTGCCGTTGCGCTTGAAAGCGCCTTCCGGGCCCCTGTCAGCCAACCAGCTTGAGCGCCAAGCCCAGAAACAGCACAGCGACTTACAGCATTCAAGCCCAGGTCAGTTTGCCAAAGGTACCCTTACATAAGGCACGTCCGTTTGTACCTTAGTACCTCACCTACTACATGTTAGTACCTATGAAGTTTCATAAACGACCTCTAATCTTCTCTATTCCCTCTTCACAAGCAACCGTTGGACGCCGTGTCACCAAAATCTTCAAAGCTTCCCACTCCATCGCTACGCTTATTCGCATCATGCTCCGACGCGGCCAGCCATGTTTCCACATGTGGCAATGATCTCCCATCGGCCTGGTTCCCCCAACCTTATGCGGTCAACAAGGGCCTAGACAGTTCCAAAAAAGCCACGAGCTATTCGCTTGGCAGCACCAGTCATCTGCCCTCGTCTCTCCACCCGAGGACAACCTTAGGAGCTCTTGTTCCGATCTCCGTAGTTTGGTGGTATCAGGACCCCTGTTATGAAGATAGTAGGACGATCACTTTTGGGTAATGGCGATATTTTAAGTAGCAGTACTCTTGCATTTCTTCGCCTTCCCCTCCATTGCCCTCTCTCCCTATCGTTGAAAGATGTCAAAGTGCCGAGGATACTACACAGGTTGCCCTCGTGCAAGTGCAACAAGCAAACACTTCGCCTCACTTCGTAATACTTGGCAACGTCACATGAAGCTGTTTGCTATTGCTTGATTGCCTGGTGGCTCCCGGCATGAAGCGATGGGCACAGAGTCGGTTGTGGCGTGTGATTGGAGTACAGAAGCATAAGGATAGGTTCGAGTCATGAGCTTACTCTAGCTTTGCCATCTCGAGATTAGAGATATCCAGTATTGGTAGAAACAAAGTCCATCGACATCCCCAAGAATAGTCATGATGCTCACAGCAATTTATCGAACGTGGCAGTAGATGCAAGTTCGCATGTATGCCCACATCGGAAGCCATTCGATAGCATCCCCCACCGCCCTCTTGCATCTAGTACCACCTCAATTCATGCCCGCATCATGCGCAAATGGGCTTATTTTCCTTCCCCCGGTCTATTCCCTTGAATCTAAGTTCCGACGTGCCATCGTTCATTCTTCAGCTTCCGGCAGCCGAAAGCCTTTGCGCGACCGACCGCCGGCGCGCCCATCCCTCATCAACCCCCCCCCCCCCCGGTCCAGACCGCCGTAGAACCCTCAATGCCGCGCCTGGATCTTCGGATCTAACGGCTACGGGCACATATTTCCCAGCGTGTGTTTCTTCTGCTCCCCGAACTATATTTGTGGATTGCCATTCCTCTTTCCGTTTTCTATTGTTGCCTATAAACATGACGCTATGCCGCAGCGCAATCGGATCTCACCAGGGTCTCCCCCCCTCCCCCAAATATCTTCCCCCGGTTCACATCTCGTCTTCGAAGTGTTAATGCGCAAACTCTCTCCCTGGTCTGTTACCTCGGCATCAGCAAGCTCGTATTATTTCGTATCTTATTTTACGCCCATTTTGCGCGCATTGACCGACTCACAGCTCTTAACAGAGTTAATATACACATTCACAAAACACATCACAGCGCTTCCACCGCCGCTTAGCTTCACGACTGAGACAAATGTGTTCTTACGGTGGTAAGTCCACTAGGATACAAAGTCATGCAAACGGAGCATATGATTAACCACCCTAGTCCTCGATGGTTGACTACTCCAGGGCCTCAATGCTATCCCAAATGTCCCAAGCACGGCGCCATGCCGGAAAGGCGCTCTCTCCAAGCCTTCACCCCATAAGTCCCATGACCGAGCCACGCATATATCGTTACAACTCCCGTTTTCTTTCCTTTCCAAGGCCTTTCCTCCTCCCCCGCTGAGAAAGGGGCTGTTAAAAAAAATTCCCGACAAATTTCCCAACCGTGCGCAAAATCATCATCCCGACCAGAAATTCCCAAGAGAACAGAAAAGCCACCTCTGAGGATGTTAAAAAAAAAAAGCTCCTCCTTTGTTTTAAAGCAAGTCACAACGCCACACATAAAAGATTCCATGCAATGAGCGAGACAAAAAGCTCTTGAGACAACATGAGAGAGGAAAAAATGACACGAAAAAGAAAAAGGCGTCGATAAAAGTGCAGTGAAGCAACACGTGCAGCGCAGATGTTTTCCGGCTTCTGGTGTCAACCATAGTTTCTTTGCGAGTTATTCAAGCGCTGGCGCTTCTCTGGTGGGCTATCATGATCAGAGAGCCGGCCACCGGAAGAATCCATGGTCGAATAGGTTGTTCTGCCAGTGCCTTGCGTCATATTATACTGGTTGTTTCCGTCCATGAGCCCGAAGCCCTGATCGACTCCGTTCTGGGACATGTGGCTAGACGACCAATTAGAGCCTCCGGCAACTGCAGGCGGGGTTGGTGACTCGAATTTGATGGAGTTGCCCGATGTGCTGAGATAGGGGACGTTCATCATGAAGGCGGATCCATGTCCATTGTCCGATTGATTTGGTGGGTTTTTCAGCAGATGCTGCAAGTGTGTTTTGACCGACTTGAGCATTCCTTCTTTAGTGAATGGCTTCGCCAAAACTCCGTTCATCCCTAAGGGGGGGGGGGGGGGGTTAGCTTGGTGCTTTTGCAAATTCGCATCGTTCTAGTCTCCCAACTTACCATGCTCAAAATATCCATTCACCTCATCCGGCCGAATGTTTGAGGTCATGGCGATGATGGGCGTCGCTGGGCAGTGTTGGCGGATGTACATGGTGGCTGACACTCCATCTAATCTAGGCATGATGATATCCATGAAGATCATGTCAAAGTGGTCGCGCCCGACAGCATTGATCCTGTTGTACGCCTCCACACCATTGATCTAACACACGCGTTAGCTACGACGAATGAACCCCAAAGACACAAAAAAAAAAAAGCACTTGTTTCGAAGCGCCCCTTCTTTCCTACTCGGGGAGAAGGAAAGTTCCAGTTCACTTACGGCATGTTCGACATCACATCCCATCGATTTGAGAAACTTGATGCCGATTTTCGCACAAGTACCGTCATCCTCCACCAAGAAGACAACAGGTTTCTTTGGTCCCCACAAAGACGCAGGCTTGTCCATGGAGCCTGAGGAGCCTGGCGCGCTGTTCATCTGGCCAGACGCGCCCGGCTGCTGGGACTGTTGCTGTTGCTGGTGCTGTTGGTGCTGTTCCATAGATCCGGAATTCACGTCATTGGGAATAGCATATGGGATCTTGTTAATATGATCCGAGTGGAAGGGATCGATACCCACAGTCTGGCCTACAGGATAAACGGGATAGCGGCTGATGTCGTTCATGGGGTCGTGCAACATGGGCATGGACACGGGGGTGACCATGGTGGCCGAGTCGGCAGGCGATTCGTATATGTCGTGTAGACGCTCGAGCTCTCGGTCAGCGACTGTATCTGGCGCGACGCTGGATAGCAGCTCTCGCGCTCTTCTCAGTTCGGATCCCGCCTCGTCTCCGTCCCCCGCGGAGAGGCCACCGTTTGAGTTCATCGAGTGGCCCATCATCCCGCTGTTTCGATTATGGTTATAGGGAGAGAGAAAGTTCAGCATCTCATACTGGGCCTGCTTTTGAGCGTTTAGCATCTTTTGCAGGGTGAGGACCTCGTTGACGAGGAGCCTGTTTGTCTGCGAGATGTCGGCAAAGAGCTCCTGAAGCTGCTGGACCTGCTGCTGCGTGGCAGTGAGCTGCTCGGAGATGACGCTGACGTGCTGGGTCGTGGTGAAGTCTTCCGCGACTTGAGGTTTCCGTGTGGCCGGCGCTTTTCGGCGGATGTTATCCAGATCATCTTTGCTGTCGACACGGAAATAGGGATGCTTAAACTCTAGGATCTGCCACGAAGCACCAACTGATTAGCTTTTCGCTCGTGAACATATGTAGCGATCGTTTTATTCCATCAGCTCCGTAGTCAACTTACGTTACCGTTCGGGGAGGTTGAATCGCCGTCGCCGGATGGCTTAACCTTGTGGAAGTCATACTTGTTGAGCTGGCGAATGAAGCTCGACATGTTGCTGTGTTTGAAGTGTTTCGGCAGGATGGACCTCGTAAACTTCTCACCCTAACCTGCAATGTCAATATCCTTCCTTCAACTCAGGGGCTACACACCATCCAGTGCGAAACCGGAGTAGATTCGTACCTCAACCACAACGAACGAGTCGCCGTCTTTGCCCCATCGAGCTACATCTTGATGGGACGGATCTTCAAGCATTCTAGAGGCGATATTAGTGGGCATTCGTAGTTACCATGAGATGCTGATGGGCCATTACCGAAACAGCTTGCGGACCTTGATGCATGTGTCGAATTAGCCCTCGCTCTGTTCTATCACAACAATTTGGGGGGGGGGGGGGGATTGGAAAAGGCTCAACTTACAAATTCGCTAGCATTGTTCCCTCCACCGCCTTGAGCGGCGGCAGCCTCCGTGCCAGACATCTAGGCGGAGCTGGTGCCTCGAGCGATGTCGAAAGGCGATATACGAGAGAGCGACGCGCCCCCCCAATTGCGGCTCACTTTTTTGGTTGGCCGCTAAAGAAAGCCCAGCAGCAATTGTTGAGAAGGGCCGGCGAGAAATCCGCTTCCAACGGGTGCAGTGATGATTCCTGCTCGCAAAGCTCGTTTATTTTATTTTTTACCCTCTTCTTCGTTTCTTTCCTTCCAAGTCGTGTTTGCTTTCTTCTTCCTTGCCCCTTCTTTCGGAGTGGGCTGGGGGGCCAAGCAATATGCTGGGGCCGTTGGAATCGTTTCGCGGACCGGAGCGACGTGCGGGCGGCAGGAGAAGGAGACAGCCGGAGGACGGGAAATGCGAGTGCGCCGGACGGCTGCCCAGAGGCCCGAGAGCCAGTGTCGATCGATGTCTGGCCGATCACAGCCCGGGGCGGCGAAGAGAAGATGACGTCGCAGCTTCGCGTGCGAAGACGAAAAGGCGATGCAATTGAGGAGGACCACGGACGACCACGATGGGCCTGGCTAAGGCAGGGTCGAGGCTGCTGAATCGAGGTCGGAACGCTTTGGCAACGATTTAGCCCAGATAGGCCAAAAGCAACTCAACTTTGCAATGGGCCGCGCCGCCAGTTACAAAGAGGTACCGGCTTGGCTCTGTGGCAGCAGCGCCTTGCAACGCAGATGGGCGAATGGATGGCCCGAGATGGGGGGTGGGCCGGGGGCCTAGGCTAAGTTGGAAAGGAAAAAAAAAAGATGAGCCGGGGGGAAGATCAGGTGGGCGGCCAGCGGCAGAAGTTCTTGGCTCGGCGATCCTGCTCCAGCGGCAGAACCACTGGAACACCACTGGAAGTCTGGGGCAATCGCTCGCCGTCAGCGCAGGTACTTGAGGGTACTTACGGATCAGGGCTAGAGCAGCGCATGCATTAGGTGGAATGGCTTTTTTTGTATTATCTCACAGAGCAATATGACCATCACAATGCGCGCAGGAGACAGACTCTGGTTGAATCGTGAATACAGGAGACACAAAAAAAAGCGGCTTCGTGTTATCAGACGAATCATTCCAGAACAAAAAAAATTATCATCAGGGAAAAAATAGAGTGTATCCACCCGGGGCAGAGGAAGGGGGCAGCACACTTATTCGGGGATCAGTGTTGTGTCTCCGTGTCAGGTCAGTGCCGCTTCTAGATCCGTGTGGCTGCCCTAAATCCCACGGTACGGAGCGTATCGTCGTGCAAGCCTCGTCTTAGAGCACGCCAAGGCGGTAGGGCCGTGTGGCGCATTCCCACACGCACGGAGCATCAAGAGGGCCAGACATGTGGGAAAGGCTCAGGGGAGGGGGGGTTAAATTTGGCAGGCCACGCCTCTCATCAATAGTTCTTCCTTGCCAATTTTAAATCGGCGACGGTCTTCTTTGGTTTCTTTTTTCCTTTTTCTTTTCTTGTGCCTTTTTTTTTGTTCTTTTTTGCTTTAGTCCAGCTGACCCACGTCTGCTATGAAATTTTCCATCATTTCGATTCTGTGTCAAGACCAAGCAGGTGTCGTCTTCCGCTAGCTACCTACTGAAGGGCTAACAGCCCTTTCACCAGACACGCCTTTTTGGCGCGGCGTCAACATCCACCGAGCTCTTTTTTTTTTGGTTTCTGATTTATTAGCGTGGCAAATCCTGTCATGTTTAGACGTGACTGCTGGTACAGGGCATAACGTTAGTTCATGGGCACCAGAACTACTTGGTGCTAGGCACGCCGCAGCATCTCGATGCATGCAGTACGGGGTGAGGCATGTCTGCGTATGCCTTAGTGCTATGCAGTCGGCGCTGGCCAGCCAAAAAGAAAAGCACAGGGTGCTATCTGAGTCAACCTGGCAAGTCGTCTTTGCTGGTGGCAGTGATAGCACTAGTACTTTGTAGGCTGGTATTTTAATTCTCCCCAGAACTTGATCCCCTTTCCTATGGGCCCCCTCCAGAATCATGTCTCAGACATATGCCATAGAAACCGGTATATGAAGCAGTCCGCGCATGTAGCCACTCCATAGACCCATAGACCAAGCAGACGGCCATCCAGCACTCATCAGCCGCACCGCTTCACGATGTTCGTTCACGCATACGAAAACACACGTACGGTGTATCGGCTGGGATCCATGGCCACCTGAAAAAAAGTATGCAAGGAAGCGGGTGATGAAAGGGGGATGTTGTTTTCTGGGGCGAATTGCATGCATGTGCGTACGTACGTACAAGGGGCTATGGCGCCTACCTACCGCTTCAAGGACGAAATATTGAACATTTCCCGGCCCTTGACGCATGCCAATTGGGTGACTCCACGATGGTCACCTTGCGGGGGCTGAACAGCCGACAGCCATGATGCTCGCCTCCTATATCTTGACAGAGCACACCCCAATGTCAAAGGGGGGGGAAGGGGGAATGTCAGCCTCACAGTCTTATTGACAAGTGGCAGTAGTCATCATTAGTACCCATCGTTATCATCAGCCATTACTGGCCAGCGGTTTGTCAGCCCGAATAGGTAATCGCATATTTAAGAGATTCCACGGTTGTGTTACCGGCGCCTACCGATACAATGTATGCTGGTACTCCATGCCTACTTGCATGCTTGCATGGGGCGTTGGCATCAAAGAATATCGCGCCCCCCCATTCTGGCATCACCTGCATTTGGTGGCCTCGCATCATCGAATCGCAGGCTGCTACGTGCATGATGCTGCAAGCCTTGTACTGTTCCGCCATCGGGATTCTCCGTCTCCATGTGCGATTGGGCCCGTCTCATCGGGACCAAAAGCCACAAGCGGCATAACGACGGATCGACTATATACAGCCAAAAACGGGCCTCAGCAGGCGAGAAGAGGAGATTTTAAAAAGGAAAAAAAAAAGGAAAATCGAGATCGGCACAAAGGGCAGCATGTAGGATGCACGGAAGAACACGTGCTCACTTGTGTCCAATCTGTCCAAAGTACTGAAGCAGGTTAAGCGCGGTAACAGCTACAAAAGCGCTTCGTCCCCATGCTTAGGTACCTTGCCTTACCTTCATGTTAGGTGCTACCTCGTTACCGAGCACAGTATGGAGTACTCAGTACCAGAGGAACCTACATGTACATAAGTACCTAAGTATGTACCTCAAGTACGGCAGGTTGATCGTGCCAGCATCGCCTTGATACCGGCTAGGTTCGGCGGACCGGCTTTTCGTAGGATTCAAGCGTCTTTCAAGCATCAATCTCTACCCAATCCATCATTCAGGCTACCTGAAGAAACAAAGAGGCACCAAACTGACACCTGGAAACGAAAATAAAAATAGAATAAATTGACCCAGAATGGGCTGTTGATATACAAATAGTATTAGCCCTTATTTCTCGCAAGTCAAAATCAGAGACAATTCATAGGCATGCACGCTACGCTGCCGTAAATAAAATAGAGCAAGAAACATGCAAGGGAGCGCGGCGCAGCGTACCTAGATAAATACTTGACGTTTAATAAATGAAAGATCCGGTGCCTTGCCAAAACCGTTTACATCCAAGGCACAGTACCCAACCTCAGGCAAGGAAGGATGCCGGCACATGTGGTAATTCATTTTTGTAGCAAAGACAGTGCCTGTCATCTTCCAATTACTAAGGTAAGGTAGCACGCCGTACTCTCTGTACATGGAAGTCTACCTACATGTACCCTCTAGCTGCGGATCTAGCCGGAACGGACCTTGCTGGTTGAAGCCTGGCATTCGAACCAGGCTCGTCATATACTTCCAGCCTTCCGTTCCCTTATTCACATGTTCGTGGCCTTTTCATCATGATGTTTATGGAGTGCGTGCAAGTTATGTACGTGCCAATTGCATCTCCCTTCGTCAGCTTGGATTCGATAATCCCATCTCAGGAGTACCTTGCCAAATCCCTGCCCTCTCGTAGTTACACAAACTCTTAACGGCAGTTGGGTAAAGCAAATTTATTAGGAGTCTAACTCTAAAAGACAACTTAAAGCTGCAGCCTCAGCTTACGGTTTCCTCTATCAATCGTTTGCCTCATTGCGGGCCATAGTGGCACGACATCTGCCCTTAGAAAGTCATCTTCCCTCCAGAAATGCGAAGATAAAGACATCAATGATGCTATATATAGATATATCTAGGTGGTGCGGAATGCCATGTCTCAGTAGGTTTCAGTCTCTCGAGCCAAAATACTTCATATACCGAAAGACGTAGTGACCCCATTTGGCTTCCGGGCCTTCGTTTGGAGGGGGGCAAGGCGCATACTCGTCCAAGTCCACATCCAGGCAGCGAATTGTCTGGAATCCCGACTTCTCATACATTTTCCATGCCGGCTCCGACGAATGAACCCAGGCGAAGACACCCTTTTGATCGCATATGCTGGTTCCCCAGCGCAAGAGTGCAGACCCGACGCCTCGTTTTTGAAACTTTGGCGATACTGAGAGCCCAATGACAAATAGGCACTTGGTACCTTCCGGCATGACCTCCTTTTGCCATGCATCAAGGTCGGCGCTCGTGAGGGCCTGTAGCCGACCGATTGGATCATCCTCTGTTGCACCGTCACTAGAAAGTGCGGCATCCGGCTTAGTTGAAGGCTGCTTATCTTTTTCTCGCTGCTCGGGTGACGAAGCCTTGACTGATGTGCCGTAAGGTTGAGCCCTGCCCGCCACTGTTGGCATCTCCTCGGGTGAAAATCCGCGGAAGCCCCAATTGCATATACCAGCAATCTCCCCCGTCGCGTCATCAACAGCCTTCAGTATCACGCAGCGTGGAGAGTTCAACATCTGCGGAAGGCTCTGAAGGCTGTAGCCTCTCATGTCGAAGGGAGTCTGTCCAAGTGCCTTCATTTGCGTCTGACGATCCGTTTCGAAAGCATCGCCGCTGAGCTGAGCTGCTTCAGGAACATCTTCAATCTGAAGCGCTTGGATGCTAAAACTCCGACCTGACATGTGGGCAGATTCGCTTGCTAGAGAGTAATGGCAAATGTGTCTATAGATCGGAGCGAAGACTTGGCCATTTGGATCCAGAGCTCTTTATATAATCTCATGCCGACGCCGACGATCCTGGGAGTTGATAATGGCGGGGTAAAGGTTGAGTTGAGTCACCGGCGTGAGCGAACGCTGTGAGCTTCCCAGGCCTTGAGAATATAGCTATCGGCGGGAAAGTGAAGGAAAGAGGGGAGAACAAAGAAAGAGGCCTGGAGTCGAAGAGGAGCATCATTTTTATTGATTCCATGAATCAGCCATCGAAGCTGGCCCTCTGGAGCAGCTCAAGTATCGCATCGGCATAGGCCGGTCCGTCGCCTTTTACGTCCTGAACAATGACCATCTTGTCTCGCGATCTCATGCCTTGAACAAGGCTAAGCTTTGACTTGGGGATGTTCAGGGCTTCACTGAGGACCTCGATTACAGCCTGGTTGGCTTCGCCGTCCTTTGCCTGAGCGGCCACACAAAGCTCAATCGTGTCCTCGGTGACGGCCCGAATGCCTTCTCTGCTTTTACTGGCCCCGGGTTTGACGTGCAGCCGTAATTGCAAGATACCCTGAGGAGACTTCTTGGAGCCGGCCAAGAAGCGCACTGCCGAGCCAGCAGCAGCGGATGCCATGAAGCAGCCAAACTATGTCGAGCCCGAGCGAAATCACATGCACCCCAGCCTTCCCTAGGTTAGATAGGCACCTAGGTTTTAGATGATCTGGGGAAGTTTTGGGCACTGGCGCGCTCAAAAAGCAAGAAGTTCGGAGGGGGGCCCCAACCCAACCGCCACCTAATCACTAGCAAATGGAAATCAGCTTACGTCCTTCGCTGGTCGAGGGAGACGACTCGATGAGATAATCTCACCTCAGATAAAGACGAAAGAACAAACTCTAAGCTGCAAAGACTCCAATCGCTTTCTAGATGTCCAACTTGAAGCTTGCACAGCCCTAAGCGCCAGCCCGAGGAAGGTGAGTAGATGCTTTCAGGGTAAGTCGGTACGAGGGGCCCCGCGAAGCCGCCGTCATAGCAGTGTAACGCTTACCGTTAGCGACCAGCCCGCTAAAACAGCAGGCTCTCGCTGCGAGCTGCCTACAGGCACCAAGACCACATGCAGCACAGGTATTTAAGCAAGCGAGCTGCAGCGGGTTTCGTCACGGTGCCTAACGTGACTCGTGACAACCTCCCGGCAGGCCAAATTTCTCAGCCTAGCTGCTGCAGCACCACTTCGACATCTTGCCCAGAGCCGACGCTGTCCGCATTCCACTGCTCGAGCATCGCCGCCATTGCTGCTCGCATTCGCGGCCGCTTTGTCTCCCTGTCGAGTGCCATGGCATCGGCGTATAGCGCATACAATGGCGCCCCCAAAAGCTCACAGTACACCGTCACGGCCCTCGGGCGATGGTCTATTCTGAACAAGCCGCTGCCAGGTTCGTCCTACTGGTGTCTTGTTGATCTCGAGACGGAGCAGTTCCCGATGCTTTGACCAAAGATTCATGAGGAGCTAATTGGTCCGCCAGCTGTTGATAAAATTCGAGTCCTTCATGTTTACGATTTTGATAATACATGTGTGTTTTGTTCCTCCTCACTGGGCACCCCTCGTCACTTGGATCTTCATGTTGACTCCGCACCAGTGTTCAAGACCCCCATGCCAAATCCGACACTGTGGACCGGTCCGACGATAGGATTGCTCGCGACCCAGGAAGCCTTCACTAATGGTGGGTGGTGGCACGATAACCGCATTCTTGCAGCGACTGGCGATGGCGTCGAAAGAGAGGAAGCGCGTGGTTGGGAAGGCTGGTGGAACGAAAAGGTCGCCGAGCTTGTCAAGCTAAGCACGAAACAACCAGATGCCCTCTGTGTGCTGTTGACGGGCCGCTCTGAGCATGGCTTTGGTGAACTTATCAAGAAGATGGTTACGAGCAAAGGCCTTGAGTTTGACATGATTAGCCTGAAACCGAGGGTCAGTCCTTCGAACCAGAGCTTTCAGAACACGATACACTTTAAGCAGCTATTTTTCGAGACCCTCATGGAGACATATCGCGAAGCTACCGAGATCAAGGTTTACGAAGACCGGCCAAAACACACAAAGGGATTCCGAGATTTCTTTGCAGAATACAATAGACGCCAGACTGTAACACCAACTAGGGGACCGATAACAGCTGATGTCGTTCAGGTGGTAGATTCATCCACCCTGCTCGACCCCGTCGTTGAAGTTGCCGAAGTTCAGCACATGATCAACCAACACAACGCCGCCCTGGTGAAGGAGCCCTCCTGCTCTACCAAGGGTAAACTCATGATCAAAAAGACAGTCTTCTTCACCAGCTACATGATTGGCCCCGACGATATCAAGCGACTGCTGAAACTTGCAAAAATTCCGGCCAGCGTGCCGAGTCATGAGCTCAAGTATCACGCAAACAATATCCTAATCTGCCCCAGACCGTGCCCGACAAGTATTCTCGAGAAGGTCGGTGGCATGGGCAGCAAGATGCTATGGGAGGTCACTGGCACAGCCTGCCTTGACAATGCCATCTGGGCTGCCAGTGTGCGCCCTGTCCCCCATAATGCCAAGTTTCATACCGATAATCCCGTACCGCTCGTGGTGCTGGCCCTGAAGAAAGGGGCTCGTCCTATGGATGCCGGGAAAATCACAAATTGGCAGCCTCTGCCTGTAGAGGAGCGGTTCACGTTTGAGACCACCGTTGCAGAAAAGGTCATTCTTCGTATCGAGCCCGAGGATCCAAAGGAAGATGAATACCAAAGCCTTTTTGCGAACAAGTCATCAAAGCGCAAGCACAACGCCGACGAAGAGTGGGCAGCGAGATCTTTGCAAGTGCAGTACGGCGGACGGAACGAGACCCGGAGCTTTCACTCTGGCAGGGGACGCAACAAAGCTGGCAACCCCGGCCGCAATCACCGTAACGCTGCCAGGGGCGGCGGTCGAGGCGGCCGTGGCCGTGGTGGCCACAACTACCGCTCCTTGGATGATGTTGATCCCAAAGGTCAGCCGGCTGCTTATCAAGTGGCCCACGGCACTGCTTTCCAAGGCGGCCCTTCCTTGCCCTCCAACGGCGCTTCGGGCCGTGGTCGACCCATGGGTGGGCAGCCAGCCAACGGTTCAGACTTACAAAGTTACTATTAGCGATAGGATCTTGGGCAGCTTTTTCTGATATGCCCAGCGATGTAGCATTAGCGCTTGGCAACCTGGATGAGCTGGAAAGGGGCCCAAAGTATCGATTTTTTTTTAGTCCCTCCCATCTTATGGTATGTACAAACAATATGGGTGGATCATGTATTTTTTTTTTTTTTTCCAAAGCAAATCCTCCTCTAGGGAGGCATCTAGGCATTGAGGGCGGAATGGCGTAAATATGGCACAGATTTCAAGGAACATGGGGACAAATCAGGTATTTAGGGGCACTCAGATCAAGCTCAACATGAGGCAATGTTTTTTATGATACCCGGCTTGAGCGAAGACTCGCAGAGTGTTGATCTTTTTTTCTTCTCTCAAAAACCTTTAAAAAAAATGTTCTTTCTTTTCCTTTTTCTTTTCTTTGACGTTTTTGTCTATGTGTTTGCTTTTAGTCACTGTCTTCATCCTCGTCGTCATCCTCGTCTTCCTCCTCTGCATTTTCCAGCCACTCTACCAGTACTTTACACTTTTCCCTCAGCAGGGCCATGGATTCGCTCTCCACTGCCCGTTCGTCTTCCCACCAGCCAAGGATGCCCTCTTCCTCCAGAATGTCCAGCGCGTAGAGCTGCTGCAGCATGGCCGGCAGAAGAGTCGCACTCTTGTTCTGTTCCTGGCCCTTGGAATAATGCTGGAGCGCCCGCTGAAGAGCGAGGATGAACTCGACTTGGGCTGACTCGCCGCCACTGCCGACGCCGACCTCGCTGACAAACTTGGAGGCACCCTTGCGAGCGGTGAAGGCCTTTTCCGCAGCCTTACTGGGCTCCAGGCCACCGTGCTCTGGGGTGATTAGCTCCACCGCGCGACGTGTGAAAGCCGTCGCCACGGCTTTTCGCATCATGGCATCGGACGCATCGTTGGCTAGTCGGAGACCCATAAACTCTAGTTTGGCAGAGTCAAAGTCGCCAGAGTCGGCACGCAAGGCGTCAAGGAGACCATGAACGGCATCGGCGTGGAATGACATCTTGCCGGCGGAGTCGTCCGAGGCAAAGGAGGAGAGACGTGACCTTGAGGACTGTGCAGCATCTGTGGAGAGGAAGTTGCTGTCATTGTCGTCGTCAGACTCGACGTCGGAAGCAAATGTTGAAATGGACGAGGTGGATAGGTTGAAGTTTGCTAGCGAATAGATGAGAGACTTTTGGAGCCGAGATGGATCTTCGTCGTCGAGCTCGTCGTCTTCGGGGTCGAAGAAAGGGGCAGCGTTGCTGTCGGGGCCGAGGAGGTTGGTGTCTTTGGTGACCTTTTTACCGGTAGAAGTGAGAGTTGATAGCACCGCAGCGGTTGAAAAGGAGATGCCGTCGCTGATGTGAACGCCGTACGATACTAGTGAGCCAGCAGGTATCGCGCAGTCTTTCCCAATGACTACGTTATTCGCCAAGATAGACTGTGAAACGGTTGTCCCGTCACCGATTGTCGTCTCATCCCAGATAAAAGAACCTTCCAATATGACATTGGCACCGATCTTGCAGCCGCTGCCGATGATAGAGTTGATGATTTGGCTCCCGGATCCAATGCTTGTATCCGCCCCAATGACGGAATTTTGAAGCTTGGCGTCATGTGCGTGAGTAGCTCCAGTCTCGATAACGACGCCATTGATGTGTTTTTTGTACGCCTGGTCGGGGACGATGTTGTTTTCCGGTATAAAGGGAAACGTCCATCGGCCGAGAACATCCCTGCTGATGGCGTCGTACATCTGCAGATTGCTTGCTCTTGCTGCATAGCCGTCCTCGAAGATTTCGGCGTAAATCATCTTGCCGTTCAGCTCCCAATCCTTCAACACGCCGTGCAAAAAGTTTCTCCTCGGCAGCTCGTAGTCGAAACTCTCTGACCAGAGGGCCAAAACTTCGGGGGTGCAGATATCGATCTGGGCGTCTATCAAATCAGCCCGCACCTCAAACTCTGTCGACAGCTCATCGGCAATGGCAGGGTCTAATGAGAGGTAATGATCGCTCTGCAGCGGGTTCATCTCGTCGTAGTGGAGACAGCGCTGAGTCTTGGTATCAACCACAAAGACCGGCGTTATTCCTTTAGTCTTGGTTCTGTGGTCCTCGGATCCGCCGCTATGCAGGATCATCGTCATGATGTTGGCGGCGCTCGTCTCTCTTCGTTTCTTGTGCGCTGCTAAAGCGTCGTCTAGTATCAAGTTCGACACGAGGTCACCGTGGACCAAAAGAAAGTCGCCATCCACCAGAGATCGCTTGTCCATGTCTCGAAGCACATCGCCAATTGACCGCGCATCGGAAACTCGAACAAACTGCAGTACGGAAAACGGACTCGATTTCGAAGAAGTTGCCCATCTAGAGCGACCGATGTAGTCCTCGACCTGATCCGTGTGCGCGCCACAGTAGATGTAGACTTCTTGAACGCCATTCATGGCTAGGAACTCGAGGGTATATTCGATGAGAGGAGTGTTTGCCAAGGGCAGCAGGCACTGCAATCACAGCTGTCAGCTAGAGGCCGTAGTTTGAGAGCAAAGCAGGTACGCATACTCTTGGCTTCTCCAAGGTAAAGGGCTTATATCTATCCTGAAACGAGTCTGCGAGAACCTGTTGCATTGGAGTTAGTCGTCGCTCTCCATGAAGCCGGGCAGAACCCCGCCATGATCGTTACGCACAACAGCCTGCAGGACATCTTCGCCCTTGCTCTCTGCGCCCGGCTTGGAGGGCTTTTTGCCCTTGGCAGCATTGCCGCTATTCTTGCCCTTATGAGACATGTCGTCGGCTAAGCGCAAAGGTGAGGGCGGCGTTGGGACCGCTTAGGATGGGGGAATCTTTTTGGTGGGGGAGGTTTGCTTTGCGACATGCCCTGGTAAGCTAAAAGGTTCGGAGATGACTCAACTAAGCAGCAGGGCTGGTGCTGGAAATTTCTCACCGCGGTGAGTTTCGGTGAAGCGGGTGCTACCTGGAAATAAAGTGGGGTCTTGGTAAAGCTGTTCCCGAGTGAGCTTCAATGGAAGCAACCTTTACTTAGAATCTATATACCTGGATCTGCATAGGTATACGACATACATCCAAGGCCGATTCTATGTCTACATGTGTGTGCTGTTTAGATACGGCTATTCTGCTGACTGAATTTTCTATGCGGAATGGGCCTCTCATCCCATGTCAACCCAGCTAGAGCTCGCCTCACGTTTTAATACGGCTGTCACGCTTAGCCGACGCCGTGCAGCCAACAAGACAGTACAGAGCTGCAATTGGGTATCGTCATTAAATCTAATCAGGATCTCATCATAATCAAAGACATCAATCGCTAACGTGACATCGTTATCCATAAAAAGAGCACTCATTTATCCGCCCTTGACAGTCGCAGCGGCCTCCTTCTCCTCAATATTGCGAGGTAGACTCTCCCTCCTCTCGGATCCAGCATCCTCGTTGTCAGACTCCTCATCAGTATCATCGCCGGTGTCTTCTCGTTCATCTCGTTCAACTCGCTCCGCTTCACGCCTTGCAATTCTTTCGCGCCTTTCCTGGTTCTTGAGCCGCTTTTTCTCCATCATGTCCAGCTCCTGCGTCAAGTGCTGAATCATTCGACTCTTGCTACGGATCTTGCCTCCATAACGCCAAAAGATGAACGGTATAGGGATGGTGGCTACTTCCAGCAAGCCGAGGAGGGTTCCCGCCCATTGCGGGGTCAAGGCTGCGTACATTTGTGGCCCAGCCAAAGGCAAAGTTCCTCCCACGATGCTTCGAAGGACAGCGTTTGAAGCGAGTGCACTAGCTGCATAGATGCTGTACGAACCGGCCAAGTAGTTGGAGCCGTAGATGAAGCAGAGCGTATTGCCGGCTCCGAAAGGCAGTCCGAACAGGATAGGAGCGATCCAATGGATGCGAGCCGGTAGACAGGTCCAAGAGAATCCAAGCTGACCAATGCTCGATAACACGGTCCCAAGGCCCATAACGAGACCCACCGCTTCTGGAAGCACCCGTCCAGTTTCAGGGTCGCGAGGCTGCTTGTTGACAAACCGCCTAATCAGCGGCTCGGCGGCAATGGCGATGACGATGCCACCACCAATTCCTAGGTATGCCAATCCAGAGATTCCATAGCTCCATCCACGGTACTGGTTGAAGACAATGGGAAAGGCAATGAACGAAAGATAGAGAATACCATATACAATGGAAATCCTATTCATCAGCGGTCAGACAAGTTTCTTCGAGGACAAGGTCAAGCCGGCTTGACATAATATCGTTGTAAATATCGTTGTAAATACATGGATATACGTACCAAAAGTTGATAAACCACAGAATAGGTTCGGTAGCAAATAGCACGAGCGGGCGGCTGAGATTCACCTTGAGGAGATGCAGTGTCGACACTTTCTGGTCGTACTGACACCACCAACGAGGGTCGTCGTTCTCCTTCCGGAGTCGCGCAGCCTTCCGCTTCAGGATGGCAGGAGCATACGTTTCCTTGACCGTGAGCATTGACGCGAGAGACACGCCCGCGAGAATGAGAACGATCCAATTCGTCCATCTCCATCCTTTGTACTGAAACACAAAGCCGCCGATTAGGGGCCCCAGGACGGGGCCGTTGAGCGGAGCGAGGGTGTATATCGACATGCCGAGCGAAAGATAGTCGGGATTGCAGACGTCGACGACCGTACCCGGGCTGTTTGAGATCATGACTGCACCGAACAAAGCTCTATAACCCAAATTAATATGCGAGCTTTTAGAAAGATTCAGGAAGCCATTTAATTCTCTCTTTCTTTCTAGAACAAGCAGACGCAAACTCACCCAAAAAAGCGGATAATGATAATGGACGAGAGCGACTTGGCTACACCACATGGGATGATGAGAATAGCCCAGAGGCTCATGCAAGCTATATAGACCGGCTGTCGGCCGTACAACTCACTCATGGGAGCGAAGACTAAACTGCCAACCGCAAGTCCCAGTAGGTAGGTGGTTAATCCCAGCGTGGTAATCGTTTCCGAGGCTCCAAAGTCTTCCATCAGTCCTGGAGTAGAGGCAGTGTAGCTCGTACTATACAAGACTACGAGCCACGAGCCGAAGGAGACCACGGCAAGAGCCCAGGCTCGATACCACATTGGCCAATTCCGGGGATTCTCTGGGTCATTGGGCTCAAAGCTGACCTCATACTCCGGGGGCCGAGAGGCCACGCTGCTCATACTCGCCCCGGATCGAGTGTAGGTAATGGGCTCGCGAGCTGCCCGCTCGGCCTCCGTCTCAACGTCCGCCGTCAAGGCATGTTCAAGGTTCCGGTAAATCTCATTGTCATCGATCCCGTTGGTGTTGGTAGAGTGGCGGCTGCGACTCCGGGTTCGGTTTGTCTTGGTCTCCTTGACTGGCTCCAGGTATGGGGACTGTCTTCCCGACGAGACAGCCGCTTCGGTGACTGACGCCGCGGAGAGTCCCTTTTCAACGTCTACTGCCATCTCTGTTTTAGCTGAGAAAGGAGAAAGCCAAGAGACAGAATGGAAAAGTGGCGCTGCGGAATACTTGTAGCCACTTTCGTTGCCACTAAAGGGATAAGCAGCATACTAGAATTTGGAGCACAGAGGAGGGAGGATCCAAAGAAAGGAAAAAGAAAAGGAAACCAAGCTTCGCGGGTTCCGATAAAGACAGAAAATTTCTTCCTCCTTCTGTCCAGCTCACCGTAGAAATACTCGAACTCGATCACATCATCAAATATGATAGGGTGTGAAAGGCGGAGTGGGCCGAATTAATATAGATTACGAAGAGTCATTGCCCCTGGGCTAGTATGCACGAAGGACCTCGGGGCCGGCATCGTGGAGCAAGCCTTTGGCTTGGTGGAGACTTCCCGAGAAGGCATGTTAGAATCCATCAAAGGATATAAAACGGACCATACCGAGTAGCTCGGATGCAACCGGGGGTAGGCAGTAATTGGGCTAATAATAACGAGGTTCGGCTTTGATGAAAAAAAAAAAAAAGAAAAAGGAAAAGGTGGTGTGGGTTAGAGAAGCGGACGCTCCAGCGGTCGACTCCGCTCTTTGATGACCATGAACAGTAGATTTTTTTTTTTCATAGCTGACGAGGGTGGATTAAATACCGAGGATGGTACATGTGCCCAAACAACTCAGCTTGATTGCCCAAAACTGGTACTTTATGGGTCAAACTGGCCATGACATATGGAGCCATATCGTATGTGCTTACCTTGCCGAGGATAACAGCCGTATCTTCCCCCCCCCCCCCCGGTCGTTATTTCCGAGAACAATTCCGATTCCATAGCGCCATCAGACCGCATCGGCAGCCAAACAAGGGGAAAATTATCGGTCCTTGGCGAATGATGAGGCGATAGGTCAAAGTGCCAAGATGGAGTCACTCAAGGAATGATTTGTCTGCTGTATGATGCCGTACATGAAGAGGCAGCATCTGGGCCAGGGCACACGAGCAAATTCAGGCTGAATCTAGTTGAAATCTCCCGATGTCGGACGGGCTCAGCTGCCTTAAAAGGTGGCATCCGTGTTTGATCAAATGCGCGCCCGGAAGACCCACATCGGCGTTCCGCGTCTTTAGTCTCGATATGACCGGATCCGGCCCCGCTGACAACAAATAAGCGACTTGGGGGCCTTGCGCACCGCGGGACAAGCCTTTGGTTCCTCCAAAGTTGGTGGCGCGATGCGTCTCCTTCTTGAGCTCGGCTTCTAGCGATAGCTTTCGGAGATTCCCATCTGAATCCGCCTCAGTGGCTGCGGAGCATATAAACCCAGAGGGGATGATGCTGACGAGGAGCAAGATGGACGGCCAAGAAAATCAAGACAAAATGCTGAGATATTACAGTATAGCATATCAGACCTTGAGAGGCTGTTCCCTTGCACACGAACTGCAGTCCTGTCTGGCTGATTGAAGGTGGCATACACCAGGGGTGCCGGCAATATTCAGAAGTTCGTATGCTGCGCTGAATCAAGTAAACTTGCTTCGGACGCCATGTGTCTAAGACTTGTTTTCGACTATCGAATTGCCGTCTTGTTAAGGTATGTTGCTTTTCGTCTTCAACTACGTTCATACTTAACACTTGACAGCAGCTTTCGTGTAAGCCTGGCCACTGTCATGACCAGGAAGCTAACGAATTTGCTAGAGCGACCTCTGCTCTCATTTGACCTTGCATCGGTCGAGGCATGTAAATTCTCTCACACAAAGGATATTCCTGTAGTATCGATTCCATTTTAGGGGCTGCATGACTCCTATAAAAACACGTTGCCATGATTCTATATTTGACTGAAGCCAAGAATTTTTTTTCTTCAGGACGCCAAGGGCGATGATGTTCCGGCTGTCGAAGCGCCATGTCTATGGCGTAATTCAGATTGACAAGCCTCATCGAGATCAAATCCTTGAAAAAATTCGACGAAGGTCTTCTTCGTCGCTAATATGTTTCCAATATAGAAAGGTCAGAAGCTCTTACCAACTTGAAGTCTCTGAACTCGGCTCTAATCGTGTTCGGGATTGTGACTCAGGGGTTGCAAAATAGGATTCTCTGTCGAAACTATATTCGTCTAGTAGCGCGGCAACTTGCGTAACGTGTAAAGATTTGTTGTTTTGCGCCCTTCGTTGACGTCTTCGAGTTCTCCTTTGTAAGTTTGTAGTCATCTACCACTTTTGCTTTGGCCATATTACACAAATCAAGGTATGGCAGTAAAATAAAGCAGGAGCTCCCCCCTTTTTTTCCAGGGCCTTTGCACCAAAACTCTATACCCTTTTGTGCGCCGTGAGACTGTCATCCTCGTTCTTGAAAGTCTGGAACCTGCCGCGTGATTTATATGCCGTTGACCTCCGATCCATTTCTCCATATAGCAGTGGAGATGATAGGGCTTCCGAGAAAAGGCAAGGGTAAGTTCAGTGTATGAGCCTAGTAGAACTACCCCAAAGAAGAACGTCATGACAGTCGCTCGAGAAGTACGTCTGATCATACATATCCCGTTGCCATCGGTTCACGATACTCCCTCTTTCTCTTATCGTGTCTCTAAAAAGTTATGCTGGTGTTTCTGCAAAGCTTATGCTCAGGGACAAAATCGAATATTCCCCAAACAGCATGGATAATCCGTAATGTTTGTTGTATGCTTTCATTAATTTCTCTTTTGCCTAGACTTTGATGTTTGTTTCACGATACTCGGCTGAAGCTTTGGCCGCCGTAAAGTAAAGTTTGCGCCATGATTGTGAAACGGCTCTTATCTATGATAGACCAAGTTATTGAGAGAAATTGTTCCAAGGCCCGGACATGTATAGTCCAAAATTTCTAGTTTCTGTTCCTTCGACCGACCATGGTATAAAAGTTCGTTGTATATGCTCGACACGACTTGATAGAGAGGTAGTAAGAACAGTGTACTCTGGAGGAAAAAGACCTAGAATCGATTTAAAAGGCTTAAACCCGCACTAGAGCGTTTTTGTTTTTTTTTCTTCTTTAGGTAGGAGAACCTATGTTTCACCTTTATTGACCTCTTCTATCCTCCTCGTAGTATCATTGTGGCCGCAAGCTGTCATCAGCACAAAATATATGATATAACATGAGGCCATATACAATGCTGCTATATACGCCTCATATCAACCTTTTATATTATAGCGTTCAGATACTTTTGTGAAATCCAAGGGGAAGATCTCATTGTGGTCGGCATGAGATTTGTGGCCCATTGCTACTCAGCTATGTAGTCGTTATGATAGCAGATTGAGGTGGCCAATAACTATTAACCTAATATCAAGTAGGCAGCCTGAGGTGCCTAAGTTGGGCGGTATGCCTTTTGGTTATAAACCGCATTGCAAGCGTTACTGGCGCAATATGGAAGCATAGTTTCACTATTTTTTCCCCCTCTGAAACCAAGGTAAAATTGAAACCGTTTTAAAAAGAAGTGAGAAATAAAAGTGATGCAACGATGACAGAGACGGCACACAAGCGGAAACTGTGCCTTGTATAAGGAGCCAAGGCTATGGTTATTATATTAATGTTTGTTCATATGTTTCTGAGGGGCACAAGTTGAGTTGGTATTAATCGCTATTGTTGAAAGCTGCCTTGGCTAACCAAATGATTTCCCATCGGCTTCCAAGTAAGGTCCATGTGTACGACGAGTCAATACTACTGTGCATGATAGTGCAACTAGTACAGGAACTATCGAAAAGACGAAATGGCCGATGGTCTGTTGGTTCATAATGTACAACGGTGGCTCGTATGAGATCAGTCATCTCAAATTGTATCGCCACCTTGAAAGGGAATCCTGGGGCTGACACGTGTGCTGCCAGCTCTGGGCTAGGAGAAAATTTGCCGAATCACAAAATGACAGTTTAGTTTCCGCTCTAGTTGTAGAGCATAATACAGTCAGCCGGGCGTTAGCTGAATAGCCAGGCGCCGATAAGAAGTGTTGTTTGGTGCCGGTGAAGTTTAAACTGTCGATGGGATGTTGGCAACCACTGCTTGTGGGAAACTAAACATCGCCCTAAAGATGCATATCCGTCCCACACATCGAAATTGGCGCGACAGAACTGCTGCTACGGCCAAGCCCGATAAGGGCAACTCAACAAACTGCTTCACCGACTCAAAACTGCGAAAGACTGGCCAGGTAGAACTTAGCGATAAGTGGGGAAAGAATTCAGATCAAGGCCCAAGACATGGCTGTGTGGCCCAAAGCAACCGATCTATTTCGCGGCGCTTAAATCTGCCGTGCCAGGGGAACGAAAAATTCGTGCTGGCGCGCTCAAGCCACAGTTTGCCACCCTCGGAGCCTAAGGGAAATACCAGAAAGCAGCTGAAGCTGCTATGGCTAAAAATGCGCCAAGCTCAATGTTCCCGGAAATCATACGATTTCGTCCGCCACGGGCTGCTATGAAGGGCACGTATAGGACGACTAGAGATTCGAATGCTGTGCTCCGAGGGAACGTTGACGGGCATGGAAGAGAGCCGCACGAGATGTCAAGGAACCACTTGGCCGTGAGGAATCGATCTAAAAACACTTGAAATTTTTCAAACTGCGGGTTCTCTTCTTTGAGTCCACTGATGTTAGTCTTCTCTCGGAGAGCTCCATATAACATGGTGGACAATTACTCCACACTCCCCAGAGCGGAGTGGCGTCCACAGGCCAGGTAGGTTTGAAGACATAACCTTCAGTTGAGTATTTGTTCTGTATGTCAGTGAAACTGGCAACGACTATTTGCTCCTTTGCCTCATGAGTATCCAAGAATAAAAGAGCCAATGCTCATTTAACGATTGATCAACTAGGACCTAAAACATGCGTACGAGAATATCATGGGTTTCCAGAGACCGTGTATGCGTACATTATCGGCAAAGCAAACATCATTGGACAATTGAAGTCAACGGTATTGCCACCTTATGTTTAGTACTTTAGATTCTCTACCCCGTTTCTCATTCTTACCGAGGATACCGTTTTGAACAAGACTTCCTTTTTTTTTTTTTTTTTTTTGCTTTACACTCCGTACAAAATGTTCCGTTTGGCTAGGAGCTGCGCTGGGCCGACAGAGAATTTTTGCTCTTTCTTGCAGGGCCCAATGGGCACAGCCACGCGGCATGCGACGGGGCCTTCCGTTAGGCGAGATGTAGAAACGCCATGTCTTATTGGGGAACACACACCCTCCACGGAGACGCGACACGGGCTCGCTGGACCGGCGGCGTCGCGGCGTCGCGGCTTCCGCTGGCGGTAGAGCAAGCGATGGCACTCTCCGAAGATCCCACATCACTTTGCTCATCGGCAGGACTGGCGATTTTTCACATGAGCAAATAAGGTATGCTGAGACGCTGAAGAGCAGCTGCCGTTCGTATACCCCATCCATATGATGAATCCGAGAACCTTGTAGCTGCCCGTGGGAGCATGAGGGAGAGATTCATACATTCAAAAGAATATAGTTGATCCCAGCGAACGGTATTGTATGCAGTCGATGGATGGTAAGGACTTGCACGGTATTCTCCATAATCTGAGTTCGCAACATGATTATTGAACAATGACCTCCTGTGCGTCCTGGAGCACATTTTTCTCTTTTGCCGCTATGTTTCATTAGCATCAGGAAGATGGACGAGATGAACTGGAGGGGCGTTGGCATAGTGTCGAACAGGGCCGGTAAGAGCTGGTGGATCTCAGCCACTGTCGCGCACTAACAATTAATTTCGAGGACGGGGCCTTTGGGCGCTATCTAATACTAGGTTGCTCCGAACACGTCTTGTCAACCCAGCTGGGGCTCCATGGACGGCGCCGAAGCTTGTAGAATGCGATGGCAAACACGTCGTTGCATTCGGAGCAGGCCCCCTCCCCGCCACCCCGTATTACGGGATATTGGTGCTCGCGCGGGGCATTATGGCGGCAAGTTGATAAAACAAGCGTGTATCGAAACGTATGCGGGCGCACAAGGACCGGAAAAGACGAACCGTCTTGCTCGAATTTCTGTTGGTCTACCAGCTCCGTATTACCTGGCTAGGTAGCTGCTTATGTTTGTCGCAACACCCTGAGTTGCGGTTGTCAGTAGCTATAGTATGCTTATCTCTAGGCTGACGCACATATAAATCAGTAGGTAGGCAAACTGCAGAGCTCGGGGATAAAGAGAACAATGGAGCTGAGAAAATCCCGTCCTTGTTGCGAGTGACTGTATGGATGAGTGCGGAGCATTACCCGGATGTAGTCTGTCCTCAAAAGAGATGCAGCTGTGGCGCCCTGTGTTCCGCACAGTACATTTCGGAGTGGGGAGGAGGGGCCGTACGGTATATTCATACTCGAGGGCACTTGCTCGCACCGTACACTGTTGAGCAGCAAGGAGGACCTTCCTTATTAACGGAGTGCGAAAGCGCTTGCAGCGTGGGCAAAGGGCAGACAGAAATCTTTTCCCAGGGCAGGTAAGAGTACAAAAATAGGTACGGATCAATTCAGAGAAATGTCCGAGCGGACGTGCTTGGAAGGCACACGCCCTTAGGTACCCTTCGGTAAGTACCAGCTCTGCATTCCCTCACAAGAACAGAACCGAGCGCTACTCCGTAGTACTTGGAACCCTTACTTGAGCTGGCTGAATACGCTCTTGTCTGGTGACGAGCTCTAGACGGTGAGGCCACTCTGGGTCTTCGGTCTCCTCATCTCTGACGGGTTCAGCGCACATGCAGATATTCACAGACGCAGAGCCGTGCACGGATGCGACGTTCTGCTGTGTATGTTGTGTGTCTCTTTATTAAGGACGCATGAATGGTACATGCGCGGAAGCCCACCTTTGTACTCTAGTGCGGACGGCCTAATCCGCATTTGGACCATCACGATTGCCGTATAGACGACGCTGCTTCTTCGACTCATACTGGTGGCATCGAGATATCGTCCTAGGTACCTGATACTACCTGCCATGGACCACGGCAAAGTACCAGGACAGCCAGCACTTTTCAGTAGAGCATCTTGGCTTACTAGTAGGTACCTTACCTTATTTCCCTTCCTGTAGGCCCTATTGGGGGTGCTTCCTGCCCTTACAGCCCGTATCTTGCCATATTACGGGCTGCATGCGCGGTTAGGTTCGGGCTCTTTGTATTCTCCAACGCTCCTTCTGCTACTAATCCTTCTCGTTCATCCCTTTACTCTTTGTGCCTACCTTACCTTTCCAGCCCAATAAACCCCATTTTCGCCTCTCCGCCCACGGCACTACTCAAGGAGCCGCTCTGTAGTTGGCTACGGAGTTGCCCGTGATGCTGCAGCATGAAAAATAGGTACCTACTACCAGAGCGCCTAAGAGCGCTCCTTGGGGTGTGTCGATTCACCACAGACTTTTCGATCTGCTGTCGCATCTGCCCCATGCAAGCCTCAATGGCGGCACACACCCCCCAACCCACCAAAAGTCGCCTCGGGAACCACCAAAGGAACCCCCCCAAAGGACCGCCTGCGGCACCCCCAAAGCACGGAGCCACAGCAGGGGACAAGGGCGAGCCACAGCGTTGCGAGACAAGCACTGCACAGGGGCTCCACGCCTAAGACGGTCCAGAACACAGGCCTGCTGCTGCTAGGGAAAAAAGCGACCAAGATCGAAAGCTTGGCCCCGCCGCCAGTTGCGTCTCTCTCTAATTAATATACAACTAAGCCATCGCCAGGCCACTGGGCCTCGAGGCAACGTCTCCTCTCCCGTTTGGTCATCATACGCTTTTTTTTCTTTTCTTTTATTTTTCTTTTTTTTTCGTACCGTCGTTTACCCCCCGGCTTTCGTCGCCGTCGCTCCTTTCCCCGTCGTCCTGTCCCGCGCGCCCCAGAGCGAGAAGGAGGCGATTAAGGCATTGGCAAGCTGGCAGCCGGGAACTTGACTGTTGGGGGAGCTTTCTCTGCCACCCGGCATCGTGCTTAGCAGCAGCGGAGCACTCCGTGGTGTCGAATGTGGATCGCGGCGACGGCCAACTCCTTCCATTTAACTGAGTTTCGATAGCTGCAATTCGCTCTTTTACTTCTCGGAAACGTCCTTCGCGGTCTGCCACTGAGTTCTACCTACGAGTTGCTCGATTGCCTGTGCGCTGCGACGGTTCCTAAAGAGGCAGCGTGTGGGGAAATCATATTTTGTGATCAGGAAACGGAAGAGCAGAGGACTGAAGAGGAGAGGAGAGGAGAAAAGAGAACGAGATTTGGCCAGGCCGTATAGGCGTCATAGTAGCCCCGGCAAGCATCTGAGTTTACGGCCCCTCTGACTCGCGCCAAATATGTTTCGTTCTAGGTGAGACTCCTCCATTATCTTATATTGTACAATGCAAATTCTTCGTTCCATGCCGTTGCCTAAATCTTGTCTCAATCCGCTTTAATGTTTGCTGCAGTATTCCTTTCAGTTATACGGTCAATGCATCTCGGCACTGTTCGGGAATAGGGATATTTCGTCCTGATAACTAGACCTCAACTTGGCCGTGGTTTACTAATATCGTGCGCCATCTGTAGAACAAGCGCACGAAAGCCCGACGATGAATTGTTGGCAGATTTCAGGCAACAGTTCCCGGAAGTTTCTACCGGCGTCACGGAGCCTACCGCGCCGGCCATATCTCAGGCCGCGACAGTACTCCATCCTATAATCAACGCACCGGCTCAAGAGAGGTACGTTGCTTTTCACTCCATCAGTCAAGACCTCCAGGCAAAGTTACGCTTGGTCATGAGAAGCATAAACCCGCCGGTGAATGTGATCTTGCTGCAGCCGAGTTGTTCCGCTCTCGTGCATCCTTCACCTCGGCTTGTTCCCCAAAAAGTGCTAACGTGGATGTGTGATAGAGTACACATCGAAAATGAAGCTTTTCGAGACTTGGACCCAACGCCCCGAGCCACCAATGACCCTTGGCGTTTTACACCATCGCTCTTGGACCCTAGTACCTTCAGTTTCAATGCTTTCACTCCGGGTGCTACCGCTCAAGCCTACTACCCTCCGACACCCGGAGGATCAGGTACATTGCTTCCGCCTCAGGCGGTAGAATTGCATCCTCCGCCAAACTTAGCTATTAGCACTGGACTAGAAACACCCTTATCGGTACCGACGACAATCGATATCATTCAGCCCAGTATCGAAGTGCCCAACCTGGCCGGCTTTCCAGCAATAGAGGGTCACCAAATCTCCCATTTCGAACCTTTCGCCCAAGCACCACCCCAGCAGCCGGCATTCGTACCATCGGATTTTGTTCATCATGACACAGGATATGAGACAATGGAGCACGACGGGTCCCCCATGGACTCTGACCCATCAGAAGAGCGAATTCCTACCATTGCCTCGGCACTGCATCCGCAGCAGCTGTCGGGTGTGCAAATAGTCCATCCTCTTCCAGCTACTGCCGAGAAATTCCGCTTCCACGCAACGTTAAATGCCCCGACAGCCATGGTAAAGCATGCGACTGAGATTCCCGTTACTTACTTGAATAAGGGGCAGGCATACACCTTGTCGATCGTGGACACGGGGGTCACACTTCCTGTTAACCTTGGCGCTAGATATAGGACATATGTACGCATATCATTCGAAGACGATCAGCAGAGGCAGAAACCGGGAGTCTGCTGGAGTCTGTGGAAAGAAGGAAGGGGGACGAACGAGGCGCACCAAAGAGGGGGACGATTACAAGCCGTCGAGTATGTTGAAGCTGGCCAACCGGTTGAAGGCGACGACAAGCGAACCCGGATAGAGGTAGAGTCATCCTCTTTTGATGGCTTCTCCGTCATATGGACTCCGGGCGTTAATGGAGCCGCTGAAGTCAATATCCCTGTTCGCTTCAATTTTCTGTCCACCGACTTCAGCCATTCAAAGGGCGTCAAGGGAATTCCCGTAAGGCTCTGTGCTAAGACGAATCCATTATTACCGGATCAACTACCGTCGCCTCCGGATTCGGCTGCTCCCGAGATTTGTTACTGCAAAGTCAAGCTTTTTAGGGACCATGGCGCTGAGCGAAAGCTCTCCAACGACGTGGCCCATGTGAAGAAGTCCATTGATAAGCTCAAACAGCAAATTGCACAGGCCGAAAGCGGATTGAAGGATTTTAAGCGGAAGAGAACTAGCGGCGTGAGCAAAGCAGGGATGCCCGGCAAGATACAGAAGCACAAAAGAACTTGGTCCATGTCCTCAGCCAGCTCGGCTGGCGGAGCCGCCCCTCGCCTGACGTTAGAAGAAGACTTGCATTTCAAGTTACAGACGCTCCAGGATATGTTCACGAGCACAAGACCAGTGAGTGTGCTGTACCTGCGAGGCGACGATCTCGACGATCCAGACCTACATCCCGTATCGCTGCAGGGTGACGCAATGTCCAGCAAGGCGGACTTCTTACGAGAAGGGAGCAACTGGCAGGCGCGAAGCGCTCACAGTTCCGTGGCTGGCTCGTTAGTATCGCCTTCTCCAAGCTCGTTGTCTTTGGCATCTCAGGCCTCTGCCGCACAGTGGCAAGGGTTTGATTCCACGGGCGCAAAGAAATCCGAAAAGCTGGCCACAATCAGTAAGACTGAAGAAGATGGCACGTTGAGTGGATGGATCGAGGCTCTAGGCGTTGACCCATCTTACCGACCTCCCCCCGAGCGGGCAACAAAGCCGATAGCCTGCTTCTACGTTGCTTACAATGGAAAAGCGGAACCCGGGAAGAAGGAGTACCACAGGGCTATTTATCTTTCGGCGCGCACGATACAAGATCTCAACAGCAAAATTGCGGCTAAATGGGGATTTGATGCCTCTCGCGTTGTCCGGACCATACACATGACGAAAAGTGGCATCGAAGTCGAAATGGACGATGACGTGGTTCAGGAGCTCAAGGAAGGCCAGGACATGCAACTAGAAATTGACGACATTGTGGAGCAACCAAGCATGAAACGAGAATGGGAGATGTCCGTGGACGATGTTCCTGACATGCCTTCCTCCGCGACCACAGGCCTCGTCCTTCGGCTTATTTACTAAGTAGCTTCGTTACGATGATGCTGCTGATGGAACGAGCCATGTTTTGGAATCCGACAACCGAGCAGGATGGATGTGGGAGCGGAATTTCGTGCTGGCGTTGGAAGGTGTTGACGATAATTTCAAAGATACCAAGGCGCTTGGACTAATGACGGACATTTGCATATCTATACCTCGAGGGAGCTTGTGGAAAGGATACATGATATTGGATTCTTCACCACCCGCTGGGCGGGAACATGCTAATGGGTATGTCGCGGCATCTATTGCATTCGGATACCCCGCTGGATCAATATTGCCTGACGACTGGCTCCCTTTTTGTTTTCGCATTTCTTCAATGTTTTTTTTTTTTACTTTTATTTGTTTTACCTTTATGTCTTGGGTGGTTTATCTTGCAATCATTCATCGATCCCAGTAAACGGACGGGATCCAGCTGTACACGATTTTGGCTGGGACAAAACACAAGTGCATCTTCGCTTATTCGCTGCCGGGGGGCGAATACTTTCTGATTTTGAGTTACATGGCAAAGGGGTGCCAGACGTTGAGCCATGGTTGATTATACACGCCAATAGGATGAGGAGGACTCGAGCAATGAAGAGCTCATCTTCATCTTGAATAATATAATGCGAATACGACACACCTTGCATTTCTCCCCCCTAGATTCTCTCTCCTTTTTTTCCCGTTGAACCTCAAATGACAGGCATGAACGTGGTATGTCATCGTCGTGCATGATGTTTCTGACATTCTAGTGTCGAACGTGGCTCAGCATGGCCCCAACGGTAGCTTTCTTCGGCTATCCATGCAGATGCTAGAGCGTACTTCAAACTGTACCTTGTTCTCCGGCTATCTCCTTTTATTTTCCCTCTGAGAGGAGAGGATCCCGGCAACTTTAGAAGTGCTATGTACTACAACGCCGTGATACGGAGTCAGAACGACAGGCTTCATATATGCCCAACCTTGCACCTTGCAGGGCTTGTTGGGTTTCCTTTCCTCCCTTCGATAAAAAGCAAATCACCAGTAAGCTCCTGGTCTGGACCTGAAGGTGGAGTCTTCCCAAAGAGAGAAAGGAACGCGTGCAGACCAGTCAATCCTACTGATATCTCCAGGGATTTGGTATGACTAGGTAGGTGCAGGTAGTTTTTCTATCGCTCCGTACTTGTACTATGGGCTAGAAAGGATTGTCAGCTTCTATATCATGCAGGTGCCCTGCTTCGACAAGGTGCGAAGCGCTGTACTTGCTAGGTTGACACTGGTAATAACATGCAAGGGCGCCTTTACGCGTAAATGACTGGTAATACTGACAAAGCTCCTTTCCGTCCTCGAAGGAGACGAAGGAGACGAAACTATTGCAAAGCCGACGGATATATTGTACCCGTTCCTAGGCGTAAAGACTGAACGACATATGGCAAAATATGTTAAAGCTGTTTTATACCCCGTGTACGGAGCACTCCGTATCCGCTGAGAATCCGTTCAGGGATCAATAGACATGGATTCCTGTGATAATGCTAAATTTGGTTGTCAACGGAGTAAGAAACCGGTTGACAAGGGTGCATGTCGGAACAGCAAGCACGGACTACTAGCGCCCCATGTGCAGACGAAAGAAGAAGGGAAAAAAAGAAAAAGAAAAGAAAAAGAAATACAAAGCCAATCTATTCCGCTACTCTGCCCCCTCCTACCAGTAGTGCTAGATATTTTGATATCGAGAGCATGGCTTCCGTTCGTGCATTACTGTTATGCGTCGCAGTTGTAGCAATCATAGTAAGCCATAGCCAAACATGTGAGAAGCTGGCGAACGAAGAAAGACACTCGCCACTCTGTGGCTTGTATTCTCATCCGTGCCAAAGTAAATGCTAGCTCGGTAGACTAGCAGTATTATGCGCGGCACCACACACATTGCTTTTCATGTATGCATTCGCAGGACTAAAACGAACTGACGAATCAGCTGTGACCATCTAACAGAGAGACGAATGTCATTTCTCTTCTCCGTTGGGTCAGTGCTGGCTGAAGCGAGAAAATAGCGCACGACAAATCGCGAATGGGCAGGTAGATGGATCAATGAAGGGAGTGGATTCCCGTTTATTTTGCAGCATGGCCTGGCAAGCTGGATCCCTCGGCTGATGTGGGTGCAACGCGGTGTGTCGCTGGCGGGAGACATGCTCGATGCCATGCATTAGTCCGCGGCGAAGGGTCGATCGTTCTCTCTGCGTCTGCTGACAGCCATCGGCAAAAGACATCTGTGATCTGTTTTCTTTCTTTGGTCATGTCTCTGGCGGTGGGACTGAGGCGCAGGCGACAGGGGGGAGGGAGTGCGTCTTTTGTTGCATACACACATAACATCTGGTGCCCTTCCGTCGTCTCCTGCCCAACACTCGAACCCGATCCTCCTTAGCTACGACGGCGGTGCGGCCACAAGTGCTTTGCATAGATCAACGAGAAATATCGTTCTTCGGGCTGTGGCGAGTGAATTGCGCATATGAATTGCGCGTTGGGCACACCGACTGGCGCTCGTTGAAGAGGTACTTTGGCGTGGCTAGTGTGCTGTGTGGAGCTCTCCTTTTGGCGGGCGTGTCTCTAGTGCTGTGACAGAGAATTTGCACTTTTTCGCGGGTGGGTGTGGCTCACCGGATATTGAGCCCGAAGTAAGACAATCTACTAAGGGGAAGGGAATGGGGGTTGAAATGTGGCGACTCGAACCATGCGCCGAGTCTCTCCAGAAGGCGCTCCAAAGCATCTTCCAGGGCCAATGTTTTCTCAATGCTGAAGACAGTGAAGAGAAGAGTATGGCGTTGCAAGGGTAGCTAGGGTAATTAAGATGCCTAGACAATGACATGGACTAGCCGTTCCCCCCCCCCCCTCCCCCGACGAGCGCACATTGTCTGTAGCCGATTAGGTGGATTTTCTATGTGCCACATGAGAGCCTGACAACGGGGACTCGACTTTGCGGTAAGCAACGGCCATGTACCAAACCGAGGAATCAACTAAAGCTGCCGTACGTGAGCAGTTTGATGTCTGTTGGCCGAGAATTGGAGGAACCTTTCTTCAAGGTTGCTTTTTAAAGCCCTTTGCCGCGCATGGCGATCAAATCGAGCTGCGCTGTAACCTGATCTGAGGTATGTTATTTTCCTTTAGCCTGACTTTGGACCTTTTGAACCAGGGGTATTCAAAGAGTCATATGAGAGTGTGATAAATGACATCTGCCCTCCTTAGCCCCCTTAACAGGTTAGAAATGAAGGAGACAAGTAGGCCAGGGGTGTCTTTAGAGATACTGGGTTAGATGGTTCCACCATTGCCATATATTGTCCGTTTACTTCGTAGCGAATCGTAGATCGTTGTCAATAGGACTGTCGAGAACCAACAGAACAGATCTGCGCGTATTTCCACGTGCACTTTGAGAGTTGGAGTACGAAGACGGAGTATGGAGTCCTCTGTTCTGGCGTTGTAGGGAAACCTTGACGCTCATCCTCTTCAGAATGCTATTTGTTCGAATGCCGTGTATAGATGAAACGCCTGGTGAGATGCAAAGTAGAATGGGCTATGTTTCCACTGCATCGGTTGGTTTTTATGCTCTTACGCTAATTAGGTGGCTAATTCCATGAGTAAAAGCTTCAGTAGGAAAGTTAAGCTGGGGTCGCAGCAATTATTTCCAACCTTCCCTGAGAATGAGGAAAGAGGAGAAATCCTAGCAACCGCTGCCGGCTTTTAGGATATGCCAGGATACCTGCTTTAAGCTTTGAGCGAGCTAGTTGTGCACGTCAGCAAATAAAATATCCCCTTTGCCATATCGACTATAATCTACATCCGTACTTCACACAACATACCTAGTAGTTCTCCTGGTTTACGACCTCATGAATGATACCAGAACGGTCACCTCTCAACTCAGTTACCTCATCATTAAGAAGTATTCGACACAAGATCAGGAGCATACTATTAGACGTAATTTTTTGGGGAAAGTCGTCCATCCTCTGTCCGAGACCTGTGGTGCCGTCACTAAAGGCCATACGGACGTACATGGATACACAGAGAGATCAGGGCAAGATGACCTGGGCCTAAGAATCAAGGTTTTATGAATGGCGGATAGTTATCACGAGCGTCGTTCACGGGTTGAAAATAGTTTTTCTCCAAGACGGCCATATGTGTAGCGTAGCAGGTGGCTCAATCCGTGATGCTCCGGCGTCCCAAGATTTGTGGAGGTGCCTGTGGCTGACCTGCCGTTTCACCCGCTAACTCCTTTCCATAGTGGATGCTTCGGTACGCCGATCCCTTCCTCGATCTATAGTGGAGACTGGTCTTTGTATAATTGTATTGTTGACAATGACCGATCGAAATTAAGGGATCGAAAATGGAGATTTCGTGTTGTTGGCTCGGCTAAGAATAGCTGAGTTGTCATGTTAAACGTATCACATGTAAAAAGTTCGCGGAAACTCCCAGGTTTCCCATGCCAAGATTCAACCGTGCAATTTGAAGTTGAGTCCTTAAGGTTGCTTCAGTATTTGCCAAGGTTTGTGTAATCCGTAGACACGTGTCTAATATAGAAGGGCGAGAAGACATGATACTTGGTAGTTGTTCAAACTCAAATGTCGGGAAATCATTGATGCCACACTAATAAGTTAGTAGCTACCGTGTCTCTTTTGTTCAGCTGATTTAGCCTAGGCAATATTAATGCGCAAAAGGTCAGTGAGTGTTTGGTGAACGTCGATCTTGCCAATTTCCACATTAGTTTAGTTTGCCACCCCTAGGGCCCAGTCGGTGCCTCGAACCATGCCCATCTAATGACTCTTGTCGTAGAGTAATCAGTTTCCTTGAGACCAATGAGGGAGAGCGTAGCTGACGGTTAGGGAAAGACACGCAGCCATCGTCCCGGCTGAGGACTAGGCGATGGTTGGGGAATCTGTTGGGCGAGGCTGTAGATCATAGCCACTCGTAGGGCATTGAGCTCGGTTCGGCTGGATTCCCAGGCATGGAATATTGAGTTGCTCTCGTCTAGACACTTCAAAAATAAGCATAAAGCGACGCCGCGTGATATCGCCAGAAGATATCGGTCTTCTGGGAAGAGATGATGTGGTCTTCAAAGTAAGGCGAGGTCAACCAGTATGATTGCACGTAGTAGCGCGGCTGATTGGGCATAAGTCTCCAGGGAATAGAATATGCCATGACGCGAAACATTATGTGATACAAAATAGCACTTAAAGGCGAAAAGGCGCGAAATGACCCCTTAGATGGATGCTTCTAAGAGATCATATTGCCGCACGCCAGCTGTGTCACGTTGGCTATGGAGCAGGGTAAAAGACGGGTGTTCATAAGTTTGAACCAGACAGCGGGGTTGACTCAAGAACGAAGGACTATGGAGAAATGAGAGACTTCTCGACGTGAAGAGCATTCGAGATGTGGACTTCGTAAGGCAGTCGCGTTATTTTGGCAAGATCATCCCGTAATTCTGTCATCGGGGCGGATATAGGGGGCAAATGCATGTAGGCAAGGTACTACTAGGTAGGTAAGTACGTACTCTCCAGCTTGACAGTCTGTGTGTTCCATGACGTACCTAGGTACCTCATACTTGTATTTGAAAATCTATCCCCAATGGCCGAAGAAACTAAATCAAATTCCACATAATTGCAGAGGTTCTTAGTAAATATCTGGAGTGAATAACGCGCTTTGTTAAGGGACTTATGAGAAGACTACCTTATGGAAAGTCTGTAATTTGCGTTAGACATTGACCCTTCTCACGGATGGAATTGAATCTACAGCTATTGAATCTTTGTATGTGCTCCATCCTTGGCTTGATTTTTACCAATTCCTTGTCTGCGATGTCCAAGTGACGACTATCAGCTATTTTAGCACAAAGGCATTACATATACATTCAGGCGAGAAGTGGTAAATGGAATAGAGTCGCCATCCCCTCTGTGATCTAGCTACCCAACAGCTTCACACAAGCAACTCCAAACCGAGAAATATACAAGGAACGGCCAGTATTGCATCACAGGTATTTCTTATATGCCCTCTTGAGACTCCATCAGTGCTACAAGGCGGCTAGGCTATGATGAACCTATGAGCGCTCGTTTGATCACCCTAAACCGAACCAAGCCTTCATATATAACCCCCCCGGTCTCTCTCAACACCAAGCAAGGACAAACAGATTTCATAAATGCCACACGTCTCACAGCTATAGGTCGGAAGCTCCCGCGCGAAGGATTTAAAGGAGCCCGTCTCGCCCTTACAAGCTGTTTCACATTCCTGCGCGCCGATCCTTCCCACGGTTCCAAAAGTTAGATCCTCCAGGAAGAGGATGAAATAACAAATAAAAGTGAATATTCCCTAAATTACGCCAGATGTTAGGGGGCATTGGAAGCATTCACTCGGTTTTCGAATTTGGCTTCAGCCCTGTTCAGCCTCAGGGGGGCTAGTGCCCAATGACAAACTCCTATTGAGCGGCCATGATGTAAATGGAATTTTAGACTGGGGGGAGAAAAAAAGAAGGCAATATTCTGGTATGAGAGCGGAAACACCGTTTCTATTAATTCCAGCATTGAAAACCAGCTTGTCAGTTCAGTCGCATGCGATGTGACATCGAAGAAAGGCTCCCAGAAAAAGGGCAGATACTTGATTCGAAGAACTCAGGATCCTGGGGTTTCGAGCCATCGCATCATCAATCGCCCTCTCCACCGCCCTCTAGAGAGTGTCGTCATTAAGAGATGCAGCAATGGATGTAAACGAAAATTTTTTCAGTTATCAGCGAAAAGCGGCATCGTCAGAATGTATCATCGTGGGACAAGGCAGGCCAGCCATTGCAGGCATTGGTGTAAGTCGCTCCGTCGTCAACAGCACCTGTATTATCACATAAATATCTTGAACTAGAACCGATGACGAATGCCAAACAATCCTAGATCATCATCAGTTTCGCTGGCCAAGCTATAATCTCGCTCTTCCTCGCCCTATGGGCTTTCTTCTTCGCCCACGGCGGCACCCTCGATGGCAATCACCACCCCGACAGCATTGAAGCCGCCATTGAACAAAAGCGCCTCGAGTGTGTCTCAGACATTCTCATGATCGGCAATGACATCCAGATGCTCATCGGCTCGTCCTACATGATTACCGTCTTTGCCTCTGCCGGCACCATTGACACCTATCACCTGCATCTGGTCTTTGACATTGTCAGCTTCGTCGGGTAAAAACCTCTCCTGAACCATGCTTAAACGAAGAGCTTTCTGTTCTGACAGAATTCAGCGTCTCTAGTGCCGCCGCCCTTGTCTGCTGGACTTACTGCAACGTCCGACTCCATCGCTCAGTATCTCACCACTCGTCGCATCGCATCTATCGCCACTTCAATTTCCTACGCTCCGCTCATTTTACTCCTCGTCACCGCGCAACTTACATCTTCGCCACCATGTATCTCGTCCTTACCATCCTCCTAGGCCTCTGTCTCGACGCCTGGTCCCCGGCTCACAACCCAGGTCGTTGTTACTTCTCCCATCTCATCGCCCGGCCCAACGCGAGTCACCCGCTCGGTGATAAGGTCTACGTCTCCTTCACTGCTGCCTGGATGCTCCTAGTCATGTTCGCTGCGGCCTTCTCCGGTGCTCGATGGCGCCACACCATCCTTGTTCTCGCCTTTTTACAGTTCCCTGTCCATCTATACATGGCTCTAGCTCTGCGATCCGCCAACCAGGGGAAGCTGGAAGGCGAGGCGTACGAGAATACCTGGGATTTTGGACAGACCACTGCTGTGGTGCTGCTCGCTATGGCGGGACGCGAGCTCCTGATCAAAGGGTTTGAATTCTTTGTCTTTGAGAGAGATTTGAAGAAGAGGGGTACATTAGGGAAGAAGGATAGTAACAGAGAGCAGCATGGGATACAAAGCCGGGAGGTCGGTGACATATCAAATATGGAAGAGGGGACGGACTGCTATGGTGGTGGTGAAGCGATATATGAGGAGCAGCCGGAAGAGCAAAGACCGCCGACAGCGCCAATATCCAAAGGCGACACTTGAGGAAACGAAAGATAGGATGCCAGCCAAAAGGTCTCTCCATGTTATATAGACAAGTACAAAGGGACCAAATCACGACTACCCTTATCCAGACTCTAGGATGCTGTCTTCTTTTTCTGTGAGCCCGTAGAAACATGCTGGCTATTATCAGTCTACAACAACCTTAGCAGTATCTTCATTTCATCTATGTAGGTAAGTAATTCTATAGCGTTTACTTATCTGCAAAAGCCCTGCTTCTCAGTTTGATCTGGCGATGAAACTATGGATGCAACTTCTAAGCTCTATTGATACAACAAGTTATAAGACTTTCCTCATCCTCTAATCCCGCTTAGCTAAAAGGAGAAGCCAAAGAAAAACGGCAGTTGCCATGTCTGCATGATAGAGGGCTGAGATGGTTTAAGAAGAACCTTTGTGCTAGATAAGGGGTCGCTTATTGCTAAGAAGTAACCAGCAAGCCCGAATTGGATGAATGTTGGTGCGTAGAGGCTGTGGAGGAACCACACTTGTATGTTTGTAGCATCTTCAAAGAGAGGCCATCTGTTGCATCTTGGTATCACCGCAAGAGACTATGCGTGTAAATCCTCTTCCGCCACCTCAGCTGGCTACGGGAATCCCGCTACTAACTAGCCCGACAAAGTACAATCACCAGCAAAACATTACTGGCCTGAGTATATGCCGCTTGGGTGAACGAGTCCTCAAATAGTAGAGCGGAGAGATTATCGTCGCTCTACACTGGGCATCCCATGAGCGATATGAGTAGGTAGGTAGCTTCCCTTGGTTCTTATTCATCACACATTGGAGCGTTGAAGCATCGTGATTATGAGAAATATATCATCTCTAAACTATCCGAGACACCGGGCAAACGGATACTCTCTCTTTCGCTTCTATTTTGTGAAACCCGGCGTGTTAGATACCAGCTGGGAAACGTCCACGGAGAGGACAGCATTCCCAACTAAAGACGCCAGGTGCATGATGGATGACATAGGTGACTGTTTATAAAACATTCGTCCTGGCAGCAGTAGTCTAAGAGTCTGATGCACGGTATATCTCTTCTCATGTCCAAGAACGCTGCGTTGCATCGGTGTACAAACAATATCCCCTTGGCCTCCTGGCCACCAAACCATTTTACCTGGCCGCCAAGTAACCTCGATTGAAATGTTCATACCATGAAAGACCCCTCTCCGAAATGATGCCGAGCCGTGAAAAGCCCCTGTTCCACAAAAAAGACCAAAATTTAACAAAGATCCCCCAACTTTTCTCTTAACCATCCTCTTCCTCTTCCTCTTCCTCCCTCCCTATGCCTCTCTCTTTCTCGGCACTCTTTTCGAATTCTGTTTCGTTCTACTGGTCACACCTACGACTCGCCGCCGAGAGATTCCAACTCCTTAAGAACGGACGTCTTGGTGTGAATCTTCTTTAGTTGAGTATCTTCCAGCTTTTCGCCGCCAGCCAGTCGCATCTCCAGATCCTCAATGGCCCTGACCTTCTTCTGAAGGCTGCGGATCTTCTTCGCGTTAGGGTTCTGCGCTGCCGGTTCGGTCGGAGCATTAGGAGGGGGACCGGATTGATTGTTGTTGTTGCTGTTGTTGTGGTGATGCTGTTGCCCATTCTGGCCTCCATTCTGCCCGCGATGGCCTTGTTGCGTATTGCTTCGGCTGCGGTTGCCCACATTATTGCGCGAGCGGCTTCTGAAGCCGCGGCCGTTCTGGTTGTTACCGCCAGCCACGCCGCGCCTCTCAGGACTGCGACCCTCGTTACCTGAACCACCGTATTCCTGCGATGGTGGAGCCAGGCTGGCTCCTCCGTTCGGCTCGGGCTCCAGCTTGCCCTCGGCTTGGTTGTTCTTTTTGCTGCGCTTCTTCTTGTTCTTCTTCGCAGCACCATCCTCGCCGACAGGCTCAGCTCCAGGCACCGTCCTGACGGCTGGGATAGGAGCATCGGCCAGCTCAGCGCCAGGAACAGCGCGGCGAGGCCGGCCAAATCCGTTGGCATTCACGTTCTGGGTGCCATTGCTGACTACGTGAGCGGCACCACCTTCGTCCTCCCGCTTGAAGTGGAGAGGCGTGGCCAACCCGCGGGCACCAGGAGGTCGGTATGCTCCTGCGGGCTTGCTCGGAGTCTTGACATTGCTGAGATATGTCGCCGCGGAGGCGTGCGGCGTCGGCACCGGGTTGAGGGGGTCGTCTCCCTCGAGGTTCTCCACGGCCGAGGGTCGCCACAGAACGCTGTACAGCTCGACCATATCTTCGTTGTACATGAGCGGGCCAGTAACGTGCCATAGCTTGACGCCGTTGTCAACACGCAGTCGGGGCGAGGTGGTGGCCGTCATAATGTAGCGACTGTCAGGGCTCCATTCGCACACACTAGGGTTGCCGCTCTCGATGGTGCAAATCTTTCGGTTGTCTTTTTCCAGATCATACACATCAATCTGACCAGCAAGGTTGCCAAAGCCGGCAACCAGAACAAAGCGGCCCGTGGGCGAGAAGGTAATGGTATTGCGAGGCCCAAGGGGAAACGAGTGCACCGCAACGCCGCGGTCGTTGAAAATCGTCGTTTTGGCCGGCATGTAGCCATACACGACACCAAACTGACGCGAAGAAGGCGACCAGGAGACATCGTGAATGGGGCCTTCCTTATCCAAGGTCACGCGAGCATCCAGCGAACCATCGGTACTAAGGAGGTACAATGTCGTCTCTCCGTAGTAACTCTTGCCAGATCGGTCCACATCAGTCTGAGCCAGAACCAAGAGGCTGGACCCCCGCTTGTTCCACTTCAGCTGGACTTTGTCTCCCTTGAAGAACGTCTTCTGGGAGATGGGGTTTTGGAACATTGGCACGTTGTAAACTTTGACGGCGGCGGGAGCTCCCTAATTTTCACCCATGTTAGATGATCATTCTCAGCAGGACGGTGACTTTAACGTCTCGCGGAGGTTATGGTGACACATTAGAAGGGGGGGGGGGGAAAAAGGACGTAGGCTTACCTTGCGTTCCGGGACGAAGACGGCCACTGAGTGCTTCTGGCCAGGGGCCAAGGCGAAATTGGTGGCCCCTTCGACTCGCAGCTTGTTCCACACGGTGACGAGATCGTGGTTCTCGAAGAACTGCACTTCATTGGTGACGAGGCGGGCACAGTACTTCTCGTCGGCCGTGTACTGCAGATTCCAGCCTCCTTGCTGCTTCTGGACGAACTGGCCGACGGGTTGCTTGGCGGCAGCATCCACGCCTTCCTCCACGGTGCGCCAGACCTTGAGGTTCTTGGTCGCGTCTCCGGCGTCGTCTTTGGCGGGGCGCTCCCAGGTGACGATGAAGGTGCCCAGGGGCGAGAAGCCGAGTTCGTAGACGTTGGCAATGGGCAAATTCAAGATCGACTGAGCGCTCGTGGTGTCCACCACGCTCACAGCCTCGGGCGACGCCCAGCCAAAGTATCGGCCGCAAGGGGAGTAGGCACAGCACCGCAGGTTTCCCTCGGGCTTGGTGAACCCAGCAAGGGGCTGATAGACCGGAGCGGCGTCGAAGATGCCGATGGCCTTCTGGGTCCGGTAGGCGAACTGCAAAGGAGATGCCATGGCTAGTCAAAGTCACAGTATTTCCGAGTTGTTGCAGTAGGTCTGGATGATGCCGGTTGTTTGCAATCAATATTCTTGTCTTGGCTCCTTTTTATCAATTGGGCCCTTATTTTTGCTTCTGTGGCTGATATGCAAGCGCTCAAGTCGCGGTGCACGTAGCAAGCCCAAGAGATATTAAAAATAAGGGAGGGGGATGATTGATGACGGGACTCTCCGCACTGCAGAAGATCCGGACAGACTATGTGGGCAGAGGAAAGGCGTCCACACAAATGGCGTCGTCCAAGATGGAAGCTACAGTTCACTTCCGTCGTTATCTCGACCGAATTGTCAGATGTCGACTCTTCTGCCTATGGCTCGGGGGTTCGAGATCGATGGGGCCCAAGACTTTTCCTGCCGTGGTTGATGGCGGGAGAGCGTCACTGACCGTCGATCGAGTTTTGGCGGGCACGAGGCAACGTCGGGAATTCTTAAGCGGATTAAAAAACCGACGGCGACGCGCTGAACGACGGTGAAGGACAGAGAGGATCAAAAAAAGCACAAGATGGAGCGAGGAGATGGAAGAAGAGAAATTGCAAGCACCCAAGGCGAGGGGGAAGAATTGACTGGCGACGGCGGTGCCGTGTTGCGTGTGGGCTGGAGAAGGGAAACAAGAAGCAAAGAGGCAGAGGCGGCAAAAGTGTGGGCGATGTTTTTTTTTAGACTGGCTTGTTCTTTTTTTTTTTCACTCCCTCCCCACTACCGTCGCCGCCGCCCGCAAGGCTCCAGACCAGCGAAAGAGAAAAAGCAAAAAAAAAAAAAAAAAAAAAAAAAAGCCCAGGTCAGAGCCGCGCTAAAATCTTGACAATCCCTGGGCTTGGGACGGAGTGGCCATTGGTGCCCGGGCCTGCAGCCAATCACACTGATTCGCAGAAGTGCCTTCTTGTCACTGCCCTTGTGGCAAGGCGCCTCGTTAACAGCCCGTTGAGCCCTGAAACTCTGGGGAATTTTCCGTCTGCAGCGCCTAGACGTCGCCAGGAGCATCGGTAATTGCTACTGTACCCTACCGTACCTACCTGGTAGGTAGCAGGTACCTGACGCCGGATACATTGCACAGACACCTGAGATGGACAGCTCCTGGTATTGAAGCATTGCCAATCTCCACCGTTCCGTATGCGTTTCAAACTTTCATCTTGTGCTATCTGTCCTTTTCATTACGCGCATGGCCTTGAAATTCATTGGGCGTGGGGCGATGCACAGAGTCTAACCGCAATCATTAATTAAACTGAGCTGGCACCATCGACGCCCGAACGTTCTATCGTCAGGTTGCAACATGAAAAATCAGACCCTTCGAATCAACCCAGCGACTAGAGGAACTTGAACTTGCGATTGGTGAATGGAACAGAGGTCTGGTATCAGGTGAAACAATCATTTGCGCTCTTGTACACGTCAGATATGTCGGGCGCCGGTGGTCGAGTTCCTCACGATAGAGAGCTGCAGCAGAATATGTTTATATCATTTTATTGCACATGCTTTCATCACCGTGTTGCGTTACCTTGATCATGCGATGCTTTAAGTGATTATTTATAACAAAGTAGTGGCTATCCAAAGCTTAAAAAAATGCGTACTTGGTAGCTCAAAAATGATGAATAGTGGTATCATAGTATTAATCAGGAATCCGTCATTCCCTCTCAGGGTTATTATATAATTATCTTACTTGCAATTTCTCGCGCCAACCACCCTTTTCAAATAGCCAGAGAGCCTCCAAAGCGTACGCCCGGCTGCCTCTGTGTCCGCCTTCGCCCATGCTTGCCTCGGCGAGGCTTTCCAATACTCGTCCTTCTTTGATGGCGCTCCACACTCCCATAGCAATCGGATGATCCGGAGTCGTTCCCCATTCTCCGCGCCCCAGGCGATATAGAATTCGACCCAGAGTCTGGAAGGCTATACAACGCTGTGCTGGCACAGCACTTCTCGCAAGTCGGGCTAGCTCCGCAATGGTGTATCCAGCCGCTTCGGGAGCCTCTCCGTGATGGTGAAGTCCTTTAGATGAAGGGATTGATCGGCTGACTCGCGGGGAAAGGAAGCGGCCACGGAAATCAAAGCGCAGAGCGGAAACACTGATCTCAGGATGAGGGTAATAAGGTGAATCTTTATCGGCAGGGCTATCTTGGGTGGGGACGGGTGCCATCCAAGCCAGTTTGCTCGGATCAGCAGGAAGATTTGGGAAATATTTTTCGTGAAGCGTGGCGAGGAAATTGGGGTCGGACGGATCTAGGTCCGGGAGGCTCGGGGGAACCGGGAAATGTGTCGACTTCGGCAGGTCGGTGATTGGAAAGAGGTCAGGAGGTATCTGAGCCGGTGCTTGATCCTCATCGTAGCCTTTATCAATGTTCTTGGTCGATTTTATCTGGGTAAGAGAAGGGGAGGGATTCGGCTTTGCTTCTGGCTTAGCCTCTGTAGGGACAGCTTTACTGTCGGCAGCGGAACTTTTTGACACTTCGTCCACGCGGATCTGGGGGGGTGATGGATCCAGTTGCGACTCCTCAGATTCCGGTACGTTAAATGGCGAGTTTGGATCGGGCTCATCAATGGTGGCCCTTTGAAGGAGACGCTGTACTAGCGCAGGATTCAATCCTTTGAGTATTTCCTCTTGAGCCTCTGCAATCTCTTGCGGCGTCATGTCGTTGATCTTTTGTTGATTCTCCTTATTTATCCGCCTCCTTTCAGCATCCTCAAAGTTTGACTGCTGCTCTGCCTTCGGTTGCGGCGCCGACGGTTCGCCGGAGAGGCCACCACTTCGCTGTTGCTTGAATGCCGAGGGTTTCCATCGCCGTTTGTGCTGAGGAAACCCGGTCGAGGAGATAGGCCCCGAGGGAAATTCCACTGGCTTTGTTTCCTTCTCGTCTCGCTCAACAATATCGCCTATAAGCAGCGTGGGATCCATGATGCCGCAAAACGTAGATGGGAAGCTGGACCTGCCAATCGTCGTTCTGTTGTGTACCTAAAGGTAGGTAGTGGTGGACATTTATTACTTAGCAGCGCGCCGTCAAAGAAAAGCGTTAGCGGGGGAAGGCGCTGTATCAGCCCCACATATACGGAGTATATCGATAAGTAGAGCCTAATCAATGTCTGCAAGTCGCGCTCGGGCTGCGCGAAGCTTCGGTGAGCGAAGGCCTGAGTTTTAAGGTACCCGTCCGTATTCTTTTACGTATTTCTGTTACTACTAACCTTGGTAACTCACAATTTCGAATATTTCTGTATAGAGCAATTGAGGTGAGTTTTTTTTTTCTTGGTGCGCAGTGTGCCTGTAAAGGACCCGCGCACGCGCCACATGACCATAGAATTGCTGATGCCTCCGTGAGGTAACTATGACAATCAGACTTTCAGATGAGAGAAAAATTATTTTATCGCGGCTAGCGACAAATTGGGTTACACTGTGGTACGTCCGAATCTAAGACAATTTGATGCAATGCATCATTAAGGACTTTTGCATATATTGCAACAACAGTCATGTGGTTCGGTAGAACGGTGAGGCATGAATCGACTTCTTTGGAGCAATAGTAATGAGTTGTTACCGATAAGTACCCTACTGGTACACTTCGCACAGGGAGGGCCTGGTCGCTCCCCCAGAAATGTCTGCCCCCCACGATTGGCCAAGGGCTTTATATTTCTAGATCAAATCTAGAGTTTCGGGACCCAACCACTCAGGTGCACCGCCACACCTGCATTAGTGCCACGCGGGCTCCCAGTCAGCGGTGCATGGTAGGGGGCCCTTCTGGCCAGATGCAGCAACGAGTCAAAACTTGAGACTAGAGCAGCTGGTGTGCAAGACAATGGACTTGCCGACCATGTTTGCTATATCCTAGGCCTAGTAGGTATCCAATCAACAAAACAGCAGATTCCGTTCGACTTTGCTCCTATTTAGATAGCATAGGGATAGTGAAATTTAAAGTTACAGGGAAGGGTTGCTGCATGACGCTACTTTCAATAGGCGGCTGACGGCAACGCTGCGTTATTGGCGCGCTCATCTCGCCCTCGACGGGCGCCGCAAGATAAGGTAAGTGATAAAAAATCAAGTAAGCACGAATGAGGAAGCTTTTTGCCAGTCCTCTTGCAAGCGAATCATTTACATCGGTTACGTTTGGCAGCTGTGCAGATGGCTCAGAGCGCTTCAATGGTCGCGCAGAAACATGCGTACCTGAATCAGAAGAGGGCAGGCGCAGTGGATTTTAGCGAAGCAAGGCCGGCACTGTCTCTGCCTTTAGGGGGAGAGGAACTACCAGTAGCCATGCAAAATGCAGAAAGCTGCAAGTCTACTTTAGATGAGTAGCACACTACACAAACACTTTTGCTTGCTTATCCATCAATTCACCTGTCGACATTTTTTTTTTGGTCGCTCATTTGCTCTTCCAGGCAAGTCTAAGCAACGCGGTGCTGCGCACACGGCGCATCGTACCGGCACCGTCACGGCGGGCCGCGCCTATCTGGCTTGCACCAGCCACAAGAAAAGAAAACACACCGACAACGGGTTTGTGGGTGGGGCCTTGTCTCATCTTTCCGGCCATTTTTGGCTTTGGCCCTTGTTCTACTGCCTCTTCCGCGGAGTAACCTTGAACGGCATACCTTTTTTAGGTTACCTTGTAGATGGCCCCACCCCAGTGCTGCAGCGCGCTTCTCGGGTCACTAGGGCGCTCTGCTCGCTAAGTGCGTGCCGCGTCTAATCAGCGTTCTGGTTGGCCAGCTGGCCGACGCATCCTTTTCCCCCCTAGCCACCTCAACGACACCCTAAGGCGCCCTAGCGCCATTGCTTCTTTCCCCCCACAGCCATCTCTGTTAGGGGACTCTGGGGTGCCGCAAGGCACGGCGAGTACATGGATCAGGCCACGCTACTGTGCCTATTCCTCAACCTTGCATTGTGAATTCTCCGGCAGTGTCCAGTGGTGTATCGCGGTCCGATCGCTGATACCTGCTTGCTGAGAGCATGTGATCCGACACGGCTGCCTGGTCAGATGAAGCCGCTTCCATCGGCGGCGATGACTGAAAGTGAGTCCCCCGAAAGGAGACTAAACCTGATGTCGGACAGGACATCTCGCATTAGACGCACAGTATGAAGTGCAGAAATATAGTAGTCGCATCTTGGGTACCTATCGAACCCCCGAGACTGGAAGCTAAACCTTAATGGGACACAACCCTTGCCCTGGCGCTCGATAGTAGGCCCTGGCTAGCCTGTCGGAACAAGAAAGAACTAGAAGGGGAAGAAAAAAAAAATAGAGGACCAGATGCAGACCCGCGCCAACTTCGGCTCGCATCACCTCGCTCTGGCTTGCGACTATTGCCGGCCTGGGTACCCTCTGGGAGTACGAGTACGGACCGCCAAAGTATTTCCTCAATCCCGCTCTCTGATGCTCCGTGCTCCATACTGTGCGCCAACAAGGCATAAAAGAGAATGACTTGTTATTCTTCATACCCGTACCCTCTCACCCCCCTCCCCGTCCTTTTTCGCCGGCCGGCCCACGCCCAGGCCGCTGCCACATTGTACTTAGCAGTAAGTGCCAGCTCGCCATTGATGAGATTTGCCTGGCCCAAAAAGTGAAGTGCGCTGCTGAAGCGACTGACTGACCTGCTGCATGCGTTTCCTCCCCCCCTCGCAAAGAGACCTCGAGGCCCCAAACAGGCGTTTTTCGGCCAAAACACGCGCTGGCCATGCCCCGTTTTTCTCGCCTTTCGTTGCGCCGCAGGAGAAAATAAGAAATGCAGTCTCCGTGACCCGAAAAATCGTAGCCATCCCCAAATCGTGCCGAGCTGGCAAATCCCCCATCATTTCCCCCTCCCTCCTCGCTCTTCCCTTTTTCCCATCGTCCCCCTCTCTTCCTCTCCCCCTTTCCACTCCCAACAACCACCGACTGCGCGCGCGAAGCCGACCGTCAACACTCGAGGTTTTCCATCAATTTCGCACCTTTACAGCGCCCGCGCCATCGCCAAACGCACTGCATTTTGCAGGCCCGGCCGAGCTGCACGCTCTCCAGCCGTCGCAACCGCTGCCACCCCGCATCCTCAGTGCATTTTGGGCCGCTGCGCAGCGCCGTGTGCCGCCCAACTGCCCGGCGAGGCCCGTTTGTGAGGCTATTCGCAGTCCCAAAGCGAGCAACGGACGAGGCTCCACACCTCACGTTTCCATCCCCCCCCGTCCGGCTTTGGCTCTGGCCACTCACGTAACGTCACACTTTCTGCACACCATCGCCGCCCGCAGCCTGCGAAAAGCCGCAGCCTCGCTTCCTGACGCGCTGCCATTTGCGAGGCTGTGATTCCAACCGCAATTACGACGCCCTGTTTTGGCTAATCAGCGCCGTCGTTTGTTTCTGCACACGCCTTTGTTCTTTCTTTTTTTTTTCTTGTTTCTTTTTTCATGCCTTGAACAGTCATTTTGCAAAGTACTGTCGAGAAAAGAAAAGAAAAAGGACCGCCATAGCCACCCCTTCCCACCGGTCTTTTGCTTAGGTAGCCTGTCGCCTCCATTTTGTTCAGCATTGGGTATCGGTGGGAGTGACGCAGGCAGAACCCATCACCATTCATCTTCTTCCGACTGCTTCCCTCCACCTGTGTGTCCGTCTTATACACAGCAGCGCTGCCGCCAAGTGGGATCTTGACGGCAGTCGTCCCTCGCTTTCCGGCTTCGCGTCAGCCCTAACATGGCTGCTGCTGGCGACGCATCCACGCGATTCGATTCTTCCGCCGGCGAACTCTCCTCTCCCCCTTCAGGCTCTCTGTCCGAGCCCGGGTCGCCCTCCCACGGAGCCACCCGCCGTCCCAACCCTGCCAAGGCTCGCACAAAGCCCAACATGGAGGAAATCGTTGTGAGCGGCGATCAGAACCCGCAGCAGTATTCGCAGCAGTACCCTTCACAACCACCTCCCGGAGCCTCCCCCAGCGCCACCGCCGGCTCGCGTACGCAGACACCCAAGAAATACTCACTCGTCGATGGCGAGTGGGTGCAATTAACAGCAGCCGGTGTGCCCCGCAAAAAGCCCGGACGCAAGCCCGGCTCCGTCGTCAAACCCAAGGTCCCAACGGAGGGCGTCGAGCAGACCAAGGTTCGCAAGCCCCGAAAGTCTCGAGATGCCGAAGCGCCCCCCGTACAGCGCAAGAGAAAGTTGGCTCCTGCCTCCGACGTCGATACCGATGCTCCCAGCCCGAGGCCGCTCGCCCCTGCAGGGTCTGGAGGACCCGCGTCCTCTTCCCCCTCTCTCCACCCTCAACACGTAGATTCCCTGACGTCTACACCCCAGCAACAGTTACAGCAGCTTCCAGATAGACGATACTCTCCCAAGATGCAAAAGCGCGACAATTACCCCAGCTCCATGCAGAGCATTCTCAACGCCGACCCCCCCGCTGCTACTCTGTCACCCCCGAATACTGCTGCTAGCCCCAGCACCTCCATACCCGTGCGCACTAGCGGCCAAAGCTACGATCCTATCCGCGGCAACTATGATCCTGTCCGAGAGACTATAACTCCGCATTATTCTTCGGCCGCTGGCTCTCCGCGAGCACTGCCGTTGGCGCAGCCTTCTCACCGCTCGCCTTCGATCGCTAGTCTGATAGAGCCTCAGCCGTCTACCAAAGCATCGCCCAGCCAGTCCCATCTGGCTTATCCACCCGCCCTATCCCAGCCACGATTGCACACTCAAGACACTGCAGCCGCTACAATGCCGCCCTCACCATCGTATGCCGCCAAAGCACCAGTTTCGACGCCAGCTAACCAGACTCCTACTTTGAAACCTTCCATTCATGAACAGAAGCGGGAAGTCCCTATCCCCGCGCCTTCGGCTCCCAGGCCAGTCGTCGACCACTCCAATTTTACCACGATTGCAAACGGACCTGTGAAGAAGGTGTCGCCAAAGCAGAAGCCCGTCACTGGCGTTTCAACTCCCAAAACGGAAAATTTAGAAGAGACAATAATGGAGACAGACGAGAGGTCGATTCTTGACTTTGGTAAAGTTCGTCCTGGTGAAGAGAAAGAGACCCCCACCATCGTTCTTACTATTCCCATCACCGCGGGCGAGACCAATAAATACGTAAATTTCATGCGCATGGCCGAGGATCAGTATGGTTGGGATGCTCTGCATCCTCGGCTTGCTGCCAACCGAGACCGCAAGGCACGAATCGCCGCCGCCGCGGCATCCCTGGAGAAGGTCGAATCCAGCCGCGAATCTGGCGATGAGATGTCGGTCGATTTATCCGACGGTGAAGCCAGTAATCCGGATAATGGCGGGGTTAGTGGCGCAGACGGCCAAGCTAAACCAAAGAAGAAGCGAAATTTCAAAGAGGATCAGTATGATGTGGATGACGATTTCGTGGATGACTCGGAATTACTCTGGGAGGCTCAGGCAGCCGCTAGCCGGGATGGATTCTTCGTTTATTCAGGCCCCTTGGTCCCTGAGGTTGAGAAACCCGCCGCAGGGTATGTATTATATGTCACTCCTTTTTTCCCTCTCTCTTTTGCCTTCATCTGTCTCATCACTAACAATCCTTACAGGCACGAAGAACGTCCCAAGCGCGGACGAGGCGGGAGGGGCAGTCGCGGAGGTGGCCGAGGGGGATCTGCGCGAGGAGGAACCGGCACTGGACGCGGCGGCGGTCCAGGCTCCCGCGGCGGCGCTGTCACGAGGAAACCTCGCATCACAAAGTCCGAAAAGGCCCAGCGTGAGCGAGAAAAGGCCGAGAGAGAGAGCATGGCTCAGATGGCCAAAGCATCGACTAACGGATACCCTCTCCAACCGACAACACCATCATTGTCCGTACGCGAACTTGGATCTTAAGCGGACGGAAGCAAAGACCATCAGGTCTTCGTTTTTCGCAGTGATGCTTTCGACCGGTTTCCTGTTCGGCAAATAACTCTTGAAAAATAACAGCGACAGACGCACGATCTCAACTTCATTTCGTTTCACGAGCTGGATCGGCCATCTTTTTCGTTGATGGCATTAAAGTTCACCCCTCGGAGCGCATACTCTCCAAAGCCTGTTATACGGAGATGAGTTTATACAGGGCCTAATGTTTTTTTTTACCCTTCTACTTGTGTGGATAAAAGGGCCATTTCTTCATCTTCTCTCCACATGGTCTCGCAGCACATTATGCCTGTAATAAGATGCAAGCTTATCTCAAGCAAACTTTTGTTCATTTCTCTTCTGTCTTGTCTTTTCTTTTCTTATCTTATCTTTACTTGTGCAATCGTCTTTTTTTTTTCTTTTTCTTTTTCATTTTCTTTTAGGTTGGAATTGTTTCAAGGAAGGTTTGGCCAACCGGTGGCGTTTACACGGACGATGGAACAGACATGTGGAAGAGAAAGTGGGAGGACGAAGAGTATTTATATGGGTTCGGACCTTACGGCATAGAATGCTTATTCTTTTTTTACCCTTCTCTTTCTTTCTTCCTTTCACTGTTTTGGGACAATGTGCATAATGGGCGCGAAAATAGACGGCCGCTGAATCGGCTTTTATCATTGTTTTAACATTCATCTCTTTTCAATAGTATTATTGGTGAAAGAAGACAACTTGTATGGAAAAGTTCAAACGCTATGCCTCTCCGCTTGATACTCTTCTCTAATAGCATCCCAAGCAATCTTCCGTACACAGATAGGCAGGCATATAGACACTCTCCCGTTTTCTTTTTGCCTCCACCTTCATAAGGGGAAAGAAAAGGGCCGGTGATATTTACGCAATGCTAAACTCCGCAATCTCGCCCATCTCGTTCTTCATCTCCTCGCCGACCTTGTACGACGCCCGCCAGCGCAGCTTCACGGACTCAACCCGCTGGTTCTTGTTGCCGGTGTGCCAGACGTCGACTTCCTGGGTGACTCCGCGGCTCTGCTTGGGAGAGAGATTGCGCCCTGTTTGGGGCTTAAGTTGCAATTCGTATCCCTGGGGAAGGCTCCATGTTAGGGGACCAAAAGAGAAAGAACAAACAAGTGAAACGAGACCAGAATATTAAGGGGAGGGGGGGGGGGGTTGACGAACCTTGGTGACGGCTAGTTGGAAGTGAAGCTCGCTGATAGGCAGCGCTGTGTTGTTCGAAAAGGCAAAAACAATGTTGATTGAGTTGCTGACTGCAGTGCTCCGCTTCGCCAAGAAATCGATCCGTAGGCTAGTGTTGCTAGCCACGGCCCTGTGTTCAACAGGCTTGGCTGGAGTTGGTGCTTCGGCAGGAAGAGCAGAAGAAAAGTTCCACTCGTCTTCATCGTTGGACACAGCAGCGGGCTTCGGAGCGGGAGAATTCGAGGCAAAGGAAGCGAATGCGTTGGAGATGGCTGGGGGCGACACTTGCTGCTGATAGTTTGGCTGAGGGGTGGTGGATTGCGAGGCAGGGGGGGACGTGAAGGAGGCGAATTGCGAGAACGAAGGCGTTTCGCTCTGCACAGCTCCTCTGGCGGTGCTGCCTTGGGTCAATGAAGACAGCAGAGCCGGGCCGGGGACATCTGATGGTACAAAAGATGATTGTCAGATTTAGCTACTACACGAATGTCGGGTTAGAAGTAGACTCGTGAAAAACTTACTTTGATTCGCCCCAAACCCCAGAGCGATGTTACCGCCTTGTCCAAAAGTGCTCGATTGGCCGCTAATGTCCAGGCCGAGAAGATCATTTTCCAATCCTCCAGCTTGAGATGAACCGGCATCGACTGCACCGTTGCTGCCGTTATTTGTACTGGCATCGCCGTCGAAATCTATCAGCGACAGCTCGTTGGCCGCCGATTTGGACCCTCCGGGCTGCGTTGATATAGGAGCGCCAGCCGCAATCTTGGCAGCACCCTCAATGTCGCCCTTCTTCATCAGCTTATACCTTTCTACCGTACGGTGTATGCTATCGTTGATCTCCAAAAGCCTGGCCACGGCCTCATGGTCATCCGATTCCTCTTCACACATCTTCTGGATCTTGGGCTGGGCGCTCTGCAAGGCGGCGGCAAGCTCACTGAAGACATCTCCGTCCTGCATCTTATCACCAGGCCGGAATGCCTCGAGACGCTCTTCTAATAGCCTAGCCTTGGCTTGGATCTTGCCAACCTCTTCAGCAGCCTTGGCGCGATAATCCGTCTTGGATCTCGTGTCGTAACCGGCCATGACTTTCATCAGCCGATTGGCTTCTTGCAGATCTTCGGGTGTGCCTCGGCGGATAAGCTCCTGCAGTTTGGCTGATTGCGCCTCTCTTTCTTCCTCTTCCATCTCCTCGGCCGATTTCAGATTCTGCAATCGGACAGATTAGCATTATTACTACCAGGTGGACGCTCATGGGCGCATAAAGAGCCATATGCGCAACTATGAGTGGAGGGGCTGGGAACTCACGTCACTGGGGTTCAAAACAGCAGCGTCCTCTCTTCGAACTTCGGGAAACATGTAGCCCTTGTAGCTAAGGAGTCTATGCATGTCCCGGATAAAGCCCAGATCATCCTTGTATCGGCTCGTCTCGCATATCGTCATGCGCCACTCTTCTATCAGCTCGAGAATCTTGTTCTGGACACGGGTCGGCCGGATTGGTGGGCGCTCTGGGAATCTGCGCACGAGCTCATTGAGAAATTCTTTTGTACCGATCTGCAGGTGGAAAGGGTAGCCACAGTTCTTTACACAGATGTCCAGAAGATTGAGAGCCAGCATAGCAACATTGGGGTTGCGGTGATTAATGAATCCGACGATGGCCGTCGCGGCCTCGCGAGGGGCGCTGCCCTTCTTGCTATTGATGAGGTCCGCGATCTCAAGATTAAGCGCCAGATTGGGCTCGTAGTTCTCAGGGCTACAGGCACCCTGGATGAATCGCAGGAGCTGGGAGGAAGAGCGACCGACATCGCCCCAGCGATCGCGAGCGGCCGCGCGAGCAGAAGCGGCCTCCATCTGTCCTTTGTTTCTTCGGCTATTGAGCAGGCGGAGCTTGGCGAGCGGAGTTTGCCTGTGCTAAACGGATAGACGGGGGGAGGGGGGGACAGATCTAAGGGGACGGCGCTTGCTGAGAGATCCAGAAGTGCAATTGGGTGACAATCAGCCCGGCAGTGTAGCTCAATATCGCTTCGAAAAGAAAATGGGTCGAGACTCGGCGAGCTCTCAGGGGCCCAGGAGCTTGATGTCTGATTTCCTTGAAGTTCGGTCAGAACGGAGCTCTTTCGCTAAGGTCAGGATTAGGATCGGGATCGGGATCAAGAGCAGGGCCACGGCCGCCGACGTGGCCGGAGCTGCAGCGGGATAGGGCGAGCAATCCGGGGTCCGACTCGTACCTGTTGGCAGCTCCTTCAACGCCGCTGTTGGAACGTTCGTCTGTCGTCGACTAGGACGTCCATTCGCCTCCGCGCTGGCGATGTGGTGACTGTCACTGTGGCGGCGGGGAGGCGCTGAGTCTCGTTAGTTCTGTATGCGCTCTGCATTGTTTGTTTGCGGCGTAATGCCGTGCCATGGTCAAGCTGGATTATGTAGTTATCCGGGCTTCGACTCCATCAGCGGGGCTCTGCAAGTAGCGATGGCCTGGCTGCTGCCTGTATTGTACTGTACTGTACCAGAATCTCGCAGACATGTACTTACGTAGGTACGTTAGTACCTCATCCTTTGGGGCAATAAGATAGCCTGAGTTGCTGAAAGACGCAAGGACGAATGGATATAGCTTGTCGGCTCAGCTCTATAGCTGAAAATCCAAAAGAGAGAAAGGAATAACATATGTATAGTCCTGAAAATATCCCGATGCCGACGCCTCCCTGCTGGCGAAGTGAGACAACGTCACTCGCCGTGAAGCTGCGGAATAAGTACCAGTACGTCTAGGCGCTCGATGCTACTTCATCCTCCTGCTGCCGAATACGATGCGCCCTCAACTAGGACAATGTACTTTCTTCTCATGCTTCGTAGAACTATCTATGGAGTAATTCACACGCAGCTATATCACTTTTCACAGCTCTTTCAAATATTTAACAATTAGTGATGCCGTCCATCTGCTGTGTTATTCATCGCATAAGGTATGCTTCAGTCATTCTTAGACAGTAAGCATTGTTCCAAATGTCCCGATCGGGCGAATAGAGGGGCAGATCTCCAGCGGCTATCAAAGCAGCAGCTTCCCGCCCCGATAAGAAAAATATTCCTTTGCATCATCATCAACCCGCCACTCGACTACCAGCGATACAAGCAGTGTCCACCAACAGCGAGAACGGGACATCCCTCTCCTTGGAAATCATAAAGACGATCTCCGAGTAATTAGATATGGTACGACACAAGAAGGACTTTGCCGCACGGGGCAAAAAGTTCAACGGCCGCGGCGGAGGCCCTCCTCGCCAGCCCCGCCATCGCGACGACGACCAAGACCCCGCGGCCTCAACCGGCCGGCCTGCTTTCAAAGCTGCCTGCTGGGATCTGGGCCACTGTGACCCTAAGCGCTGCTCGGGCAAGAAGCTCATGAAGCTGGGCATGATGCGTGAGCTGCATCTTGGCCAGCGCCACGGCGGCGTCATCATCACTCCCAACGGCAAGAAGGTCGTTTCTCCAGCTGACCGGGAGCTCATGGACCAGTTCGGCGCCGCTGTCGTTGAGTGCTCGTGGGCCCGTACCAAAGAGGTACAATGGAATAAGGTCGGCGGCAAATGCGAAAGGCTGTTACCGTATCTCGTGGCCGCCAACACGGTGAATTACGGGAAGCCATGGAGGTTGAATTGTGTCGAAGCACTGGCTGCAGCCTTTTACATCTGCGGCCATCCGGACTGGGCTGAGCAGATTCTGGCTCCCTTTTCATACGGGCCGTCGTTCTTGGAGATAAACAGCAGTCTGCTGAAGAAGTACGCTGCGTGCATCGACGAGGCGGACGTCAAGAGGACGGAAGAGGAGTGGATGCAGAGGCTGGAGCAGGAATATGCTGAGAGCAGAGAAGAGGGACACGATGATATGTGGACGAGAGGAAATACCAACAGAAGAGCACCCATAGATTCTGACGAGGATGACGAAGAAGAAGATGATGAGAATGACGGAGAAGGTGATGAGAACGAGAATTCTGATGAGGAGAGTGTAGACGGCATATACCTAGGCAAACGACCGCCTAAGCAAAAGGGCCATCCTGAGGAGGAAGAGGATGAAGAAGAGAGAGATCCATATGCTCTCTCAGAAGACAGCGACGACGATGCGGCTATGGAAGAAATCCGCCGCAAAGTCCTCGCCTCAAAGACATTTACCAACCCCAATCCCGACGTGGATGAAAAGCAAAAGCCCGCAACAATACCCCGACTTCAGCAGCAAAGATTCAAGGCCGACCTAGACATTGAGCCGGATTCTGATAACGACGATAAAGGTAGCTCTAGCGACGAAGATGGCGATGGAGATGGAGATGGGGATGGGGACGACGAATTTGACAACATCATCGCCGCGACGCCGGTGACGGACAGGATAGGGCTGGAGAAGCTCAAGAAAGAGAGGGCGAGAGCCGCGATTACCACCAAGACGTTTACGTCGGGTGTAGTGTCTGCGCCCAGTAGATGGTAGTCTTGGGACAGATGCGATGATTGTACGAAACCGCCCCTATCATTGAGTTTGAGCATCTCTATAGCCTAATTTCCATTTCCATCTCCTGAGGAGCTTTTTGTTTGCTCTAGCAAGATGATAACATACTAGTACATATCCATATCCAAATCGTACAGTTTTGCATGTCTATATATATATATCAAAGCCAACTTTTTCTTATGTGCATGTATCATCTTACAGATACCGCTTTTCTTTTATCTCTTCATAGGTCTGAATCTGGTCATCAGGCTGGAAATCATCAAAATCTTCCAAGCCGATGCCGCACTCTGTCCCCTTACCCATTTCCTGGACGTCCTTCTTTACATGTTTCAGAGTATCTATCTTGCCTACATTTGCGATTGTTAGTCTCAACTTGTATAGCCATGACAGACGCATTCCTGGCCACTAGGGTTCAAGAGGATGAAATGAAAATGAAAAGGAGAATGAAAAAGAGCAAGAAGCACTTACCATCATAGATGACCTTGCCTCGGCGAAGGACCTTGACGCGGGACGACTTCTTGATAGAGCCGTTTCGAACCCTACAGCCGGCAATATTTCTAAATACTCGCTTTTTCAGATTAATCGGGAACACCTGCAGGACGTCGGCCTCGCCGTTCACGCGGAAGGAGACGTTCATGGGCAATATGTCCGACAGTGCCGCCTTGACATCATCTACAACGTGATAGATGACCTTGTGGTCGAGTATCTTGACCTTGGCCTCCTCGGCTCGCTGTTTGATATGCGGCGGAATAGTGCAGTTGAAATTGACAATGATGCTGTTTGATGTCGCCGCATGGTCAATATCAGATTCCGTGATCTGGCCGGCCGAGGACCGCAGAATCTTTGGCCGCACTTCATGGCTGCCCAGTTCCAAGATGGCCCCGCAAACTGCCTCCACAGAACCAACGACGTCAGCCTTGACAGTGAAATTCTGGGTGAGAATGCCAGGCTCGGCCGTCTCTGCAGCGGCAGTGCTTGATGTGTTCTCCGTCTCTGCTGCAGCCTCCGCTGCAGCCTTTTCCCGTTGTCGCTGCTCTTGCTCTGCTAGTTGGATGGAGCTTTGCTCGCGTTCGGCCATCTCCATACGGTATTCAACCGCTGTTTTTGCTTTTCCTTCATCCGGGGACTGAAGCACTTGCTCTCCCGCAACGGGTAGCTCTCGCCAGCCCAGGATCTCAACCGGGGTTCCTGGAGGAGCCGAATCCAATTCGAGACCGGCTTCATTGCGCAACACGCGAATTTTTGCCCATGTCTTGCCAGCAACTATCACGTCTCCTGGGCGAAGCGTTCCTCTCTTGACTAGGATGGTCGCAGCTTTGCCCTGAGGCTTGATGCTTGACTCGAGGACCCAGCCCTCCGCCATACCATCATCTTCAGCCCGAACATCGAGAATTTCGGAGAGGGTGACGATGTTCTCCTCCAGATCCTCCATGCCTTGGCCTGTTTTCCCGCTGACGCAGACAACTTGAGCGTCGCCGCCATAGTCCTCGATTTGAACGCCATGGCGGGAAAGATCTGCCTTCACTTGGTCGACTCTTGCATCCTCCTTGTCAACTTTGGTGATAGCAACAATGATAGGCACTTTGGCGCTCGTCGCGTGCTTCAGTGCTTCGAGGGTTTGAGGCATAACGCTGTCATCGGCAGCGACGACAAGCACCACGATATCTGTAACATTTGCGCCCCGCTGACGCATCGACAGAAAAGCGGCATGGCCAGGGGTATCAAGAAAAGTGATTGATTTTCCAGACGACATCTTCACAACAAAGGCACCGATGTGTTGAGTGATTCCTCCGTGCTCTTGCGCCGCAACGGAAGACTTTCGGAGCCAATCCAAGAGAGTCGTCTTACCGTGGTCGACGTGACCCATGATCGTGACTACAGGAGGACGAGATGGCAGAACAGAAGGGTCTTGTGGAGGTGGCCGGGGTCGGAGGTCCCGAAGAGATCCGGTGTCGACTGTGGGTTCGAATCCGTATTCCATGGCAATAAGAGCAGCGGTTTCACCCGTGAAGATTGTATCGCTCGTAACATTTTCGAAGCCCAGTTCTTCCATATCCCGCAAGAAAGGAGTCACATTTTGTTTCAATGCTCTAGACAGGTTCGATGCGCTGATGTATTCAGGAAGGAAGATGGGGACAGCTTGCTGCTCTTCTTCTGCCGCCTTTTGCTTCATAGCTTCCTTTTCTGCCTTTCGGCGTTGCTTTTGCTCCCATCGATGAACGGTCTCATCGTCCCAATCGTCGTCTTCGAAAGCTCGTGTGTCTCTTTGAGGCTTTTTAGCCTTTTTGGAACGATTTCTAACAGGCTCATCGTCTTCTTCCTCTTCTACCTCAAATCTAGACTTTCGTCTTTGTTTCTGCGGCAGAGCATCGTCATCAGCCTTATGAGTAGCTGCGAGTGACTCCTTCAAAGAGTCTCGTCCGTCTTGAACATTTTGCGTGCCCTTCTTCCTATCTCCGGCTTGTTTCTCATTCTTCCCTCTATTCCTTTCCCTAAAGCTTGCGGCTCTGGTCTCCAGTTCCCCCCAGAAATCCTGAGTCGATGGTTCCTGTGCTGAAGGCTCCTGACCTTGGTGAGGTTGACCAGCCGAAGTCTTATGCTCATGGTTGTGTGCAGATGGCTTCGCCCCAAACTTTAGTTTAGCCTTAGGCCTTCGGGATTTGGTAATTTCACTCCAAACGCCGGACTCATTTCCACGAGTGTCTGCTCCGTGTGTATGGTGAACTACATCTGGCTTGCGGTGACTGAATGAGCCCCAACCAGTGGTCTTAAGACCGCTGCTTGTTGTTTTTGCTGACGGTTCTTTGGTGGGCGCAGCTGGGCGTGTACCGGTGTTAGAGTGTGTAGAAGACTTCTGAACGGCCTCGCTGCCTCCAGGTTGCGACGGGGAAGACCACGATTCGGGAGTTGGTGGAGATCGAGGTTCTCGGTCCGATTTAAAGACATCCACCAAGACAGACCTCGACTTGGTCGCCTGCGCATGATGCTTGCGTTGATTACGCACTTTTTCGGTCTCTTTCCTCTTGTTCTCGTTCTCTTTGCTCTTGTTCGACTGCACGTTTTCTGTGGCTGGTGCTTGTTGCCGAGCCTGTCTTTCGTGCGGAAGTAGGCCATCAACCACAACAGAGCTGCCCGACGACGCATCTCCTTTCGCAAACGCGCCCCAACCTCCTACCCCAACACTGGAGAAGGCACCTGGGAACCCTCCCTGCTTAGGAGGCCCTTCACGGTCCCCACCATTATGAAGACTTGCCGTCCCAGACAGTGGCCGAGCCTGGCAAGATAGCAAGGGTCTGCGCTGAGCGACCTGCGCTCGCAATCCCCTTGAAGGACTCAGAGAGACGGCGGAAGTTGACAAGGCCCTCTCATGTTGCACTCCGGGTATGGGGACGGCTTTCTGTCGACAAAATGCGCAAATGAAGGGATGGCCGCGATCCTGGTGCGTATGATGTCAGCTGTTGCGCCAGTGGAACGGAGCTTGGTGAGGCAGCAAAAGACGAACCTTCCAGGCACGAGCCCTCAACATGGCAGCAAGGGATGACTAGGAAGCTCAAGAAAAGCTCCTGTCAACATTGGCAGGAATTACTGCGTGCGAATGGAGCGGGTGCTTGAGAGTGTTGAAATTCCGATCGAGCTGCAATCCTTATCTCGGGCTAACAGTTTTTTTTTTTTAACCTAAGGTCGGAACGTAAGGTGGGCATTTAGGAAATGTATGGTCCGTAGTACTTGTTACCTCAAATCAATCGCCACATCATCGAAGCCTCTATAATTACTGCAGACAGAAAATGCACAATTGGATAGTATATTCACAGACTTTTCTCAGCAACTACAACACCTTGCTTGAGAAGCACTTGCTGGCTAATATCGTGTAGTGCCTTACGTCCTAGGCATGGTTGGCTACTAAGCACGGTCTCGGGTAGCATTTTATATGCTAAGGTATAGTAGTCCGCCTACGAAGCACAATGCTTTTTCTGGGTACATGTACCTTTGGCACTGAGAAAAGACCAAAGTAGTTGGACCCACGGCTGCCGCATGGGCTCTAGAATTGATCCAAGAGTGACTTGACAAGTGTCGGAAAACGGGTGTTTCGTCTTTATCTATTCTTCAATGAAACACTCTTCGCTTCTTAAGGCCATACTCTATTCAAACACGGAATTTGAGAGCTTTCGTAGTGGATACGATGGCAAGGCGGTCGGAATCTGGCTCAACCAATAACGAACGCGCTAAAGACCCCTGAGGCTCACCCACTAAAAACCACCCAGACCCTCCATTATTGACACCTGTGCTCACTAACACTGCAACTCTTTTGCTGCCATCCGGGCTTCACTGAGAATTACCACCGAGCAGCAACAGACGGCCTCCCCTTCCAATGGCTCCCTCTAAAAGAACGGGGAAGCAAAAATCGGCTATTTCCACTTCATCCAGCAACAATGGAAACCCTCCAGTGCCTTTCAAGCGGCCGCCCGAGGTCCTGGAGCCCTTCATCAGCGAGCTCTCTCAGAAGCACATCTACATCACTCACATCGACTCCAAGCCAGCCTCCTTCAAGCGCAAGATTTTCGCCGTGCCCGTCGCCATGAACGTAGTGGTGGCAGCCCTTTTCGTCTGGCGGATGTATGTCATCCTCCCCTGGTACTGGCAACTCGTCATGTCGGGCTTCGGCAACCCAAATGAGACGACGTTCCCTTTCAAGGAGGCCACGTGGGGGGAGCTGGGGTGGGAGATTCTGAAGCGGGCCATTGTCATGTTCATCGACTTCATGCTGTTCGTCTTTGTCTGGCCGTGGCCCGTTGAGTTTGTGCTCGGCAAATCCCACGGAAACCCGACCCTGTGGCGTTGGAACGTCGGCTTCCAGGACAAAGAGATTTATGTCCGCCGCAGCCGTGATTGGGATAAGATGCTGCGCGACATCTTCAAGGACGCAGACTCAAAAAAGATTCTGCTCGCCTACATCCAACAGGCAACGTCACCCATCATCCAGGAGCAGAAGACGGGATATCTGCTCATGAACGATAAGTGGGATCTGGATTGGGAGGGCATGGTCTCTGCGCACAAGCTTGTCGACAAGAAGGAGATTGCTCTGGAAGCCTTCCGGAATGTCGTCTTAGTCTACCATCAGGACTACGGCTGGATCTGTCACGATGTCAAATCAGACATAGCGGCAGGGGAAGACGAGAAGAGAAGGCAGGTCTTTGCTTTTCGAGATGCCCTCACGAGTATGGGCAAGGAAAACCTCTTCTATCGCTGGGTCGAGATGGTGCAGTTTGAGTCCACACAGCCAGGAGGTTTTGGTCCCGAGAAGCAAGAGGCCGCGGCCAAGAAGATCCGTGACATGTTTGAGGCTGAAAACATCAACTTTGATGAACTCTGGAAGGAGACTGTTGGTCCGCATGTATAAAGGGAATCTACTTGATTGAGGGGTAAAAACTCTAGCGATTTTGCAACCCAAAACAAAACATCACACGCATATTCTGGGTCATTGAAGAGAGGAGTAAATGGGGACTATCAGCACATGTATACTAGTTATTATGTGTTTTCAAAAAAGTTAATCTTTAATTCGTTTATTTCCAGACGACTGTTGGAGCCATGAACTGTGCCTCAAGGTCGAGATTTGTTCGCGGTTGACTTCGATGCTGGATAGAGTCTGTTCTGCATTCAAGTAGCGACGTGGTGAAGGGTCTCAAATGGAATTTCCCGAGGATACATCTTTACATAGCCATTCGGGTATATCCTAAATCTTCAATTTCTCTTTTCATCTTGATTTCATGAGGCAGATCACCTCCATTCCAAAAGGATGTGAGACATCGTCATTAACGCGCCTCATTGGCATCCGTGCACTGGAAATACCTGAAAGCGTGGAGGAGTAGACCGTATACATTCGTTATATCCTGCGAAAAAAGTGAACGTGGAAGGGTGACGATACAATCACCTGAAATCCTGACCTTAAGGGGCGGCAAAGGCTAATTCCAGCGCGCATCATAAATGTAAGAAGCGTCTCTCGACGTTGAGAGTGGAGAATGCAGCTCTTTGCGTGGCTTTCCACGATACGTGGCTTACCGAAAGGGGCAGTTTTGCGTTGCAAGTTTGAAACGCAGCACGTGCGCAAAAATTGTTGGTCAACTCATTGGAAAAGACTCGCATGGATTTATGCTCGGTAGAGGCTATCACAATCGACTCTGGCGCTCAAGTCTTGCAACCACAGAGTACGTACGGCGTGGGGGAAAGACAGGCGATGGAGTATATCCGGTCCATTCTCTCCAGGAGGTGGTCCACAGAGGCTCAGGATAACTAGTAGTATCCCCCCCCCCCCAAGAATGAATACTAATAATAGGCCTTTTATCACTCATCATCATATCCTCCTGCTTCTTTCTGTCTGGTCTGCAGCTTGGAACCCAAGAGAGTCTCGTATCGACCACAAATCCGGGGAACTGCGCCTTCAAGCTGGACCTCGAACTGGCAGGCCTACTCCGTGCCTACATCAGTTAGCATAGTATGCATGCCAAAAGAGTACAACCAATTAGCGCTTGTGGCACGTCAGATTGCACAGCCTTGGGGGTTCCCCTTCAAACCCCTTCGTCTCAAAGCCTCATCGCCTCGTGTGTTTCGCGACTCCAACAACGCTGCCTTTGGCCTTTTTGTTGACGCGGCTGAGACCCCACAAAAAAAAAAAAAAGAAAGGAAACAGTTCCAGTCCGTAGCCGCGGGAAGAGTCAACTCTGCTGGCCACCTCTACCCATCAATCCTGGTTCTTGTCCTGCACTGGCCGCCTGTGCTTCCTTAGCGCGCTGCGGGAGTGCTACTTCGTAAAGTGCGCTGTAAAGGTTCCCTATAAGCCTCCGACCGGCTGGAATTTTTGCCATTGACCACCTTATTCACCAACCCCCACCCCCTGTCGCTGCGGCAAAGAGCCTCCTTGGGACTGGACGAATCTCGCCGCCAACGCGGCCCACCATCAGGGACCTCATCTCTCTTTGCCCGAGCCCTGTGGACCTTTTTCGCATATTCGCCGGAGGATACCTTCATACGAGCTGTCCACGATCGGCTTGGGGTCATTTGCTGCTTTGGCGTTTTCATTGATTTAATCCCTCTGGCCTGTCGTCACTTCCTTTCTCACCGACTTGTGTCCGGTCTGGGGCTGGGCTCCTTTGACGATCTTCGACGAACCTCGTCCGAATCGGCGCGCATTTCTCCTGATCGGCTTTTTCCTCCACGACCTATCTTACTACCGCCCAACCATCGAACGAGGCCGTCAACATGTCCACATCGGGACTGACGCGACGCCGCGGCGCAGGCGGTGCCGCTGGCGTGACTGGAAACGACGGCGAGGGCAGCAACGGTGTCTCGAGGACCAATTCGACCAGAGACGTTCGGGACAGTGGCCCCGAGACGAGCTACGAGAGCGGCGAAAACGGCCACAAGATTGCCTTCGACCCTCGAGACATCAGCGAGTCCGCCGAGCGGAGCAAGCAGCCCAAGCTTACCATGATGGAGGAGGTCCTCCTGCTCGGCCTCAAGGACAAACAAGTACGCATGAAACCCGTTCCCCCTTCCGCACCTCTCCTCTCCGCGCATGGCCAAGCCAATTGCTGACCCCGACTTCTGCTTCCAATCAGGGGTACCTCTCCTTCTGGAACGATAACATTTCTTACGCACTCCGAGGATGCATCGTGCTCGAACTTGCGTTCCGCGGGCGCATCAGCATGGAAAAGGACCCGGCGCGGCGACGATTCCCCTTGGCAGACCGAAACATTGAGGTGATAGATGATACCCTTACCGGCGAGGTCCTCCTCGACGAAGCTCTCAAGATGATGAAGCAGAGCGAGAAGATGAGCGTCAGCTCTTGGATTGACCTAATGAGCGGTATGGCTGTTCCACCCCCCCCCCCTCTCTCTTCTGTCCCGAGGTCGAGATGCCGCCATCGCCACGGTCGCAGCATAGACCCATTTCCTGACCAACGCCCACTGATCTCTCTTTTGATTCGATAGGTGAGACCTGGAATTTGATGAAGATAGGATACCAGCTCAAGCAAGTTCGCGAACGACTGGCCAAGGGCCTGGTCGACAAGGGCATCCTACGGACGGAGAAGCGTAACTTCCTTCTCTTCGACATGGCAACTCACCCCGTCGCCGATGGCGGAGCCAAGGAGGAGATCCGCCGCCGCGTGCGCAACGTCCTCACACAGCGCACCGTGGTCCTCAATGGCAGCCAATTCCTTCCCGAGAATCTGGAGTTTCGTTACCTGCGCACTATAACCATGGTGTGTGCGGCCTATGCTGCCAATGTCCTCGAGAACGCGCTGTCGACGCTGGGCCACGAGGCCAGGGAGCGGGCATTCGCCCAGACGGATGAGCTTTTGGCGGACTACAGCCAATGGCCTTTTGGGAAGAAGGCGACCGGTAACGGCATCGGTGCCAACCTACCGCAAGTCATTGCCGAGGTAAGACCCCTTTCCCCATCGATTCCTGAATATTTAAAAGGTGTCAACGAAAGCTCGCATACTAATAGTGCTATCTTACAGGAGGTTAACAAGGCAAAAGACAAAGAACTACAGCTCGAGATTGTGGCAGCCTGCTTGAGCGTTTTCACCAGACTCGACTCGCTTCTATAAACTGATGAATGAATCCTTGACGGTTGACCCGTCACAACGCTTCCTAATCCAATTTCTATGATGACAGCAAAAACAAGGGACAAATAATCACCCTTCTTTTTTTTTTCATATTTGAGACAATTCTTCCAATCTATCGCAAATCTCCGTCTACCCTCACCTCTCTTTGAAAGTGATGAAAGAAAAATCCCTTCAAATACCTACCCTTCTTTTTTGTCATCTTATCTTTGGGAAAGGGGAGTGAAAAGGGGGTTTTCATCTTATTTTTTTTGTTGTTTTCTTTTCTTCTTTTTTTGTTACTGTGGGGACTACGCCTGAATGAAGCATGAAACCACGCAGAAGGATGAAAAGAAGGTGGGGATGGAGGAGGAGGGAAACACAGGAGGGAGGGAAGGATGGAAAATTATCCAGAAGCGAATCTGCCTAGATGGAATTAATAATGTTGTTCGCCTTTGTTTATCTTCTTTTCCGAATACTGTTCTGCCGATGAACTGTTTGGTCCGGGGGGATGGGAAAAAAAAAAGGGAAGCCGGGAGGAGCTGGAGGCTGGGTAGAATGGTTTATGTTGCGTATGATTTGTTTTGTAATGGTGATAGGTAGGAATGCCCATGTGCGGCGCCAATTCACGATATTTGCTGCTGGTTCAATGGCATTTTCTCACCCTACACTCGTCATGGGCTTCTGTATCTCTTCCTTAAGCATTTTTTTTTTCACTCTTCATGGGCTATCTTATGGATCTTGGTGTAGGTATTTTAGCCTAGGCAGATACTACCTCTTTTCAACATATATACATAATCCTCAAATGACACCGTAGCCTCTCCCCTACAGCAAACCTTTTGAATGATGCCCTGTCCTACGCCTCAGACGCTCGATCGCCCTATGTTGGATGAATGCCAAATAGATAGGAACAAGAAAAAGAAAACAAAAACAAAAACAAGGCAAAATGGACAGAAGAAATCGCGAAAGGCATGGTAACATGTCATGTAGGCTCATACGGCGAGGGGCCAACGTAGTAGACATGACTTATTAGAGAATGGAGACAAACCAAAGTCGCTCGCGATTTCGTTAGCTGTCTATCATTTGCGTTTCCCTCCGACGCCGAAGCTGCCCTCAAACCCGGGTCGTCCCCCTTTCTTTTTAGAGGCACCACCCTTCTTCTTTTTGCCTGACCGGCGCAGTAGCTTGTCTTCACGGCGCTGCTTGATGTTTTCCTCCCGCTTCTTCTGCCTCTCTCGCTGGGCCTGGGCAACGCCAGTGGCACGCTCCTTCCAAGCCTTTTCACTCTTTTTCTTCGCCACCTCCTTGCGCTTTACAGCTTTCTTGAGCAATGCTTCGTCATCGCGAATCTTCTCTCCCTCAGCGCGGCGGCGAGCATTCAGCCATAGTTCCTTCTCCTCGATGTCCTTGCGTTTTTCGGCATCAAGCTCTTCCAGTCGCTTCTTTTCATTTTGCACCTTGAGGAGGGCGGTCTTGGGATCCGATGGCCCCTTCTTCTTGCCCCTGTTGAGGAAGTAGCTGAGATCATGAGACATCTGCGTACCGTCCCCAAATGCAACACGTCCGAATGAGAAGCTTCCTGAAGCATCGTCTAGGCCAACGTTGGGGCTCATAACGCCAGGCGAGTTGGATGCCAGTGCCTCTTCGCGCTTCCTCTGCTCCTCTTCCTTGGCTAATCTTCTCAACTCCTTCTTGTGTGCTTTTCGCTGAGCTTCTTTCGCTCTCCTCGCCTCAATCAGCTCCTGTCTCGTACGAATGGGCTTGCCATTGGTTCCATCGGCCTTCCTAGCTGCACGGAGAGCCTCTATCTTTGCTGCAAGACGGGCTCTCAAAGCAGTAGTATCTGCAGGGATTTTGAGGTGCTTTGGCTTGTCAGATGAGGGAACGGAGGAGACGGATGTGGTTGTGCTAGCCGGATCTGCTGAGGCGGATTGAACCGTGTTTGAACTTGCGTTGGTATCGAAAGTGGGAGAAGGTGGTTCGGTGCCGGATGCCGATGCTGCACCACCGTCGTCTTCCGGGTGTAGTCCAGAAAAGTCCAGCGATGGATCAAGTCCATCTGTCTGGTTTTGAATGCGATCTTCAACTTGATTGGAATGGTCGATGTCGATTTCGCGAGAGTCTGATGTTTTTGACGGTTTTGACGGTGTGACTGCTTCTTTTCCATTTTTCTTGTTTTTCTGTTTCTTGGATGCGGGTGTGCTAGCGACCTCGCTGTTTTTAGCTGGAGTCTGTGCCTCGCCTGTTTCTTGTCTTGACTTTTTATCGGCCTTCTTCTCAGCCTTCTTCTCCGCTCTCTTTTCTCGCTTGGTGGCTCGCTTTTCCTCTTTCCTCGACAGTTTGGACTCCTCGCCAGCTTCAGACTCTTCCTCAGCCTCGTCCACGTCACCGACTTCAGTCTTCGCGTCACCGTTGGTCTTGGGCTTCTTATGAGGAGTCTCAGGATTCTTCCTTTTCAAGCCTTCGCCGGGCTTTTCGGCGTCGACGCCGTTGACGGGCTCGTACTCCTCCTCTTCAAATTCGTTTTCCTCTTGCTCCATCTGCCGCAACTTCCGTTTGCTCTTGGCTCGCTCGTCCATTACCTCCTTAGCATTGCGATTCAAGGCACTGTCGGGATCCAGTTTGGCTCGGCGGGCGGCTGCGGCCTCCTGCTTGGTCTGCTTTTCTTTCTTCCATTGATCCTAAGCACGATGAATGTCAGCTCTAGGACATCATTGCTTCTTACGCCACTGTAATTTGGGACGGGCAACAACTAGGCATTTGCCAGAGCAGGACTGGTTGATTTGAACGTACACTCGTGTCTTCACCGTAATACATCTTGGCCGGAATCAAGCTCAGGAGGCCATCAAAGGCCTTTGCATGATCGCGTAAGCGATCCTAGAAAGCCTCATTAGCTCATGACTTCCAGATAGCTCGCCTCCCTCGACGCGCAAGCCTGAGGTTTACCAGCCCAGCGGGGCTGAGCGGAAGAAGTTCAAACCAACCTGCAACGAGGAATCTGCCATTGTAGCGTGAACACAATGGATGAAAAGGCGGTAAGGAAAGGCCCAAGGAAGTAGAATATATGATGCAATAGGCGTCCAGAAGTCAAATTCTGGCGACAGAGTTGAGCTGCCTGTGGCCGCTTATGTAGCAGATGCAAGGTGCCAGGTAATGGCTAGCCGTTGACGTGAGGTGATGCTTTTTTTTTTTCTGCCACTGTCTTCCTGATTTTTTTTTTCGGCGTATCCAATTTTTTTCCCACCCTTCTGCCGCCGTACCGCGAATGAACTGTGGGGTAACAATTGCTAGTGCCTTGACGACGCAAAGCAGCATGTGCACGACAAATTGCGGAATAAGTCAAGAAGAGATGCTTCGTATATAAGTGCGGTTTAATTTGTCACAAGATGCATTTGGCGAGCATGAGAGATGAATGATAAAAGTGCAAAAATCTGTTCTTTTTTACCATTTTTGCTTTGGAAGGAGAAGGGGTACCTCAGTATAATGTGACGGCTAAGTGCGATGCTACCTAGTATCTAAGGTAGTAGTCCTAGCAGCTTTTTTTTTTGTTACGGAGACAAGGGTCACAAGAGCATGAATCCTCTGCATTTCAGGACACTGATTGTACAAGTTTCGCAAGCCCGAACTGCTCTTTACTTTTGCCAGCCCAGCCTTGCAGTTCGAAATAATTTTACGCTTCAGGTAATATGAAGTTTTTGTTGTGATGACCATAGGTAACCAGGTAGTTGTTATAGAAGCTCTAATCAGAGGATTTTTATTTTTTCATTTCTTCTTGCTGCTAGTTTTCTTGGGACCAGCCGCTTGCTCACGTCTCTTGGCTTCCCTAGCTTCAATCTCAGCTCTTTTGGCCTTCTCGCGCTCCTCTTTCTCCTCCTTCTCAGCCTGTTGGTTTTGATTTTCCAATGATTAGCGATTCCATCTCAGCAAACTAGGTGAATCAATCGAGTGGAGAGGAAAATAAACTGAATGGAGATCCTTACCTGTCTTCTCGCGGCATCCGCCTCACGCTGCGCACGGATGGCTTTGAGGCGAGCAATATCCGCTTTGGCCTCATCCGTCTTGCCCTCAGCGTGTAGCTTCATGTATCTCTCCTTTGCAGCAGCTGCTTCGGCCGCTTCTCTCTCGCGCCGACTCGACGGCAGCTTCTTCACACCTTCGGTGATCGCATCGACGTCCGCGCCTTTGCTGGCTTGTTTGCGGGCTGACGAGGAATGGTTCGGGTTGGCGGGTAGGTCTAGGTCGCTCTCTTCGTCGCTTGAAGACGGTAGGTCGCCGACCTCAACGGTGCGAGCCTTCTGCTTCGCTATGGCAGCTTCTTTCCGGGCCTTTTTCTGGGCTTTTCGATCTTCGCGATTAGCATCGGCACTGCTCTGCGCCGTAGCCTGGTTGCCCTCCTCCTCTTCATCGGATTCTTCCTCAGACTCCTCTTCAGACCCATCTTCGCTGTCGTCCTGCTGGACATCTTCACTCCACATGCTCACTGCATTGCCCTCGGAGTCGATAGGCTGGAGGTCCCGAGAGAAGTGTTTACCGCCTGGTTTAGGGATCTTCTTGTCAGCACGCGCGCGACAACGGTTATCGAGGAGCACTTGGAAATTTACCCCCTCTGGTGTATTTCTTGAACTTGCCGCCGCGGCCACGCGAGCTCGATCCGGGGGCACCGACAGGCATCTTGAGATAGAAGGGGTCAAAGAGAAGTATAAGTGAGTATTTGGAAAGTGATTACGCCCTGGAACGGTATAATCTAGGTCTTGGCGGAAGGACTGCCAGGGACTTTAATAGGAAAATTCCGTAGATAAAGAAAATCTACACTACGAAAGGGACCGCCAGAGAGAAATGCATTCCAAAGTTCCCAAGTGGCGGCGAGGCGGGGTAGTGGGGTACTTCTGAAGTACAGCTCAGCCTTGCCCACTACCAGACGTACAATAAAGCTGTCAAAAGTCCTATGTAATCAACGGGACGCCTTTGCCTCAGTACCTTACCTTACCTATACCTAAGGTATACCTAAGATAGAATACATTGGTAAGTGCTTAGTGAGTCATATGTTTCATACATCTCCTCATCTTGCCAGAAGGAGTTATTCTCCTTCTAATATCTGGGATAAGATATGGATGGTTTTGTTCTAGTAACATCATAACACGCTAAAGTTCCTGTATGCATGCAGAGGATGGGCCGTTATTTTTAATTGGCAGTAAACGACTGGCTCAGCCGTTCTTGCTCCTTTTGTTAAGTGAACAGCCCTTTTGTTAGTATAACAAGTCGTGATTCCAGCTCTTACATCGTCCGATAAGGTAAGATAGACACAACAGCGATTCAGTCGGTTCTAGACGTAGCAAGAAACCTTTGTTCTCAGGAAAAGTCTGCGGCCATGCCCGCCTTCGTCCTACAGCAGTGCCCGACTTTTGATATTCACAACGACACTGATGATGTAGCAGCAATTAATCAGTACTATCCAGATATTTGTCGTCGCTGCGTCATATGAAGACAGACAGCTAGGTGAGATACCAGTACCTAGGTAGGTATCCAGGGAATTTATGCAGCTGGTGAGTCACAAGAGTCTGCGCCAAGCACCAACTCCGAGAGAAGTGTTGAACCCCAAAAGTTGTGGGTTATGGATCCCAGCATTTCATGAGTTCTGATAGCCCAATTATTCGTGGAGGAGAGCCTGATCAATAGGCGACCAGCTTTGTAAGAAGAGGCCATTCTTTGTTGTTACCATACCGGCCGCTGCTATGTTTGCCATGGGAAACATGGAAGTTGAGAATATGCCAGCTTGGGTAGTACTTAATCGACTACCGCTATCCTTTGCTAAGATAAGGTTGCTTGATGGTACCTCGTAGGTACCGACTTAAAAGTCCCAGGGCATGGTAGCGGGCACAGACAGGGTTCGACATGAAATCCTGTACCTACCGCAGCCACATTTTTCCGGCTCTCTCCACCCACGCGCGACGTTCTTAACGCCTCTGCCGCCAGCCGAAATTTTTGTTTTTTCCTTTTTCTTTTTTTTTTCTCTTCAACCTACTAGAAAGATACCATTCCTTCATATTCACTCTGGCTTTCGACAACCTTTGGATACGCCTGGAGGGGAAACTGGAGGATAGATTATCGTATTTTCAATCCCGCTGACTTACCCTCTGTCCTGTTGTTGCTCCCTCTTCTGAGGCTGCGTTTGGGAGAGATAAATTTTTTCGGCGGTACATGCATTATTGCCCTGCACTTGGTTAGAGGCTGATCCATGGATGCGATCGCTTTGCACGGAACTACGACTAGTTGCGATGGTGATATGGATCATGATATTTCCAATATGTGCTCTGACTTAAGTACATGTTATGGCCCGTTGCGATTGTAGTCCCCAAAATATTTTTATCGCCATGATGAGGCGCTTCCCTGCCTAAATCATGCTGCCACCTCGTTCCCTATCACTTTGTAAACGAGTTTAGTATGTCGTGCAGTTGCTTCCGCTTCCGCGTTTTCAACGGCGAATTTGATCGTTCTGAAGCCACTGAAGCGGGCATGTGTCCCGATGGCTGCTCTTGTTCGCAGGGTGCATGCGCTGTGTAGCGATTCGCGTTCATGGGTCTCGTGAAGGTATACCGTCTCGTCGCAAATAAGCCGCGGCTCACATAAGATGGCTTGGATGCGATGCCCCCTCTTCCGCTGTGGCCCAAAAACAGACATGCCATGGGTCGCGACGGTAATACAAACGGGCCTGCTACGGCCTGCTGGTCCACCGAGAGACCGCGGCTTGCTACGTCCACGTCGTCGCTGAGCTGACCGAGGAAGGAGTATAACCAGAAAGCCCAAGCCTCAAATGCAACACCGTGACAGGCGCCTGCTTCTCTCAATGCTGCATCGGGATCCCAGGAGGGTAGATATACCTTGCCTGTATCTGTGAGGTAGTCCAGCAGAGGCGGAGCCTGGCGATTTGGCACGAATTTTATGGCGCACTGGGAGTCGCTGCAGAGCGTCACCAAATCAGCGTCGACGCTCCTGACTGAGTCTCGCGTCTTGTTCACGTGTTCATCCGGGACAAGAAGCATGAGGCTGCGCAGCAGTGAATCCTCCAGCCTGCCAGTTATATCGGTAACCTCCCAGCCAGTCTCAGCAGCATCATCGTATCGAGAACCCCAGTCTTCTCTCGCGCCCATCACGTCGTACAGCGCTAGTGAAGGAAATTTGGCCACCCAACGTAGCGAGTTTTGCGTAGTCGATTGATCACCCCAGATTCTTAAAATCCTCAGGAGAGGAAAGGGATTGTCCTTCTCGGTCCAACCCCGTATGAGGTGATCACTCACGTGGGGAAAGATGTCGCGCACTTCGTCTGCTGGCTGGATAATTTCGAGGATGCCCAAATTCTTAATGTCCGTCAGGCAGAGTAACTCATGAGTAGAGAAAGGGCAGCCCCCGCTCAGAACGAGATGAGTGATGAAGTCTGTTGTGGGAGATATTAGGGGTTGGGTGTAGCATTTGAGCTCCTCGCTGGGCCGGCAAATGTGATGTCGAAACCGATAGAGTCCAAGACTCTTCTCATCGTCTTCGCGAAGCAAGATGGCCGAGAAGAGTTTCCAGGCGTGGAAGCATACGCCTCTGATAATCATCTAGTCAGCAGTCTGTCCGGCAAGATTCGCAAGTGGAATTTGTCACAGGCGAAGCACAAGGACACAAGGGGGTCACTCCGTCTCATATCCATGGATTCTTCCTCATTAGACTTCGCCTCAGTCTCCAAAGCCATCCACGGCCGACCGAATTTACAGTCTTGTTATGGACATTGCAGCCTTGATCAAAAACCCCAGACTAACCTTGCTTCCAAAAAATGCCATATACGCCAGAGTAGTTGGACAGGAATGGACGCAAGCAGTTCTTCCGACACATCACCAATGTTGTTGGCGATGACGTTAATCGCCATATCCAAGAGAGATCGGGGTCCTCGCGCGCCACGAGGCGTAAACAAGGGATAGGGCCGCCGTCGGGACCAGTCATGATCCGACTTGGCAGAGAGGCGACGCGGGAGTGTCCATTCTCGGAAGACCTGGCCGGTTGACGGATCGTAATTGCTCATAGCCGCGCAGCACTACCGATGGCCGTTGAAAAAGAGGTTATGGCACTGCTACGTCAAACCACAGGTCGATCCATGGAGAATGGCGTTCAATAACTGTATAGCCGGTGGTCCTGGAGCGGACAGGCCCGGTCGCGTGAGGCGTTTGTTGTGCCGCAACTGCGCAAGGCGGCCAGAATGTGTTTGACTTGGGGATATGTCAGCAGGCAAGATGGCTGTGCTTGCCCGAGCGGTGGGTGCGGATGTCAAAATCACAAATCATAAGGTATGCATGAAAATTGAGTTGGTTCTCATGACGTAGGTATGTAGAAATGATTTTTTTTTTCCTGCTTAAAATATTCAACGGCTCGTTAATACAAAGTCCAGGCAAAGAACGCTATTTCTATCTCTTCCCCCCTTCCAAAAAAAACGCCTCGTCCGATGATGGTCCAGACGTAGCTGGTCTGCTATATAACACGATATCCCGAAGAATATCCTCCCCACCATTTTCCCGGTATACGCCTTATTCTTACAGCAATGAAACTCCGTTGTAACATGGACATGTATTTCTTCATCCAAAAAAAGGCACGCCCCAAGCCGTCTACAGCATCGGCTTCAGGTCTTCTGCAACCGTGAAGGGTGCTCCTGTCTTGCTCTTGATCTCGTCCACTGTCACTCCGTCGGCAATCTCAATGAGCGTCAAGCCATGGGCAAAATGGACATCAAATACGCCCTAAGAAGGAAGGAAGAAGGAAGCATTCATGTTAGCAAACTGTCCGCATAAAGGAAAAAATCAAGTGGTGCGCAGTGATTGCAAGACTTACCAGCTCGGTGATGATTCTCGACACACATGCTCGGCCTGTCAGAGGGAAAGCGCACTGCTGGACGATCTTGGGGTTGCCCTTCTTGTCCGTGTGCTCCATGGTGACCACAACCTTGGTGGCGCTGGGATTGCTCACAAGATCCATGGCGCCGCCGAAGCCCTTGACCTTGCCAGGCAACATCCAGTTGGCCAAGTCTCCGGTGGCGCTGACCTGCATGGCACCGAGGATGGTCAGGTTGATTCTGCCGCTGCGAATCATGCCGAAGCTCTCTTCGCTACCGAAGACGGCGGCGCCGGGCTTGAGCGTGACCGTCTCTTTGCCGGCGTTGATTAGATCGGCGTCTTCCTCGCCTTTCCGAGGGTAGGGGCCAAGTCCGAGGATGCCATTCTCGGACTGCAACTGGACCTCTACACTGGGGTCGACAAAACCAGGCGCAAGCATGGGCATGCCGATGCCCAAGTTTGCATACATGCCGTTCTTGAACTCCTTGGCGGCTCGCTTCACGATGCGCTCCCTCTTGGCTGCAGTCTCCCCCGTCCCCAAGACGGCCTTGGCATCGGCACCAGTCTCCTCCTTGGCCCAGGTATACTTTTCAATGTTCTTGGGGGCCGTGCTCTGGATGACGCGCTTGACGTAGATGCCGGGTAGATGGATGGCTTCGGGAGGGATGTCGCCTGGCTCGACAATGTGCTCTGCTTCCACGATGGTAATCTTGGCGTTGCGCCCCATGGCACCGTTGAAGTTGTTGGCAGCGAGGCGGAACTGGCAGTTGCCGAGCTTGTCGGCCTTGTAGGCCTTTACAAAGGCAAAGTCTCCGGCAATGCTCTCCTCCAGGAGGTAAGGCTTTCCGTTAAAGACCTTGACATCCTTGGGGTAGGAGAAGACCTCCGGCGTTCCGTCGGGCTTGTTCTTGAGCGGCAGTTCGCCCGTCTGGACGACGGTGCCAGCGGCTGCCGGGGTGTAGAAAGCGGGAATACCCTTGCCGCCAGCTGCGCATCGCTCAGCGAGTGTTCCTTGAGGCGTCAACTCAAGCTCGACTTGACCGGTAAGGTACATAGTCTCGAAGGTCTTGTTCTCGCCAATGTAGCTGGCAATCATCTTTTTGACCTGTTTCGTCTTGAGCAGCTTGCCCAGACCTGAGTTGTCGGTGCCGGCGTTGTTGGACACGGCCGTCAAGCCGGTTACGTCTGGTCTCTTGAGCACCTCGTCGATCAAGGTGTCGGGGACGCCGGAGAGTCCAAATCCACCACATAGTAGGGTAGAATTGGCCTTGAGGTCCTTGATCGCCTCCGCTGCGGAAGGGAGCACCTTGTTGATCTCGGCTCGACGGGCGGTGGCAGAGAAGGATCTGGTTAGAGCGGCAGTGGGCTACAACACAGGGCAGTATTAGCCATTAGAATACTTGTGCTATAATGAGATTTGCAATCACACGGCGGAACCTTGAGCTTACGTTGGCAGCGTGGCGCGCAAAGGCCCCCAGGGTCCTCAATCGCAGAGCTGTAGACGGCATCGCGGCGGGGCTGAGGTATCTCGAGATGGCTTCACGGGGGTTATACAGAAAGAGGCGCGCACAAGCTGCAATGTAGAAGCTATAGCCTCGCCTGAGAAAAGATGGTGAGAGACGGAAAAAGCAAGAAGGAGAAAGTAAATAGAAAAGGGCCAGAAAAAGTTGTACAAAGAAATAAGAATACAAGCTTCGGAAGCCAGAATTGGCTTCAGTCACATTAATGTACGAACTTGTCTGGCGTAGACCTTTTTTGCCGGTGCATTAGCCGTCAATGACCGAAGCCACTACCGTGGACCCAATTCTCCGCATCGCAGCTCACAATTCGGGTAGTTCAGTGAGGAGAAGCCGGGCCTGAACGAAAAAGAGCGGGACGGTTCCGTACCAAGGATCGGATAGGGGCGGCGGGCGCATGTGGGGGAGGAATAAAGAAACTCCCAGTTTGCAAAACAATCCAGTGCTATTACTCCGAGCTAATCTTCCATCAAATGATGCCTCCAGTTATTGTACGTGGCTCTCCATATGCCGCAGAAGATGAAAGGTCAAATTTCAGCAGATTTCACACCGAGCTCCTGTCCCTCCAAGACACCTAAGCTACATGTACCTTGGTCACGCTTTGGTCATGCCGAGAACTGGCATACACGACGCTGACAGAGTATTGACACAGATGCATGGTGTTTCGCGGTAAGCAGTCGCATATCCTCATACTTCCGTAGCCGTCCGCATATTTCTCGTCGTTGGGCGCATGTCATGCTCCTCTTTGTCGGCGTCAGTACTCTACTTCCAAGGTGAGCACGGTGAGCAATGGGCATTTAGCGTCAAGGGCCCGGCTTCCGAAGCCGAAGCCCAGCGGCTCCCCCATCCAGACTTAGAGGCATGAGAAGACGGTCGGCACGTGCGGAGTGGAAATGGCTTTTCCCGAGAGACTATCCGGAAAGACTATCCGTAGCAGCACGAGAAAAGATTCATCCGGGATTTGCGCTTGGGAGGTCACTATCCATCACCTCCAACATCCGTGTACTTCAACCTTTTTGTACCAAGTACTCGGAGACAGTGGCGCTAGGGCATGTAAAGGGACAAGAACTCGTCATTGGTACCTACCGCTGCTTTACACGGCAAGTACCTTACTTGTGGGTAAGGTAGGACAATTTCCTCATTGATATTTATCACCTTAGAGCAACAACAACAGCATGAGGGACAAATATTGAACATGCTTTCACGTACTCTGCTTCATATCTACCTACCAATCGTCTATTCGCGTGAGGACCTCCAACAGAATAATACACACAATCCATAGGTCTCTTCCCTTCAAAGTCTGATCTGCCATCTCAAATTCGCGACAGCCCGCTAGCCGCCGTTAACTCCCCGTTACCATCGGCGACGGCCGCCCGATGCCGAAACTTGATCCACCAGATAAACCCTCGGCCAAAATGCAGATAACGATTTGCCATTTCTTGCCGACGCCGACCGCGTGTATGTAGTTCTGCCCACAGCTGAAGCCATCATCACAATGGCTGCATGTACAAAACACTTTCAGGCGCAGACACTGCCTAATTGCCTTCAGTCTCTGGGATGTGACAAACCACTTCAATGTTGTTACCCGCCGCATCAATCACATACGCCGCATAGTAATGGGGGTGGTAATGGGCTCGGAGACCTGGCGCTCCGTTGTCCTTTCCTCCAGACTGCATGGCTGCTGCGTGAAATGCGTCTACCGTCGATCGATCTGTCGCATCTCAGTTCCATCTCCATTCTCATAGATATCTGATCTTATTCATCGTTGCTTGACATAGGTTTATACATACTCTGCGCGCGAAAGGCCACATGGGCCTTGGTGCACTCTTTAGCACCCGCAACCCAAAAATCGGCAACTTTGTAGTTTTCCCTGGCATCCAGTTTCGATCCAAGCCCTGCTGTATATTCGCCAAACTGATAGGCGATTTCATATCCCAGCGGTTCAAGGGCCTTGATGTACAGTTCCAAGCACTCCTTGAATTTGTCCTCGGGAACGACAATGCTGGTATGGTCGATGGCCATGGTGAGTAGTAGACTTTTTTAACTCTATTCAATTCTTCGTGAAGAAGGAAATACCAGCTTGTTGCTGGCTTCTTTGCCTTCCCAAGGACGCAGCCTCTTTATAATACCCATCTCGTGAGCGGATCTCGGCCAACGATGAAGACCGAGGGCAACGCCAACACCAAGCATCTACAGGGCGGATGGACCAGGCCGTTGAATGCCAGCCCGTTACCATGGCATCACGCCCCATGTGTGATGGGCGGCGGTGGCTGCTTTCGACCGCACCCAAGATATTCGTCGCCAGTCGTGACAGCACCGTGCACAGTGGCTGAGTTGGACAAAATTACCTGAGCATAAGACGCCACTCAACTCCATGTCTGCTGCCCCGCCGATTTAAGTCGCAACCCCCTGTCGTTCACTTTGAGATGGACCATGCGATAATCCGAGAGTTCGTTTCGATTCACGCAGTCTTATGACCATGTTCGTCGTCACTAGTCTCGGTAGTAGAGTGGACAATTCGCAAGGTTTAGTTGGCCTCATTTGTCATCGGGACAGCTAAATGTCTAGGCTTGTTTCAGCAGCTATGAGATCTACCGGCTGTCCAATGTGCAGCATCCCTCTCTTATTATGTAGAAGTTTGTGATGGCATGTATAAAGAACAGTGGCGCGGGACTTGCGCAGAGGCTCTAGACAAGCCCTGATACGTCTCTCCGACCGCCTCTACAAACTTAAGAGGCAGTCGACAACTGCAATAATCATTGATTTGAACACATCAAATAGAGTGATAATATGGTGAAAAGCAGAGCCCATGAGCCATCTGTATCCGTCGAGTACATGTCTCTTTGAATCTGGTTTCTATGCCTGCCGTCAAGATGTGTGTATAAGTGCCGTTTCAGGCATAAGGTACCTGTACCTAGGTACCTAGGTAGCGAAAAACTTAAAGAGGCAGCACCCGCGCTAAAACTATTGCGGAACTCTTTATCGGCAAGCTTATCGCCCCGCGGCTATCCGTTAGGTACCTTATCAGCAAGAAAAAAAAAATATCCCATGCGACCGGTGCTCTCACACCAACCCAGGCTTTGCATCCAGGAACGGCGCGCGCGCGCGAGGTAACCGGCACTACGATGGAATCAAGTTCGAAGCGTCGCAAAGTCGATCACGAGAGCATTGGCCTCCGCCATGCTGGGCTGATTGACTTTGAGTCCAGGGATTCCGCCCGAGTCACGGCCGCTAGCACCTTTGTTCTGCAAACGGACGAGCTACTCAAAGAGGCCAAGTTGAATTACGACAAGGCGCTCAACGGCGTGGACAGTCAACTACACCGGCTAAAAAGTATCATTGACTCGATTGGACCTCATGACCCCCTTCCGGTGAGCTCTGCCTTCTCAGTCTGAGTGATGATGGACTGGACCAGGGCTAACCAACCGCAGATCTCCGAGGCTACTGCCAAGTTCGAGAAAGAGCACCGCATCGTCGTCCCATATCCCGACCCGAAACCTGCAAAGGATGCGCCGTACAAGGTCTCATTTGCGCGGCCATCACAATGCAACGTCGTGGGAAGCTACGTGTCACGAACAATGGTCAAAACGCAATCCGAGTGTGGCATCGACATGGTCGTCCAGATGCCCAAGTCACTGTTCCAGGAGAAAGACTACTTGAATATGCGATACTTCTATCGTCGAGCATACTACATCGCCTACATTGCCGCACAAGTGCGCAAAGAACTCGGTCAGGAAATGGACCTTACTTTCGAGAACCTGAACGGGAACCCTCTCTTGCCAATTGTAGTTCTCCGGCCGAGACCCTCAAGCAATGGAACCGAGGATAAAGCGGCCAAGAAGAAATCAAGGAAGGCACCCTACAGCATCAAACTCATTCCTTGTGCGCCCGATGATCTGTTCCCTTGGTCTAAGACGGCCCCGACGGCGAATAATAATCGAACAAATGAGGCGGAAGAGAAGAAAGGCACCCAGATGACAACGCCCTTCTATAATTCCACATTAAACGCTGAGAGAACTTTCATTCCTTACCTGCAGCTGCTTAGTCACATCAAGAAAGAATGTCCTGCCTTTCCGGATGCTTGCACACTCGGCAGGATATGGCTGCAGCAGCGTGGCTTTAGCGGTGCCGTCGCTCAGGGAGGATTTGGTCACTTCGAGTGGGCAGCGATGATTGCTCTGTTGCTACAAACGGGTGGCAGGAACGGTCAGGCAGCTCTGTCGACTTCGTTAAGCAGCACAGAGCTCTTCAAGGCAGCTCTCCAGTTCTTGTCCACGGTAGATATCAACAAGAAGCCGTACACCTTTGGTTCTTCCAGCATTCCTGCAGACGCGGTTCGGGAAGCTGGCCCTGTCATGTTTGACCCCACTAGACAAATCAACCTCTTGTATAAGATGACGCCCTGGTCTTTCAGCTTGATGCAGATGCATGCAAAGTCTACCACCGCTCTCCTTGCCGATGCAATGACGGACAAGTTCGAGCCTACCTTTATCACCAGAGCCGATGTTCCGCTGCAGATGTTTGATGTCATTTTTGAAATTCAGAATGCAGACTTGGCCAGATTCTCCCAGTCTCCTGACCGTCGTGGCGCCGTTGGCGCTTTTTGCCTAGAGGCATACAAACATTTGAAACGAGCGTACGGAAATAGAGCACAGCTAGTGCAATTTCAATTACCGCCCAGAGGGTCCTGGTCACTAGCCAAGCCTCCTGCTAAAGAGACTATGCGTGTCCTTGTGGGTGTCATATTTGATCCCGCTCACATGTCGAGGCAGATGGAGTACGGTCCGTCTGCGGAAGAGCAAAAGGAGGCCGCTAAATTTCGGCAGTTTTGGGGTGACAAGGCCGAATTACGACGTTTCAAAGACGGCAGTATTCTCGAGTGCGTCGAGTGGTCAAGCAAATTGCCTCTACAAATTTGTGAGGAAATCACACACTACGTCCTACAGCGGCACCTGAAGGTATCAAAAGACCAAGTGACCACAATCGGTGGCGCCTTTTCTTCCATCATTGGTCTCTCACATCTGGACAAGACGGCCTTTGATTCAGCCAGGCAGGCGTTTCAGAACTTCGAACGAGATATTCGCAACTTGGAGGACATACCACTGCATATTAGGCAGCTTTCTCCCACTTCATCATCTGCACGCTACGCATCTATCGAGCCGCCTCTGACGGGCTATCATAAGGGTTCAATTGAACCCATGGAGGTCAATCTGTATTTTGAAGCGTCGAGCAAATGGCCTGAGAACTTGACCGCAATCCAAGAGGCCAAGGTTGAATTCCTCCTTGATATTGACAAGCGGTTGACGAGGGCGAATGAAAAGATTACCACGTACCTGGGTCGCGAGAACAAGGAGCTGGGCATCGAAAACCTCGCTTATCTAGATGTCATCTATGAAAATGGGGCCGCTTTCCGGCTGAGGATCCACTGTGATTTGGAGGAGAAGCTCCTAGAGCGACAAGTCAAGAACAAGACGCTCGAGCCCCGCGTTCGCGAGGAAGCCGAAGAAGCCTTTGCGCGCTTCAACTGGCTATACACTACCCTACCACTCCACACGCAGACCGTTGCGACATTCTGCACCCGGCTACCTCCCCTCTCGCCCACCATTCGGCTGGTGAAGCACTGGTTCAACAGTCACAAACTAACTGGCCATATCCGCGAAGAGCTCATCGAGCTGTTCGTCCTCCACGCCTTTCTACAGCCTTACCCCTGGAAACAGCCATCGTCTGTGGTGACGGGCCTGCTGCGAACCTTGTTCTTCCTTTCCAAGTGGGACTGGCGCGATGACGCTCTGATTGTGGACACGGCCGAGGATCTCTCTGAAGAAGGTTACTCTTCTGTCCGCCAGGCGCTTCAGACTTGGAGGAAACGCGACCCTAACATGAACGACAAGGTCCTGTTTGTAGCCACATCGCACGATCAGTCCGGCCTCGCCTATACCCGCGACGGTCCTTCTAAGCTTGTTGCCTCTCGCATGACGCACCTGGCCAAGGCCGCATGCAAGCTTGTCCGAGAAAAGGGAATCCACCTCGACCCGTCCCTCCTATTCGAAACCGCGCTTCAAGACTACGACGTCCTCATTCACCTGTCATCCAAGGCCATCAAAGGCCTCATTCGCGAGACAGCCACCGACTCCGGCGCCAGGAGGCATTCTCAGTTCAAGAATCTCGATTCTCTCACGGCGTCCATCCCGCTACCCATCCGCGCGCATCCGACTGACGTATTCGTCGAGGAACTACAGCGCGTGTATGAGGACACGCTACTGCTCTTCCGGGGCGGTGCCGACGATGCCGTGGTAGCAGCCATATGGAACCCGCGGCTGCAGAAGCAAAAGTTCAGAGCTGGCTTGCCCTATAATTTTCATGCAAGCGGGGATGACGACCAAGTCGAGGTGAACCGGAAGGCAATCCTACTCGAAATTGCGCGAGCCGGAGGTGAATTGATCAAAAGGATTGAGGTGGTCGACGAGGATGACGAATGATTCATTGGTAGAAAGGGTCGCGCGTTTGCATATACGACTGTGCAGCATTTGTACGTATCAAGTAAATGCTTTTTTTTTTCTTGGAAAGGGCATAGTATTCTATAATTTCTGGTGGATGTAAACAGCGACCCCCTTGTTAGAATACAATAGGACATATAAAAAAAGGGATTTCTTTCCAGTTCTTCAACCTAAGTCGTCCTTACTCAAAAACGCCATGCCATGGTATAAGGTGCATATGTACAAAATTTTGAATCCCATCCCCTCTACAGTCCAGCCGCCTCCGCTGCCATGCCTCACAAACTTGTCCTTTGTTCTTCCATATTTTAACACGCCGCGACATTCAGTGTCCCATCCCTGGTCTATTATTCACGCCTTGCTCTACCGCCCCTTCTTTGGCTCCACTTGTTGAGTAGAGAAGGAGCAGTATTTATCCTTGATTGCGACAACTTCGTACGTACCCTCCTGGCTAGCCTTGACAACTTTGCTGTGCTCGTACGAGATGTCGTGTCTAGTCTCAAGGATAACGCTTCGCTGTCCCTTCTTAGCGTTACTACTTCGCGTGTACGTGAATTCGAAAGGAGGGGTGCCCCAAAACTCGAAGAGAATGTCCACTTCATTTCCTTCGTGGATGTCCACGCGAGAATGTTTGCCGCGGCTGATCTGCACACTAGGCAGAGGATGGATGGTCTTGGGGATATTAACGGCGGCACGACACTCGCTGGCTTTATCAGAGACGCTAGTTATCACAAACTCGCCGGGCTTTTCGGCGATACGTCGGAAACTAGTCGTTTGAGACTTTGCATGCCATTGGCCGTTGAAATCATACGCGATATCAAAGGGAGGAGTGCCAGACAGGGTATAAGCGATCCGCTCGCCAACGCAATAGTCTTGTCGGGACTCCAGCGGATAGATAGAGGGCGCATCGTACAGCTGAACTTGTATAGATGGCCCGCCAACATCGTACTTCCTCTGACAGCCACGTGCATCTCGGACGGTGCGAAGGAGTAGTTGCTGACTACCAAGGCGAAGATGCTGCCTTGGAATCGACATGCCATAGGTTTTGGTCTGGATGGCAGGGATCCTGTAGGTCTCAGGGGGGGAGCCCACCTGGTGCTTAATCTCCACTTCAACGTAGAAAGGCGGAACGCCGGTAAGGGTGATGGGAATCACATCCTCGTGCTCCTGCTCTTCTAAGCAGTATTTGAACGTCTGGCCGGGTTTCGCGAAGGCGGCCGAAGGCTTGGCGTTTACACGCTGCTGAACAACCAAGGGGCTGAAGTTCTTGTCGCTGTTGTAGAGGTTATCTGCAAGCTCAGAGAATCTGTACGTATAATCGCCAGCCTTGGATGTGTCCATGGCAATAGCAGCCTTGGATAAAGCTGCATCAAACCGTTTTTGACTGATAGAGGTGGACCCTTGCAATGGCTTGTGTTTAACCTCATATTCGACGTGGTATGGGGCCGATCCTATAAAACAAGATTAGCATGCTGCGCGAGCTCAGAGAAACCTTACACTGCTGGCTAGGAATGAGCTTACCTTTAAGGCTGACCTCAAAACCATCGATGTCTCCCTCGCAAACTTCCCGCTTGATGAACTTATCGGGAGTCGCCGTGATACTTTCAGATCGTACCAAAGAAATCTCTGGCCGAGGGAACCAATCGACATCAAACTTGGAAGCTGTGGGCTCAACCACTCCGGGGCATTGCTTGTCTACAATGTCAACAAGCTCATAGGTGCCTCGAGATCTGACCAAAAGATAATCATTTGGTCCGTTGACAGTTTTGGTGATGATGTCATTCGGTCGCTCGAGGTTACGATAGGAGACCGTCCAGGGTGCCTCTCCCTGAAGACGAAGTGGCAGGCGCAGAGCCGTGTCCTCGACGGCCATGATGCTGTTCTTCTGCTCAACCAGCCCGAAAGCACCTCTTGGTCTCTGGCGGCGTACAGAGATCTTCAGTTGATCTTGTAAGAATGTTCGACATCCACGCTTGTCTTGAACACTGCTGAGCGCGAGAATGTATTCTCCACCTTTCGTGAGAGCTGCCGTCTTGATCTTGAAGCGACTGTCTTCAACGTTTGTCGCACGTTCAGACTTGCGTTTGCCGTCGTGAACAATTTCCCATTCCAGGCTAAAGGGCGGGTCCCCAGAGAGCACGACGTCGACATCCACCTCAGAATCAAGGCATGCGTTGATCGTCTTCTCAGGGTTAGCGATGTAGGCTGAAGCAGCGGGTTTGACTACTTGCTCCAAGACTTTATCGTCGCCAGTCAAGGGCAAACCTTTATACACATCATCATCAATGCTCTTGAAGATGTATTTGTATCGTCCCGCTTTCCTAGGGACGAGTTCAAGCTGAGATCTCAATCCATCTACGCGATGGGCCTGTTTCTCCACATGACCATCAGAAATGATGTCGTATCGAACCGTGAATGGCGGGGTGCCAACGAGATCCAGGTCGACGCGAAGACCGACGGAGTTGCCTGCACATTTGTCGGGAATCTCCTCCGTGCGTATAGATAGGTGAGGTTCCAGAGGATTCAGGAGCAAGCAAGAAGAAGGCTCATCAACTTCGCCTTCACAAGATCCGCTTGTCACGGATTTCAGGGTGTAAAGACCAGGCTCCGATACCAAGGGTTTATCGAGCGAATTCTTAGCGAAATGCCTTCCAATTGAGACTTGGTCACCGTGGTCACCACTGTTGGTCACCGAATCGATGGGCGAGAATGCCCAAGTGACTTTGTGAGAGGTATCGTCTACAGGTCCTGCAAGTCCAAAGTTGATGGGGAGCTTAGCCGCCCGACCTCTTGCCACCTTGAGAGGATTTCTCAAGTCACAACCCTGCATGCGGATCTTAGGCCGTTCCTTCACAGAAAACTTCTGAGTGAGCCATTTCGTCTTGGGGGCGTCTAATTCATCGTTCGGATCCGCGTACTTGACAACATTTCCAAACGCGTCATAGACCTCCTCTACGGAATACTCCCACTCTCCAGACGTAGCCATGGATTCGTTTAGCTTTACCGTGACTTTTTGAGTCTTGACCCAAGAGACATCGTCGGGACTGGCAAGTTCCAAACTAGTGGTACTAACGAGGGGAGACGTAAACCCCTCGGGTTGCAGACTTTGGAAGTGAAAGGCATGATTCTTCCCATTAATCGATCGAGAATATTTGATCTTCAGCGGGGGTGTTCCGACCACATCAAGAGACAAGTTAGACAGGTCCCGAATACATCTGTCTGAGGAGTCGGCTGTGCGAATTGCGGCTTGCGGGCAAGGGACCACGTATGTGTCCCTGACCGGCCTCTGAACTTCCAGCTTATACTCATCCAGCACTTTTTTCAGTCGATAGACACCGGCCTTCTTGACCGGATATGTCCAATGAAACGGAGGAGCGTCCGGATCTGCGTTGTGATCGCGAATTGACTTGGCGACCTTGTTGATTTCTCGGGTCGGAACCTTAATCGTCTCTTCCTTGCCAGTGTCGAGATCAAGGCGGAGTAATTCAATCTCGGCGGGGACGGTGGCGTTGAAGTAGATTGGAAGAGCAGCAGTGGTCTGGGATTTGGCCGACAAGCAAAAAGGCGTATGCTCAGGATTCAGGACAGCAGATCCTTCGGGGAGGATGTTGATGATTTGCTTGCCCATGATCAATGAGTGGTTGTTGAGGATGTTGGACACCTTGACGTGATGTTCTGAGATGGAAATCTCGCGATCGTAGAGGACTTTTGCGACGCCGAGGAGCCAAGTCTGCCATGGAAGCTAGCTCTCAGAGTCAGTACTCGAGCGTCAAAAGATAGCATCAGCAGCGTGAATGAGTGAATAGGACAACTCACCGGAATGTTGAACATGAGCATATAGTTGATCACCAAGTGGGAGGCGAAAACGGCGGTAACAACCAGTTGAGAAAGTTCCAGCCATGGTATCCTTAGCTCTGGGAGACCGAACAGAAAAGCGAAGTCGATCAGGATCCATTTCAAGAAGAGCCACCAAGAAGCATCCCCATCTTCTACCACTTGTAGCCAGTCGTAAAGCTTCCACGCCCAGAGCAAGATGTAAACAGCAAAGGCATATAGGCGCTGTTGCGGTCCATCGAGAAGCGTCAGAGGAATGACGGGCTCGGTGCTAGCATTGCGGGTCGATGCGTTCTCAGGAGCCAGAGGTAGCTTCACCGATCTTGTCGAGCCAACCGTTGACGCAAACGTAGACATCGTCGGCGATTCATCCTCGCCATAGCTGGGCCGTCGTCTAGTGACAGTGGCTGGGGTTGCTGGAAACCCAGACCGCAGGCGAGGAGTCGCGCTCATCGCATTCCGTGGTGATGTGAGATTCTGCACAGAGGCATCGGCAGCTTGACCAGCTCGCTGTACGAAAGACTTTTTTGTAAAGCGGAGCGAGAGCGAAACGAGCGGTGTTCCGCCGGTGTTTGTGTGTTGTCGCGTGTCTTGGTTGCTCTTTTTTTTTCCCTTCCCTAAAATTGACTGGCTAATGGCTGGTTTGGCCCAAGTTTACATAATTTTTCAGTGGATGCTCTCATTTTGGTGGTTCTGAAATTCCGACACGTCCCAGACGCGCCTGTCTGTAAGCTCACTAAAATGGAAAGCTGGTGCCCATCAATAGGTGCTATGGCGCACTGCTGGGCCGTTGCTTGTAGCGGCCTCGGCAGGCGTTTCACCAATCTGCGGTACCAGATGGGAAGCGCTGATTGGGCGAAGTCTGGAGGGCAGGCTGCTGTAATTTTTTTGAAGTCACTTAGCAGGCTCGGGCCAACGTTCCTTACGTTCAATGGGTTTCAACTAGTTCGGCACTGGTACTAGTAGTTATGCGGCAACACTGCCGTACTAGATGGTACCTGATAAGTCCAACGAAATTGGGATAACTCCCGGTACCTGCCTACCTCAGGTACTCACTCGCCTACGTGTAGGTTAGTGGTACTCGCAACTTACCAGGGCACAAAGACTCATGCGAATGCAGCAAACATTATCATCTGTTATGGCAACCTGTTGCCCACAAACTTGTCTCCTACGGTGATATCCCGTGTCCGCACTCCTCTTCCTCGAATAAGCCTCCGTAAGTCTGGATATAGCGTCAATGGTAAAGGTGAGGATGGTGCGGTGCGAGTGACGACTGAGACGACTTCTGATCAGCTGCCATCCACCATCCCATCAACACTCTGGTTGTCATAATCTCCCTGCTTACTTATCTGCCTGCCTGCTTTGCCTTTTCATAAAATGTCCAATAGTACGGTATCAAGGTGCGTAACCTACAGTCAATTTCTCCAGCGCGGCACCGCGTTTTGCGTCATCCAATTCTCCACCACATTCCCTCCTCTACAAACATCTTCAAACTCTTTCAAAAAGTATGCTACCTAGCATCGCAAGTACCCCTTGGATATACGCAGCTAGTAGGTTAATAGGGGGAAGAGAAAGGCTCTCTTCTACACGCGCATACACGATTTCATACGGCTTTATGTGGAGGGCCAAGTCGAACCATCCTTCTATTTGTCTAAACGTATCCTCAACCCTTTCTTCAGTCTCTCAGAGGAAGCATTCTGAACAGTCTGCTTGCATAATACATACAAAGAGTACTGCTCTGTTTTTACTGTCCAAAGGGAAAAGCGCTACCTCTTCCCTCGCCTATCGTTTGATTCAACTGCCCCAACTGCCCCAACCGTCTACAAGACCTTCAACTTTCCATTCGTCTGCGATTCAATTTAGGCTTTCCCGACATCTAACTATTGTAGAAACAGTGAAACGATGGACACAGATTACGTGCAAATTGATAGGCCTCTACGCCGGTCCTCTCGAAAACTTGCATCCACTATTGGGGTCAAGGGGTCAGAGGCACCTGTTGAGAAGTCATCCACCGGTAGTCTCAACGAGCGGCGGCAAAATCCTAAGCGAAAAGCGGCTGAAGCTGCTGGGGAGTCGTTGGACCTGCCTGACAATCTTCTGGAAGAAGCCCTCAGGCCCCTTACGCCCAACGACATCGATGAGTGGGAGGGCTGGGTTGAACTTGAGTCTGAACCAGTAAGTAAATTCATTTGGCAAAGTCAGTGTACCATTTATGTGATGGGCTGTGTGGAAGGGGTAGCTCTCCTGCAACAGCCCACTAAGAGACGTACAATGCCTTATGCCGTCCAAGTCATGCGCTAATAGCTTCCAGGCCTTTTTCAATATCATATTGCAAGAGCTTGGTGTTGGAGATGTCAAGGTGCGGGAGCTCTTTAGTATCGATCAAAGCTCGCTAGACGCGCTGCCGTAAGTACAGGGATGTGCGATTTCCGTGCACATGCTAAATGTTACCCAGAAAACCAGTGTACGGTTTAATCTTCCTTTTCCAGTATACTCCTGATGGAGACGAAGGTGAAGGGGAGGACGAGACAGGCTCACTATGGTTTGCAAACCAGGTATAAACCATTCCTTACCTTAGCCGCTGTTTGCCGCCAGTTCGCTAAATATCTCGGAAACGAGATCAGACCACGAACAATGCGTGTGCTACGTTCGCTTTGCTCAATATAGTCATGAACGCACCGAATGTCGAATTGGGCGACGAACTCCGAAAGTTCAAGGAAGCAACGAAGGATCTCAACACCACCCTCCGCGGCCACGAAGTCAGCAACAACAAATTCATCAGAAGCATTCACAACTCATTTACCAGGCGCATGGACCACCTCAATGCAGATCTCTGTCTGGAAAACGCAGTGTCAGATTCAAGAACAAAGAAGGCCAACCCGCGGTCTAAAGCATCAAAGAAGACTAAGAGGAAAAAACGACCCAGTGACGCCTACGGATTTCATTTCATTGCATATGTTCCAGTAGACGGCTATGTCTGGGAACTTGATGGCCTAAGAAGCAAGCCACATCGAATAGGTAAGTGAAACAAGCATACGATCAGCACCGATTCTGCTGACCCCATGTTTTGCGACTTCGAAATGAACTAATTTATTGTCTTTACCAAAGGTCCCATCGATTCCGCTCAGGGTTGTTGGACGAATATCGCTAGACCTCAAATTGAGGGTCGAATGTTACAATACGAGGAGAGCCAAATTTCCTTCAATCTCCTCGCCCTCTGTCGCAGTCCTCTTGCCATGCACTCCCACTCCATTGCTCAGGCAGTTGCCTACACGCAGTACCTGCAAGAGCAGATGAAAGACAACAAGGAGTTCATGGGATTAATTGACGGTCAGATACCTGTTGTCGACATACAAGACCAATCACAGCTATCCGATTTCGACCTCTGTAAATCCGACATTGAAAACACAAAAGTACCAGAGGCGATAAAGGATAGGCTTGCACACGCCACTCTCGACATTGATGATGCGTACGACCTCTATCAGCAGTTCGTACTGGATACCAAAGTTGCCATTGGAGAATATAGGGCCGAGATCGTTGCCCTTGCGGAGGATGAGCAGCGGGTCACGGACCGTAAAAAAGATTACGGGCAAGCTATACATAAATGGGTCCAAAAACTGGCAGAAAAGGGTCTTCTGCAAGAACTGATTGACAACTGTTGAGTCCTGTTTGACTGGGGCGTAGAACATACGAGCAGAATGGAGTGGGAAAAGGATGGCCAGACTTCAAAGCTCTGCCAAAGTCACCCAGGCGATTCAGGAGCATAAACGTGCGCTACTACTAGAGTTCGATTTTGTGTATTGAATGATATCTCACGAATTCAGCTGCGTCTAAGTAGAAGGTTGCATCGCAATTTAGCAAGTGGGTATCTGATAACTGCTATATAATGCATAAACGAAGTCTGCATCTCGGGAAAGAGGTAGCAGACATTTCCTTTTCGCCGCGTCTCCCAAAAGAAAAGGAAGAAAACAAAAGGGGCATCGCAAGAATTGGTATCGTAGGGCTCTGGTTCGCATCCTGAGCCTAACTTTCCATCACGCGGAAACCTCGAAAGCCCCTCCCAAGTATTTACAATCAAAACTACGCTTCTGCGTGGATATCGATATCCAGAAGAAAAATTAGGGCGTAACTAAGGTCCCTCGAGGAGAGTTTCGCATTCAATCCGTCGGATATTCTTCTCGAATGTTTGAAACAAATCTGCACGTATCGGCATCGAATCGTTTGAAGAACTTTCCAGCCAGAGGAAACGTGTCATTCATGATCAATGAAGAGTTGGTGACGAGCTCAATGTTTTCTGAAGCTATCACGCGTTGCTCCGTCTCCGTACTGTTTCCGTAGAGTTGTTAGCGGCACTGCCAACCCAGCAAGGGCTGCACTTGAGGGGAAAAGCAAGACTCACATGCACATGAAGTAAAAGTCATCGCGATATCGGCGGAGACGCTGGCCGTTATGAAGCTGCGGTGGCGGGTGGTGGGTAGAGCCCGAAAAGCTTGATTGCTTCGAGCACCTTTCATGCCAGCTAGTGATCACGCCCAGCCAATTATACCGACGATGTCGAAACACCTGGCCGATCTGAAACGGGGGCCCTTCAGGATTTTCACAAGCATCTCTCCGAAACACAGGCGGTGCCTTCCTGTCGGCATCTCGAATGAACTGCCAATAATCCCAAGGGTCACCGAAGCCGGCATCAAGGTGACGAGGAAATCCGTCGCTGGGATTGACAATGCTGCAGTAGAGCGGCCACAGGTACTTCTCGACCATCCACACATCCTCGGGCCACATTGCGGGAAATCGCCGTAAGAACTTTGCCAAGCGTTCGATCCAATTGGCATTATTTGGAGGGGTTAAAAGCAGGGACGCCCAGGAAGCAGCGTAAAGGGCCGCTTCGGCGTTCATGGCGTTGTGTCCATGCATCAGCTGACTCAATTCGGGGTGCGCATGATCTCGCAGATCTGATATCCTCTTCAAGGTAGCCTTTATGTTCTGCGCAGTCCGTATTGCTATGATTGACGGAGGTACAGGGGCAAGAAATGTCTCCGCGTCCTCTTCCAAGCCTAAGCGGACCAATAGGGAGTAAAGATTTGACGGATGCACCTCATTATCATCACCAAAGGGATCAAGAAACATCCTCTGAGGGGGGGAATTCGTTTCCATCAAGGGATCGTCATCCAACGTACGGCCGTGGGGTGCTTGAACAACGGCATGAACATGCGTCGGAAATGCGCAACACCTCGCATCAATTCCGAGTCGCGACGCGACGGAGCAGAATATAGCGGCAGAAATAATGGGTATGGATTCATGCTCGGGATGGCGCAGTGCTTGTCCGATCAAACAGTTGCGAAGGTTGCGATAGTTGCGCGCCGGATCCTGCATCCCGGTGAAGTTGCAGGCTCGGAGCCAACGCACCAACTTTAATGCTTTCTTGCGCGTAGACAAAGTTTCTAGGTTCACATGGCAGGCTCGAAAAGCGGCAGCCATCTCATCAAGCATCTGCGTAATCTATATGACGGTTAACGTCTGCAGCGGTAAAAGATTAAGGCTCGGAAACTTGCATCGTCAAGATCGCCAGACTGATCATGCAACACAAACAAGTCATAGGAACCAAGAGCTCTTTCAAGCTCCAGCTTTGTGACCTGCGTGCTAAGGCCCAGCGAGGGGATAGAGAGCGAGCACCATTCTTGAATAGCTATGCTTCTGTGGATGGAATCTAAGAGCGCATTGCTATAGTATCTATCGCCTTTATGTCAACTCCTCGAATGCCTCTAGTATTGCTAGGTCGCAAGAATTTTTACCTCCTAGCCAGAACATCTGGCGCGGCCGCGTCTGCCTGACATTGCTCCAAGAGAAAATCTTTGGCGTCATAGCCGAGTTTGCTTATGACTTCGAAGCCTTTCATACGATTAACCTTGGTCCGGATGATATCATCTAATAGGCGAGATATTTGCTGGTTGCAGACGGTCCTCCATATAAACAGCAACTTCCAATCTGTCTCCTGGGCAAGAGCTGCTAGTTTCTCTTGGAACTTGTGCCGCGGGTTCCAGAATTTGAAAGTACTACGGCAGTGGTACCTCCAAAGAAGAGACTCATTGGCGAGGCGATAGAATCGGCGGGATACCGGTTGGACGTTGGTGAGATTGTCTCTAGGCGAAATAAAGTAAAGAAGGTGGTTGATGATCTCATCGGGAATTTGATCTAGTGATAAGACGGCCGAACGGTCGTCATTACGATTTTTGTCCATGACCGCGAGGAGCTGATGGATTCACGTGGAGTGGCGTGAAAAACCCAGGATGACGATGTGAAGGATGAAAATGCTCGTGACGACTTAATCGATATAGAGGCAACGAAGAGGCCTGGCTGGCACCGCTCCTTTTTATCGTAATGAGAAAACCAGCCACATCCAATTCTCAGACACTAACATTTACCCACAGCGAGGGTTTGTTGCGCTCTTGAAGCAAGGCAGGATCAGCGAGAGTCTTAATAAGGCCGCTAAACCCTGTCTTCATTCCCTAGATAATTACTCGCATATCTTAGCGAGCGACCACTTGTTGGGTCTTTGCTGCTGCCGTCAGCATTCCCCGCAAAGGAGGGTCAGGCACCTATAGAAAGAAAACAAAAGAAAAAGTAGAAGAGGCGCGGGTTCGCCACGGCGGCATCTGCTCTGCTGCGGATAAACATCGGTGGAACTGATGAGACGGCGGCGTATTCGCATTCTTGCGGTTAGTATGGAGAACTCCGTACAGACTATCCGGCATTTGAATTCCAATACGGGAAACCGAAAAATATGCATTGTATTTGGGGAGCACTAATGTTCTAGATCAAAACATGAAAGATGAGTTAATAGCAGCGGTAAAGCATATCAAGGCTATCTCAGATCCCGCTTCCGAAACGTCGAGAGATATGCAATCCAATATTGGAAAGTGTCTTGCAATCCTTACAACACAAATTGCTCCTCAGGTAGCTCAATCTTTTATATACGTGTCTCTCACAGTTGTACAAGTATTGCCTTATAAAATAAGACTCATCGATGCGTTTTGATAGCCCTCGAGAATTACGCTGCCACCTATAACGGGATACTAAGGTGAGGCAGGTAAGGTAGGTAGGTATCTTATATACACCGCCTATCAAGTGCCCTTACTACTATAAGTTTAAGCTGATAGCGACAATGTCTAAGGTACCTTAGGTGCCCGAGGTTCCGCTTGTTGGTGGAACACAGAGTACCCCGCCATTACGTCGAGGCACCCAGCACTGTAGAAGTACCGACCAGACACCCGCAGGTGCTTAGTAACTTAGGGCGTTTCTAATGCCAAGGTCAGACGTCTCTGCAAACAATACTGCACGGAATAGCGGTTAGAGCAACCTTGGGCAAAGAGTTAAGGAGAAGACCGCTGAAGAGACACCCAAGTAAACGGTTATGCACAGTGGTGCGAAGTCGAAAATTGCCTATGCCTGAGCAGATATTAGTGGAACGGCGCTTTCCAATGCTAAACTTCCTCAACTGAAAACAACCGAGATTCACAGCCAAGGGATAAACCGAATATCACAAGCAAAGCCACGCGGAACCTTGCAAACTCTGGCCTATAGTGCTTGTCAACTCAACGCTATATGAGCTCGAGTCAGTACTGTAGGTAAGGTAGGCTGCGAAACTTGCCAGCCGCCCGAGTTTGATGTTGAACTTTCCGCGACGCTAGTCCTAATTTGGCAACAATGTAAACAAGGCCCAACGCGATATCGTAGATATGAAATAAATGCTTGCGCCGCTATAAGATGCCTCCCTTGACGCGCAACCCCGGCACGGCATCCCATGCTACGGTCTCGTGGGCCTACCGATTTCTTTGAGCCGCATCTCGAATTGCCATCGGCGGGTCGCGTGTGATTCTAGTCTTCGTTACCACTGCTGTTTACTTTTCGTACGCACACGATTCAGGCTCAGTCATCATTATCAACAACAACCACATATCACCAACACAACGACTTGCGCTCAGCTGGAGCTTCTCTCCCATGATAATCACCATTACTACCTGAGCTCCCGCCGCGTCCACGACGACCTCGCCGCCTTCCATCGGACCCCTCAGAGGTCCCTCCCTCATCCGCCGCCACAATGCCCCATCCCAGCTTTGGCGGCGCGCTCGACACTCCACGAAGCAATTTTGGCGACGCGACATATCTCAGCAGACAGCCCGATTTCGCAGACATATCACAGGAGGCGTCATTCCAGTCTCCTGAAAAAGATGACAACCTTCTACAGCAGCTCCGCAACGGCGGGCGCGCCAACGACATCAACATCAGAACTCCGCGACAGAGGGGGCCGCTTGCGGATCGTCGAAATTTACCCTCCAACATTGGGGGAGGAGAGTTCACGCCATTATTAAAGTCTGCCACCAGGAACAGCGCACGGAGGAACGGTAAAGAGAACAATGCCGCAGTTACTCACACCCCAGCCGCTTTAAATACAATTGATGAGGACGACATGACCTCCCTTCCAAGAATGGACGCTTCCATCTTCTCGTCTCGCAACCTCTCATATCTGGACAATGATTTACCGCAAGTCGAAGCCAGCAGTGCTGCCTCAACGCCGATAGGTCTTCCCCCGCGCAGGAGCGGAGACAAAGGTCCTCTGCAGGACGGAAACCAGTTGTCTCTTCGAGAGCAGGAAAACGTCATCGACAGGATCGAGAAGGAGAATTTTGGCCTCAAGTTGAAAATTCATTTCCTCGAGGAGGCCCTTCGCAAAGCAGGCCCCGGCTTTAGTGAAGCCGCCTTGAAAGAAAATACAGAGCTAAAAGTAGACAAAGTCACTATGCAGAGAGAGCTTCAGCGATACAAGAAACAAATAACCACGGCCGAGCGTGACCTTGAAAGTTATCGCCAGCAAATGCTAGAGCTGCAGGAGAAAGCGAAGAAGAGATACGCCGACGAGAACCAGCAAGCCGAATTAGACAAACTGCAGCAAACTCTCCACGATCGCGAATCAGATATTGACGAGCTACAACGCCAAATCTCACAAACACAAGACCATCAGGAGAAACTGGAAAGACTCCAAGACAACATCGATGATTTAGAAGCCGAACTTCGCGAAAAGGACCGAGTGATAACAGAGCGGGAAGATGAGCTAGACGATCTTAGGGAGAAGCTCGATGAAGCAGCAAACAAGGCCAAAGACCTGGAACGCAATGTCCTGGAGCATGAGACAAATCACCACCAGGAGGAACTAGAGGAAGCCCAATCGACCATTAGAGATCTGCAGCAGACAATCCAAGACTTAGAGGAAAAAATAGAAGAGGTTAAGGAGAGGACCAAGAGTGCTTTGGCCCAGAAAGACAAAGCCGAGGAGGCTTTGGACGAGCTTCAGGAAGAGATGGCCAACAAGTCCATAATGACCAAGGGCCTATCTCGGCAAATCGAAGAAAAGGTGTCTCGGCTACAGGAAGAGCTTTCCAAGTCTATTGAGGACTACTCTGCGCTAGAGAAAGAGATGGTAAAACTGAACGAAGAGAATGGCTCCCTCAAAGCAACCATTCAAGAGCTGCGCAAAGAGCGTCAGGGTCTGGAGCAAAATCATCAAGGCTTCGAGCAAGAGCGCGACGCATTTGAGCAGGAGCGCCGGGTGTTCGAAAAAGAGCGTCAAGACATAAGGCGAGAACGCCAAGATATCGAGCAAGAGCGGCAGGAGATGGAACAAGAACGCCAAGAGATTGAACAGGAACGACAGGATATCGAGCAAGAACGTCAAGCGTATGAGCACGACCGTCTAAATATCGAACACGAACGGCAAGACATTGAACGAGAACGCCAGGGTTTTGAGCGAGAGCGCCAGGTGTTCGACAGGGAACGCCAGAGCATCGAGCAAAACCACCAGGGATTTGACCGAGAACGCCAGGTATTTGACCGTGAGCGTCGAGATATGGAACGCGAGCGTCAAGGATTTGAGCGAGAACGTCAAAATTTCGAACGAGAGCGTCAGAGTATTGAGCATCAACGGCTAGAACTCGAGCATCAGAAGCAGGATATTGAACGGGAACGCCGAGATGTCGAGCGAGAGCGACAGTCGGTAGCAAGCAAGATTGCCGAGCTTGAGACAGAGCTGCTAGCCCAAGCAGATGCAAAGGACCTGCTGCAATCTCGCCATCACTCTTTAACAGGAGAATCAGCTTCCCTTCAGCGCGAAATAGAAAAGTTAGAAATGGAGGTTCAAAGCTTAGAGAAAAATCTCTCAGAGGAGAGAAAATACAGCGTCGAAATCGAGAAAGATTTGCGAGGCCAATATGAAGATGAGATTCAGCGGTTAAACGATGAGATTTCAGAACTGCAGGCGGAGATACGCGAAAAAGATAGTCTCTACGACAACGACAGCGAGAAATGGGAGACGGAGAAAAAGACACTCGAATCGGAGCGAAAGAGAGCAGAAGAAAAGGCCGCGGGTCTGCAGCGCACAGTTGACCGTCTACGTGAAGCCGAGGGGTCTCTCTCTGACAAGGAGTCCAAGCTCCAGGAGGCTATGCAAAGCGAAGCAGATCGCCACAGAAGCGAAGAGGGCGTGCTGAATCGTCAGATTAACGATCTTCAAGATGCCCTGGAGACACGTCAAGGTCTGTTGACTAAGCTTCGCAATGAACTGTCAACTGTGCGAGATGAGCTTCGCCAGACCCAGATCGAGTACCAGGCGCAAGTCAACAAGGTCGTGGTACTAGAGGTCGAAGTTGAGGAGCTGAAATCACGCAGCGACGACGGGCGCAATGCATCGCAGACGATACAGGAGCTTCAGCGCCAACTCGACGACATCGAAGATCAGAAGCTTGTGTTGGAGGAAGTCCTCGAGGAGGCAAGACAAGATGCCGAAGAAACAGCCGCCCAACACGAGCATGCCTTACAGCGCTTGATGCAGAAGCTGGAGAAGGCCGAGCGCGAGCGCGATGCTGCCGCTGCATCACATACGGAAACCGATAAGCAGAGCCGGCGACTGCGAAAGAGCCAGGCTGAGATAGAGAACCTTGAGCACGACGTCTTACGACAACAGGAGCTGATCGACAGTCTCGTTGCGTCCGAGGCCGTCTTGCGAAGGAAGCTTGAGCGCGCCCGCAGCGAGCGGGCAGCTTACCGCATGAGCGCCGAGAAGTTGCAGAGAGACCTTCAGCAGCTGAAGAAGGGGGCAGTTGAAGCGCAGAAGCACAGTAGTCATTCCAGCCGGACCGATGAAGCCCTAAATACTATTGTCCGAGCCGCCGAGGGCGCGGAGGAGCGACATAAGAAAGAGCTCCGCGGCATGATGATACAGATGGAATGGATGCAGGCCCGATGGGAGCGCGAAGCGTCTCTCCGCTCAGATGCCGCATATGCAAAAAAGTTCCTTCAGCTGCAGTTGAACATTGCAAATGCTTGGTAAGTCAATACTGTACTTCCCGTTTCCCCTGTTTCCCCAGTCTTTATTCCAACCCCTCCCCCCCGCGAGCGTTCCAGGAGGAAAGAGTACAATACTAACCATCATGATGTTTATAGCAACAAGGCCCAGCTTCGCGAACTGGAACATATACGCACAAAAATCCTCCAAAGCCGCAAACCCTTGGCTCTCCCCAAACTTCTCACCTTCTCCGCAGCCCCTGACGGCACATCCTCGCCCACCCTCAAGTCATTTCTCATCATGGTCCGCTTCGTCGCTCGTATGCGCATCTCTGCCCGCAACTGGGCCAGCCAGGAAGCGGTTCGCCAAAAGCTCCGCATGGCAGTCGAAGAAAAGCGGCGCAGCAAGCGTTCGAGACAGCTTAAGGTGGTCCCCGCTTGATACTGTTATGAACGCTTTTGATCATACGTATTCCGTTGAATGTCCTGTAACAATCTTCATCCGCTACTCTCTCTCTCTCAATGTCGTCTTCCCTCTTTGTCTCTCTCCTCATTTTGATCTTTGGTCTTTTCATAATATCTCAGCGACGGTCATTTTCTTTGTCTTCGATGCATGGCTATAGCATGGTGCGTGTTGGTATGACGAATTTCACGCGCAATGGATTAAAATGCGTACCAAAGGCTACTTCTTATTGACAGCAGCCCCTCTGGTTTGTATATAGAACGGGAAAGGGCCGGGTCGCATTGGATGGCGGTTGCATTGGCGTTGGGGAACAATGGGCATACTGTCTTCTTCCCCCTCTATGACTGGGATTCATACCAAAATTCTCTTTTATATACAGTTTTCTTCGCAAAGCTGGCCTTGCCGCACAAATGAGGAAGATATGAGATGAATGATGCTTTTGTCGCGCGATGAGATGTCAATCTTTGATAGTGCTCTGAGTCGCAAAAAAGTCGTATCTCATTTACTAAACCCTATAGATGCTTCTACTCCACTCAATTTCTTTCGTGTAAACAGCCCTCGTAAGGAAAGGGGAACGACTGAAATGCCCCAAAGAGAACCCATTAGGATTTTCGAGTCCTGAACCTTATGAATCGCCCATCATAATCATATTCCACCAGCAATCAGGCGTGGCTACAGAAAGTCATATACAGGGTGGTGGTAACCCACGACAGAAGAGCTACTCAGCCATTCCTTTTCTTTTCTCTTTTCTTTTCTAAGATGGGCAAAATCGTGACTCTTCACATGACAAATAAGAGATTGGTATCTGCAACATATGTTAGGGAGAGTACTACCCTACCTGACATATATGCAACGGGAACTTACTAAGAGGATGGCTGCAGGAGAGTTGCGGCTTTTGTGTGTATTTCGTGGCTAGTTCATCTCGGATGCTATTGAGCAACTGCACATAGCTCTGCTGGGGATTCTTTTTTAGAGCGGTAACAAACGCCCAGGACATGGCACCAGTCGCCTGGGAGGCAATTGTAGCGTCGGCACTATGAAACCGTTAGTTGCATGATTAGCAGAGTGCTGCCCGCTCACCGGAGGCAGATGAAATGATCACGTTGGGAAATGACTCACGATGTTTGGTCGTCCTTGCTTCCGGACCACATTATAACATCCGCAGGGGAAGTCTTGGTTGCAAGAGCTCTATTGTGAGCCTCCTCGCCGGTAGTAGCCTTCTTGAAGAATCCGATTATGTTGTTGGCTACACCACCAAGATCGCCTTGGCTGTATGAAGAGATGACACCGAGCAGACCCTGGCCAGCCTCCTTTGCCAAGTTGGGTTCCTTGAGGATGCCCTGTGTAGAATATATATAGGGCAAATCCAGTGCCGTACCGGAATGACACGAGTCAAAAATGGCAGTCAGCCTCACGCCTGCCTGCAGCGGCCGAACCATGATTCGGTGCATCTCGTCATCTGTGATATGCCCGTGTTGGCGAAAATCAACTGGGTAGATGACTTCATCATACCCATCGGGTTCATCACCATCAAGGTCCTTTGTTTGTCCTCCATGGCCTAGGCACGTCAGTATTCAGGGCTTCAAGGCGGGTACAACATCTGAAGGTGAAGAGGAAGCCCATACCAGAATAATGGAAGAAGAGCGAGTCGTTAGGCCTAGCATCTTTGACCAGCCAATGCATAGCACGGAGTATATTCTGCTTTGTAGGCTGGCTCATGGGATTTTGTTGGTCATCGGTCAATATAACCATATCCTCTCTCTTATAACCGAATTGTTCGACCAAGTAGGCTGTCATGTTTCTGACATCGTTAATGCATCCGCGCAACTGACCCCGCTGGCCGAAATAGTTGATGCCAATCAGCAGTGCTTTCCTGCGGCCTGTGCAGTTGGAATATCGAAACGCATAGCCCTGTGGAGCGCCTTGGCCGAAGCTTTGTGGCCCAGTAGGCGGAGCTTGGGGACCGCCAGGTCTCCCTTGATTGTAGCCATTTGGAGGAGGCCCAGGAGGCGGCATACCTTTGGAAGATACAGTCAGCACGTTGTTTTTGCTTGTTTATCAGTAGGGATATTCTATGCATCCTACCAGGACGTGAGTTGTAGCCAGGTGGAGGGGGTGGATGGCCATAGTTAGTGTATTGCTGTTGCGGAGGTGGATGCTGGGAAGGTGGTGGCTATAGGGTAATATAGGTGTAAGTAATTGCTAAACACTGAGCATCATACCACGCCAATGCCTTTCTCCGCGAGAACATATCGTACCTGATAAGCGTACGGTGGCTGCGCGTGTGGTTGGTGGTAGCCGTAAGCAGGCTGAGGAGACGGTTGATGCCCGGGGGGCGGGTAGCCGCTGGTATAAGTGGGTTGCTGGGGCCTAGAGAAGGATGTAAGCAATGGTATGCAGTAAACTAGAAGCATAAAGTGGACTGAGATCAGATGAGAAGAAGGAGAAGAAGACAACATAAGTGGAAACGCAGTTGCGGTGACTGGACCTAGAGGTTTCTCGGAAAGAGATTGGAGAGGGATCAGAAAGGGATCGGGTTCATACGGATAATAGCTGCCTTGCTGGTATTGCTGCTGCGGCGGCGCATAACCGCTTCCATTGTAGCCCGGATATCCCGACATTGCGGTGATGGATAGAAAGAGTAGTGAAGTCGGCGGGGAGCTTGGCTGAAGCCTTTAATTCGCGTGATGAAGGTTGGCGGCGCAACAAGCAAGCGCGCCGTGGGAGCTGAAATCAGAGGTCGAAGAATAGAAATTGGGGGCTGACGACTGGAGAAGATCGAGTGCAGTAGTCGGTCCTATGACAGCGACAAGGACACAAATAAGCACTGGAATGGTAGACGGCGTCCAAGTAATACTGAGTATTACGCAACGTCCAGGACTCGCGTAATCAGCTTCACTCGAGAGGCTCCTTTGACCGCTGATGAGGTATCTTTGCTGAAGGCAATGAAAGGTCGACTCCGAAGCGACCCACGGCAATGGGCCAGCTTGTTGACGGATCCGCGAGTTCTAACTAGCAGTGTTGATGAGACGGATCGGCTTCACTCCCAGGATCTGGCAAGCTTTATCGAAAATAGATGAAAGCACGTGTACGGGCGGTCAGGACCAAGCTCTATCAGCAGACCAGCCCAGCTAGCAGAAGACGTTTGGCGAATCCCAGCTGGTGCGAAGGAGTCGCGGGGACGGGCACGGCCGGCGGAAAGCTCTCTAATGAGTCGATGGCAGCACGGCCCCGACAACACACAATACGGTAACGCTAGGTAGAAGAAGAGAATAACGGCGAGAAGATTTGGTAACGGCCACGAAGGAGACGCGGAAGATCCCCAAGTTGGGAGCCTGAATGGCCAGCCGAGGCGCTGCGTTGGGCCACAAGGGATGAATGCAAGGTCGATGCTAGTGGTGGAAGGACAGACTGGTGCGGACTCTGAGGGTTTTGTCCATCTGGCCCCGGGTCCGGATCCCAAGATTAATTTCAATAACCCGTTGGGCGGAGGTCGGGTGACGATGGGCTGGCAGTGGTGGTGGCGGGGTCTGGCGCCTCTGGGGCCGCTGGCACGGGCGCTGCAGGCTAGTTGAGTAGCAATGCGATTGATGACACCAACACGGTCGACGCGCTAAGCAATGGAGCCGATTCTTTCGGGGCCTCGCTGTGGCGCTGACCTAGAGAGTACGTCCTGCCGGGTTATGGCAAGCGATGGGCAGGGGGTCCAGGTGGGATTGGGGAGGGTCGGGGCCGGGGATATAAATGATTGCGGATTGGTGCCAGCCCTCCGTTACAGACCGTCCATCGATGAGATGAGATGACAAAAGAGATGAAGCTCCGATGACTGCCAGGGTTGGCCGGTTGGTAAAGGGCTTGGTATCTCAGCCTGCAGTGTCCCTGTATGCACCTTGCCTCCGACGCAGCAGGTCGATGAGTTACGTTTTGCCAGAGAAAGTTCCAGAGCAAACAGGGGGGCCATCCGGTCGTTGGTTGACAGGGCGAGGCACGCGAGAAATTGGCAGCTCGGTGTTCATGTGAACTTGTGAATTTCGTACTCCGCACAAAAGCCTTGATACGCGTGTAGCAAAAGTCACACTCGAGACGACATCTGATGACTGCTGTGGTTTTAGCAGATAGTCAATACGTGTAATCTTCAATACCTTTTCACCTAGGTACTACACTTACCTTAGCTGCCAGTGCTTCCAAGCGCTAGTAGGGATTCTAGATGCTACCTCAGACATTCATAGCACCAGACAGGACACACCTACTAGCACAAGGCACTGCACCGCCATGCGGAGGACCCTTAAGGTCCGGACATGATCGTGCTACAGGGCGATGCCCACCAGCATGGCCTTCCGTCTGGGCAAGGCCGATATTCTTTACGTTGAGTACCACATACTTTAGTAAGTAAGGCAACGTGGGATCGATGCATTAGGTACCTCCTACGAAACATTTCTCAAGTGACCGAATTACTACCTGAGGCACCAGGGAGCACTCTTGCATAGCTTGGTCTGCACTTGAAGATTTCACACGGTAAAACAAAAGAAAAAAAAAAGATGCAGCCGCGACTCGTTAGCACCTTCACAGCTCGTGACAAGCATTACTTCGTATGTGGGAAAGGGAATAGCAGGGGCAACTCGGCCGAGGCAAGGGCGAACTGACTCAGTTGCAAAAAGTGCTCAGCACAGCTCATGTCGCCTATTGTCTGTCTCTTCTCCCGTCCGTACCGACTCTGCTCGTCTTCACCGTGACAGCCGATGTCATAACCTGCTTTGGTGGGCAGCAAGCAGGCATATCCTGCCGCTCAGCTGCAGCGTTGGGGATTGCATGTTCGTCTTAATGCCACCGCGATGGCGCCACCCGATGCCTGTCTTTTCCCCCGTGCCCGCAGCCACAAATCTGGTGCCGATGCAGCGGATGAGACCTTGAGCTTGGGCCCCCCTCTCCAACCGTTTGATCTTGGCGCCCGGCTGGATCTGGCCAGCCGCGGAAAAGGGCACAAGCGGTTCGGCCACATGGCGCGCACTTGCGCAGGGCGGCATCGCCTCGCCGAACGGAGACCCCGATGCGGGTCATCATGGCAGTGCTTCTTGCTGCTGTCGACCTTGGCCTCAGATTCTGTTCCTCACGGCGCATCATGCAGAGCTCAGCAGTCGGTACGACCACTGTTCCCCATTCTGTCTAGATTCTCTTCCGACCCAGCATGACTTAAGTCATAAAGATCGAATACATGTAGCAGCTCAAAGAATTACTATGCGGCATGACGACAACATCTACCAGCTGAAAGAGAGTCAAATCTTAAAGAGGGTCGAGGCTACGGGCATCTACGCCTTTCCCAGATCGCGATCAGTCATTAATATTGATTAAAATATCGATCAAAACCCTTGTCCTCATACGTTAGATAGATAGCGCGCGGCAACGGCCCAAGGCATGTCCTATCCATCCTCTCGGTCGTATCCGTCCGAGCGAGTGTAGGGGCCGGATCTAGGCATCAACATTCTTAGGTTCCTTTTGTCCCATCTTCAGACAATGCCCCGACGATGCCCAGTCCAACATGCTGACCGGAAACAAAGCTGATCGGCAAGGGCGATGATGGATCCAAATGCATGAAATCCCGAGAGGGAGGGAAACAAAGGGTTAGGCTCTCGCCCACTTTCTTGAAAAACCATCTAGACCAAGTGGAAACACCGAAACGAGCTGAAGCCAGACGCATCAAGCCAATCATGTAGCCGAAAGATTTTCCATCTGGAGGACATCGGGTCGCAGAGCCAGGGTATCTTGTAACTGACTCGAAAAATTCTGATTCTCCAAATGTTCGATTGCTCAACACAGCTAATGCTGGCGCCTGTCCAGCTGGAAAATGGGCTGATGATGCTGCTGTCCGGGCCGTTTGACCATGGTACCCCCAGATTGGGCGGTACCTGGCGCACATATTATCCCCATCTGCGAATTCGGGCAAAATACGGAATACCCAGAAGGTCCAGTCGAAGAACGAGGCTCAATTGGTCAAGCGCAACAAGAGCCACGACAGGTCATCATTCTTTTACGGAGTGTGCAGAGTGTGCACTCCACCGTTGACTTGATGGTAAAAACCATCACCAAGAAGATAGAGAGGCAGCCCAAGATAATGGATCCTTATCCAACGTGAGCGGTTTTCGCAATCATATATCCACCTCTATACCTTTAGACTGAGACGCTAGACACGAGATAAAACGTCACGACTAAGAGTCATAAACTCATAAACTACTGGATAGATATAGGCGTTCAATAACCTGCCGGGAAGTTACATGCGTCGTCTTCCAACTCGGTCTTGGAGCCGTTCTCAGGTCCAAATAGCTACGTGTCGCTGGCAGTAGCAAGTTATCGTCCATGGGGCAAACTAATGATTCGAATTTAACTAAATTCAGGAACCAGTAAGGATTCTTGGTCACGCGGCCATCTAGCTAGACTTTGCCTCTACTCCGTTCAGCTCTTTTTCAAACACTCGATAAACCACTGGCCCTGCCAATAGTGGTGCCAAAGTAGGATACTCGTCTGCAAAGTTGTTCAGCCTCACGACTTTGTATCCCAGTCTCTTATACCACGCCTGCATCCTCGTTTTGAGCGGATGACTGTAGCTTGTCGGTACCAAGATGTCCAGCCCGACGGTGGTGCAACCCAGACTTCGACAGTGAGCCTCGACGAACTCTATGATCTGGCGACCCAATCCGAGCCCTTGATACGCTTTGTCCAGCGCGAGCATGTTAAAGGTGCATAAACTGTCCGAGTTTTGCTTGATACCCACGCACCCTACCAGCCGGCCCATTCGCGTCGGTACTGAGTCCTCAAATCCAGAGGCGGGAGAAGCAAGGTAGGCAAGCGCAAGCTGTCCTTTGCGGATGAGGTCTGCTACTTCAGCTTCGGTGGTGCGCTGGAAGCCATGGTTCCAGATGCCGGCTTCTGCTTCGATGAATACCGTATTGACGAGCTGCGTAATGGCGGAGACCTCCAACAAGTCTTCAGCTGTTACCGCCGGGGGAAACTCAATGATGAGGCGAGGAGTGCTAGTACCAGCCTCCCTGCTCTTCGCGAGGGTTGAATCGCTCATCGATGCTGTCAGGAAAGAATCGGCTAGTTCTCCGCGACCTAAGCATATATAGAATCAAAGATAGGTCTGCTCTCTGGCATGAGGATGAATTAGTGTCGTCGCGAGTGCCTACCATTCAGGTCTGATGGGAAATTCCGCATATGGAGTAAGGGGCCCCGTGTTCGGCCTGCCACACGATATGCAGCCTATTACTCCGTACAAGAAAATCGGATGAATCCTACCCATGCTAAATTTAGCTAAGTAAAGCGCATTGAACGGCTTCTTTACGGACGAAAAATACTTTTTTTTTTTCTTTTCTATTTTTTGGTAACACCATTCTCGCTAGATCCCCAAGATGCCCTTCACCAACTAGAGAGAAGCAGCCACCAAATACGGCACACAGGATTTTTAAAAACCGCAAAGTGGTATAAATTAACAAAAGAAAGTAGAGTCCCATGCACCTGGAGCTTCAAGAAACCCTTTCGATATGGTGATTGTAGAATTCTCGACTGCTGGTTGCTTCACTGGGGCTTTAATGGCGGCACCTTGATGAGGCAGCAAATCCTGTTGGGTATGTGGCAGGCAGCCTCTCTGCTCTCCCTACCTACATGTACAAAAGGTACCTAAGGTATGCCACATTCAGCCTTGCTTCTGCTCCCTGCCTTTCCCTCTCTCTCTCTCTCTCTCTCTCAACACCAGCTTCCGGGCACTACAAACATAGTCAAGACATTAATCGTTTGTTTGAATCAAGATCATCGATCCTACATTTATTTACCCACCAATTCCCTTGCCCTAAGTCTTCGTCGGGCTACGTCTCACGGGTCCCATCATGCGGCCAGTCAACCCAACCAGTATACCGATAGCTGGCCATGTCCCCGCCACCGACGAGAAATATGGTCCGATTCAGCCATCTATGGAATACACGCAGCAGTTATATGCTCTGGTACATCCCCGTGCTGAGCTGGCAAAGTCTGGCTACATCCTTCATCAGTTCTCAGAATCGGAGCTGAACCGCAAGAGGAGATGTGAAAGATGCACTCGCCGTAAGCATTGCATGATCTTCTCTTGATGGATACAGACACTGATATTTCTCTCCAAGAGCTTTCCCCTAAATTCCGCAAGGTCAACTGGCTACCAAAGACATCTATCCAAAGCGGTGACAAGATTGAGCCTACTGGAGACGCCCAAGATGGTTCCCGAGGAGAGCCGACCAAAACGGCCAAACAGCCCGTCTTGCAATGCAAATTTCATCCAGGGAGAGTCGCGTACAAGGTTTGTTACATCTCTCCTTTGCTAAATCATCTGCAAAGCAGCTGACCTTTCGACTCATTCATTAAGCAATGGACGTGCTGTAACGCCAACCCTTTTTCGCCCCCCTGTCGGGGCGAGGAAGAACACATGCCCAAGATCTACGCGGCTGGCGAGCTGCGGAGAGACTGGCAATTCTTCGAAACACCTGCGTTCCAACACAATAGCCAGCCGGCAATCGCTGTTGTCATTGACTGCGAAATGGGAACATCTGCATCGGGAGAAGGCGAACTGATCCGTATTTCTGCCGTGGATTATTTCTCGCGCGCAGTCCTCCTCGATAGTCTCGTATATCCAGACGTCAAGATGGCTCACTACAATACGAGGTACTCTGGAGTCACAAGAAAAGACATGGAGAACGCGCGGTACAGGCGAACTTGCATCTTTGGCCGCGCCAATGCTAGGAAGGCTCTTTGGAAATTCGTCGGCCCTAATACCATAGTCATTGGGCATAGCGGGAACTCTGACCTCACATCTTTACGTTGGATCCATTCCGTAATTATTGATACGCTCATGATCGAGTCTAGAAACAAGCCTCCAGAGGGTAAGAATAAACAGGAGGGTAGGACAGTCAAACAAATGGCAGAAGGCACCAAGGCCCCAGCTGACGATCCGCAGCCCGTTGGCAACGATGATGGCAGCCGAGAACAAGGCAGCGATGGATCCCCCCGCGAAACGGGACAGAGAGGAGGGTTATCATTGAAAGCACTCGCCAAACAGCGCTTAGGGCGTGAGATACAGATCAAGGGGAGAGGACACGATAGCGTGGAAGACTCGATCGCCACTAGGGATATCCTTCACTGGAACGTCCTCAAGCTGCTTGAAGACGCAGTAAAGCAGCCAATAGTCGCATAAAGAGGTCTATATCAATAAAATCAGACCTTTTACTTCCCCACCTATAATAATTGCGAAACGGTAATTCTTGACGGTCTTACACGAGGGGATAAGAGAGGAACGATAGGTAGGACAGCATGCTCAAGCTGTCAACGATGAATGCTTTCTACGACAATCCCAATTTAGTCACCAATGTTCAAGTCAAGTCTCATTCCATTTATGGAAACTTCTCAACATTATCATACTATATGAAGAGAGCTGTCTCTCTCTAACGATCTAGAATGCATTGACAGAACGCTTTCGTCGGCCATGAAATCCGCTCTCATTTCCTAAGAGTCGAAACACAAGGCAGAATAGACCATGCAGCTTGCAACAGCATTGCACGTATCCGCAAGTTCATCCGAAAACCGCATAGGCGGGATGCGGACAGCTCACCCTTAGTTGGCAGGGTTCTTGCAAGAGAGGCCCCTCCCTGTCTACGTATGAAGAGCATGTCAGACTAAATGGTATTTTTTTTTTTTAATTAGAGCATTTAAAGAGAAAGACATACCTGGGTGGTAGGACAGCAGAAAGGTTTTGCGCCCTTCTTGGAACAGTAGGACTTGAATGCGGAAAAGCTCTCAAGCTTTGCAGAAACTAGATTTTACAAATTCAGGCTCAATACACATTCGAATATTCTGGCCATCCCCGATGTAAAGGAGTGCATTCGTAAAGGAATCAAAATACTCACGCGGCGAGCAACCAAGTGCAACACCTCCAACTTCTTGTCGGCAGCAAGACGTGTAGCTATAATGTTTCTCTGGGCAAGGATGGTAGGCAGCAGCAGTGCCGACAATGAGGACGATGGCAGCGAGGAACTTCATCTTTCAACAGTCTCTTTTGTTTTCCTTTCGCTTAGGATAGGAAATTATGCAAGTCCCGGATCGCAAGGTCAATGCTGTGATCTCTTAACGCCCTGTCTTCTTATGCGCCTTGGGGTATACGATTCACAGGAGACGGAGCTTTCTGGAAGTTAGATGGAGGAGAGGTCATAAATGGATGGGGAGATGGACATTTATATCCTCCCACAAGAGGCGGTGCCCCGGAATACGTCCCTTCAAACGGTGAATCCAGACTTCTCCACCGCTGCTTCTGGTGTATGACATTGTTTCCTTTAGTGACCACTTCCCGGCACTCGGTGAAAACAATTACAAAATCAGCGGAGGAAGCTACTACGTTACGGCGATGCATGTCTCAACTTCGTGGGCGCGCTTTGATTGCACGGGCTGGGGTCCCCAGCTCAACTCATAAAGAGCGTATCCGTCCCCTAATGGCCATAGCAGCTCTCTAATGCGATCCATCCGGGTAGCAGGCGTCCGTAAAATCCCATGCCTGTTCTCTGTTCGTATCTCGACTCTTTATGGCATATCGTAGTTCAAATCGTCGCTTGACGGTTCCCGTTACCCGAATGTCGTAAAATTTCACTATTTCCATCCTACTTCACTGCTCATTTAGCCCTCGTCCCACCCAAAGCTGCTCGGCATAGCTACACAGCTTCCTCTGTCCACCGCACCTTGGGTAATGCAATATGATGGCCTGAGACATGCAGACATTGTAATACATCATACCGTGCCCCCCCCCCCCCACAAGAAGGTCAAAATGAGTGAGACAACGATAACAATAGCGCAGACATGCCGCCCATTCATACGACCCGCAGCAGCACGGGCAACTACTACTACTACCACCTCTCTACGCTTTGGATATGACCTCAGCCCCAGCCGAGGATGATAGGGGCTAGTGACGCGCAGCTAAGCCGCATCTTGGCCATTCATCGGCCTTTTTAGCGGAATATGTTGCCCAATCGATAAGCAAGATAAAGCCATAAGGAAAAGAAGAAAGAAAGAAGACAACAGGTGGGGAGGTGTTGCGCTCCTCAGCTTCATCAAAAGTGATACACTTCACGGGGGGGGGGAAACTACCTAGTCAGGTCATGGCATATCTCAGTGTCAAATTCAGACAACTATCTGTTCGCGTCAATGCCCCAGTAAATCTATAGCCATGAAGAAGAAGAAGCTCTTCTTACTGTAGAGCTATCTTCTTGAGGAGAGCATCTCTCTCTCCCAATCGCATCGGGATTTGCTCTACTGATCCTATCCAGCTTAGCTCCCTATTTGAGGCAGATAACTAGCGACATGTATCCCAGTAGGGAGAAAATTATATCTAACCCTCCTCCAAAGTTCGTTCAAGAAAAGATCTTCCAAAGCCGCCAGCTTAGATATTTCTCGGTATCCTAGAAATTCCTTCTCCCGCATCAATGGTATTTAGTCTATATAGGGAATATGTGGTATGTTGTGCCTCATCAGGGGCTCCGCAGCCGCACCATAATCTCTAGGCAGCTTCACTTATCAAGCATGACAACATCCTTCTCTTCTGGTTCTTTCCTCATCAGATAAGCCATGACCGCCCAAAGCATTTTCATAGCAGCAACTCGTTGGTTGACATCGAAGAAGTCGTACCATGGGGTCCGCCACCCTTGAACCTTGCCCCAGCTGCGTCGTGTCACGTCCGGATCTGGAGAGCCGCCAAGGACCTCCAAGAGACGATCAGGTACACGCACTCGGAGGATAGATACGTGATGGAAAATGGAGCTAATGACAAAGATATCGTCATAGTCGGCGCCCTTCTGCCTTCCGATGGCCTCGTAGCGAGCCTTCTTGTCCCACGTAAAAGCCGGCGGGCGCACCATACGGTAGGCATCATATATGGACATGGTCTTCCGGGCTCTTTTCGCCGGAGGGCGTGCCGCTTTCTCGGCATCATCAGGCGCCGCATCCTTGTCCCCCAGCAGAGGCGCGTCCGCGTCAATCTCTCGCCCGATAGGACCCCCGGTACCACCACCCCATCTTGGCTTGGAAGTCCACCATTGACCCTCACCAAACCGCGTCTCAGTCTTTCCCTCGCGTGCCCTATGCTGGGCCGTTATAAGGGCTGCTAGCACTTCTCGAGCGAGATCAGTGGCCTGCGCCGTCTTGATGTCCGGCGTGGTGAAATTTACACCTGGGCGTGCACTCACTGCACATAGAGGCCCATAAACCAGGCCGGCACGGGCCGTCTCCCGTGTGGTTGGGCTTTGGAAGAGGAAGTGGCAGTTGGAAGGGTTGTATGATTTGCGCGGGCTGGGATGACCTTCGGGAGAACTCAGCTGCAGTCTTGGCTCGACGCGAGACATGGACACATTGCAGCCAAAATCATATGAAACGAGTTTTATGAAAGCCGAAAGAAGGAGTTGACGAAATTCGGGAGGCATTGAAGCACCATCAGACGTTCGTATTACCTGCGTCCGGGGTGATTCCTTGGCAGCATCCCCGGCCTGAGATTTCTTTGCCTCCTCTTCCGCCGTCGGCGCTAATTCGGGGGAAGGGGGGAGGGCTGGAGGTTGAGTGGGATCATCCCAATAGGGGGTGAAGTGCTCGAGACAACGGAAGAACTCATAAGCGTTACCGAGTCGAGCTTGCTGCTTTCCCTTGGGAGGCGGGATTCGACGAACGGTACGAAAGGCGTCCTCATTGGTGTGTGAGAGCTCCCTACGACGCTCTATGTAGACTTGGCAGCCAGGAGAAAGATTCCCATTTCGAATGGGTTTGCGCTCTGCTTGGTTTCGCTCTCGGGCCTCCTCAGGCGTGAGACGGTCCCATATCTCAAAGTCAGGAATGAAAGACGGGATAGGAATGAGCTCCTCCGCTTCGACGTCCAACTTCAGATCGAACCCGATGGCAGAGAGGCCAATTGACGCTGAATCGGCAGTAGTTCGGCCTGTCTGTTTGAGCAAGTTGGAAAGAGCTTGCTCCGGATCGACTGGCACATCATCCTGGACGAAGGGCTGGTAGCGAGGGAGAGTAACGGGCGTAGGAGGCGGGATATCTTCGGGCGCTACCTTGACCTGTGGCAGGTTTGCTGGTTATCGTTTAGAGGAAGTCGTTCAAGCAACAGAGAGGGAGGACAATTAACAGTGAAGGAATTGCGCGAAAAACCACAAGAGGCAGGCCCGGGGAAGGGGGAAGCGGTGACGGCAAAAGTGTCTAGACGTCGAGCGAGGTCCAAAAGGAGGCGAGAGTGGGCGAAAGGGAGGTGTAAGGAGAGACGGCTGCAAGCCCAGTCACAAGTGTATCACAGCAGCGGTAGGTAGAAGATGGAAAGAAAGAAAGAAACCAGCCAGACTTACGCAGGGGAAAGGACCCAAACATGATTCACGAGCTCGATGAAGAGACACTGCAAAGCGAAGATGGCAGGTAGATGGTGGATGGGGTCAGATCGACCCGGAGCCGCAACCGTGAGCCCAGGCTCGTATCCCAGAAAGAGGGGCACGGCACGCCGTCGCCACCACGGGCTGGGGGCAAAGACGGGCGGATCTAGAACAAGGACCGTGCCGTTCCCTCTCGGCAGCGGTCGAGCACGAGGACTGAGATGGCCGGATTGATGGGGGCTCGGCGATGTCAGGCACGCGGACACGAGCGCAGGAGCGGGTGCGGGTGTGAGAGCGGGCCAGGGCGACCAGCAACCGACCCAGATCTCTGGTCCTGGGCTCTGGCTGCTGTGCAAAGGAGGGGGGGGGAGACGCGGTTCGGGAATGATGGCCGGAAATGGGCCTTCGCACGCGTGCAGAGCGGCCTCGTGAGTTGACCGAGTCCAGGCCCGAGGCAGAGACGAAAAGCACGTTTGTCAGATCCCCCAAGCGCCGTGCGACTAGCTGCGAGGGTCGACAACTGAAGGCAGCAAACGGCGGGTCAACCAGGCGGCCGGTCGCTGTGCTCCGTGTGCTTCCTCCTGGATCTCGTTGCTGGAGGGAATGGCCTTTGCTAGAAGTGCAAGGATGGGGGAGGCTTGAATCTCTCTCAGCCGGAAGTGGTGGCTCAGGGGCATGGCACCCGCACCCCGTAGTACGTCTGTGCTGTTAATACACAATTGTATGTGCTCTAACAACCGTCGAGCCACTATACCTAAGGTGCTAAGGTAAGGTGCTAATGGAGTACCTTGGCTTAGGGGTACCTTAAGTTTGCTAGCAGCTTCCCCGCCTCGAAAGAGACAAAGACAATGGAACTTTTTGTCTCGAAGCACGCGCCGTCGGGATAGCTGCTTGATGGACTCTGTGCCATGTCGTCGCCTCGCTTCTTGGAGCCAGGAATTCCCTTCTAGAATATATCTTCACACTCTCCATGGGCACATGTTCGAGCAACGTAGCATCGGCCTTCCGTGTCCCATCATCTCTTGACGCCTTGAGGCTCTAGAAGCGCCTGCTGAATATTTCCATCTTCTGATGCCGAGACTGTTGTAGCAACCTGAAGCGAGGCACACAAGTCCTAAATCCAGAAACACTGGCTCCCATGTCCCGTCTCATCAAAGCCGTGAGAGAGGCGAACACGCCTAAACCAGTTGGCGCGCGCTTCGCAAACCGGCCATGGGAAAGACTTCTGAATTGGGGCTTGCCATGTCCCCGTCGCAGCGCAGCTGACAACCTATCAATCTTTAAACCAATAAAGATGTGTCCGTAACTAAATGTACAATTTACCATCTTGCAAGATCTTTCAACGCTGTATCAGCGTTCGCAAATTCCGTTAAGGCATACTAAATCCGAGTCCTGTGGTCATTCGGTCCAACTTCGCGTGAAATACACAAACTGAAACACCAAACCTGACATTCTCCCAGAACCTCTCCAGGCTGTGGCCCGTGTTGGAGAGGATAGTATCGATAGGAAGGGATGATTATGCGCAGATACATGGTTTCATGGTCCTCCACTTCTTTGCCAAAGCTCAGAGAAATCGGCATATGCCTCGCGCCATGTTCTAGGCGGAGTTCGGGTTAGAGAGGACGACAACATCACCTACTTGCTTACCTACCAACAGGCACGAACTGCAGATGACTTGAGGGTTTCCATGTCCTGTCGCGAGCTGGGCGCGGTGCTGTACGACTGACGTTCGCCAATGCCAACGACGTTGATCAGCCCAGACTTACCTACAAAGGTTCTGTCGCCAATATACACCTGGCCTTTGGTCACTCCAGATCGCCCTCGCCACCTCTCACTCCATCCTTCAGCTTCTATTTTATTGCCTCCTTTTTACCCTTTTTTGTTTCTTTTTCTATACTCTTCTCTTCTTTTTTGACTCTTCAGTCTTCACCCCCCCTTACAGCTCGAGCTAGCGCTCAAAATAGCACTCTAACCCCCATCCAGGATGTAATGGCGCCTGGTGCCTCAGATGTGTTACAGAACTAGGGGTTTCAACCCCTGATACGGAGTGCCACCTCCTCTATGCACGATCGTGTCGCCACAACCTCTCACCATGCGTGATGTCGGGCAACGTTTCGTCGCCTTACAGGAACAGGGCATGGCTCTGTCTCTGTGGCCCCGTCTCCGCTGCCATACCCAGGTGGTACCGCCGAAGAGCTGTTACAGAGAACCCGTTAGTTTGGGTGCGGACGTCGCTGGCCGGGTCTCTAGCTTTATTCAGCATGCTCCATGTCTCTCGAGTTATTTTACTCTTTTAACCAATAATTCATCACTGAATCGAACACTGTATTTGTTCTATTGCTCTTTGATCTCGACTCTCCCTTCTTTGTCCGATGGTGGCCGGCTCATCACTTCTGGATCCGTGCATGCTGGCAATGTCTTCTTCTCCCTCTCCTTCTCCTTCTCCTTCCTTCATATTGTGAGCGAGACTACGGGACTGGGCTGAGAACTTCGCATATGCTACTCACTCAATCCGTTTTCCTTCGGTTTCGCTGCGGCTGGCCTCGCGAATCAATTGCTAATCGCAATGTCGAGCATCGTGGATAGCGCTTCCCAAACCTCCGTCGACAGCCTGCTGCCTGTGTCGGCGACCTTTCGCAACACCAGCTCCGTTGCCACCAAGCCCTCGGATGGCTTTCCATCCTCCACTGCAGATGCCATCTACAGCAGCTCTTCAATGAACTCCTCGTCCCCGAGCAGCGCCGCTGTGGTTTCACCTCCGAATACTGGACGAAGTTCCCCAACACAAAGACCAAGTAATGCGACCTCGGGCCTCTCTACAAAACCAACTTTCAGGGAGACTTCAACGCCAAGTGCTACAGATGGAAGCTTCACGGCTGAAAGCGATGATACACCAGATACTACAAACCCCGGACCTTCCAACGGCTCGAGTAGATCTACCTCTCTGCTAGCTTCGCCTACTTCCCTTGCACCCACTACTTCTTTGATACCTATAGATCATCTGTCCTCTGTGGTATCAGAACCCATTCCTGCCGTTGTCACGACAGCCACAGCCTCACCGAGTGCAACTCCCGCAGTCACGCCTTCTAATCAAATCCATTCTATCACGAATTCAGCAGAAAGTCGAAGCCAGACCTTTGTTCCTGTAGCATCGCCCACCTCTAAGGCTGAAGCTGGAGAGAACACATCAACAGCACCAACAGCACCAACAGCACAGGTTTTCTCCACCAGTCCCTCTCAAACCACTTCATCGAACCAACTACCATCGCCCACCGATGACTCGGTGCAAGCCGCCCAAGTTTTCAGTGTCGCGGATGTTGCCCCCACAACCACTACCTCGTCTTCGTTTTTGCCATCCTCTCAGACAAATCCATCTTCAATATTGGCGCATGAAAGCGGTGTCGCCCCAGTTCAGGGTCCATCAGAAGATGCTCCTAGCGAACCAACAGCCCCCGCTGTCCTAACCCCGGGGAAATTCATCTCATCTAATTCGGAAACAATCTCGATTCCGGCTTCGTCGCCTCCAATAGCAGCTTCAATCCCAACCTCAAATCCTACTCCAAGTTCAACTCCATCTTCCAGTCCAGCTTTGCCATCAATTTCAGTCCCAAGTTCAGCGTCAAGACCCACGCAACTTGCTCTGCCAACTTCGACACCGATATCAGATTCTGTCGTCATCGCCGGTAATTCCGCGTTGAGCATCATACCTTCGACTACTTCGGTCGCGACTGTTGTCTCGCCCACGCCGAACTCGACAGGGGTTGCAGAGACCGTTACTGCCACCATCAACACTCGTCCCGATAGTTTACAGGGAACCAGTCATTCGGCGAGCAGCCAGCCCACCGTACAGCCGATAGGGGGACCTGTTAGCCCTGATTCGAATCCATCAACAGCCACAATCGTTGGAGGTACCGTAGGCGGCATCGCTATCGCCGCAATTATAGTTGTCCTCTTATGGCTTTGGAAAAGGAAAGCTGCAAAGGGCGGCTCCAGAAGTTTCCCATCGTTGTCGCGATACGTTCAGGGCGGGAAAGCCGCCGATATGAAGACAAAGAGATTTGCTGAGAAAGATTCATCAAAGAAACCGGCATATAAATTTGGAATTTCAACCACGTTGAGCGGTATTAGGCAGAACATCAGCCGGAAATTCGCGTCTCGAAGCAATACCCTCGGTGTCAACATGAGTCGGGGAAATTCGCAGTTCCTAGAGGCTGTTACCGTTGAAGCGGCCAATATTGCACCGGCACGAGGGCCTTTGCGCGCAGCTTCAGGCCGCGAAACGTCTAAAGGATTTCGAGCAACGCCTAGCTTCAATCGTCACAATAATAGGCAGATTGACCCATTTTCGGATGCCAATGCCGTTATGACGGGAGGCATGGCATCGTCGGCTTCCAGACTCTCAAACCCGTTCAACGATGACAGCATGGTCCTGCCTCCTCCTGTTTCTGCTCGGTCGTCCATGGATCGTCGATCAAGGGGCCGATCATTTGGCGGACTTCGGAGCTTCCAGACCTCGACCGTCGCCCCGCGGCCACACTCTGTGCATCGAGAGTCGTTGCAGAGCAACGATTCGTTTGCAGAGCGCCGCGATAAGTTCCGATCCGACCCATTTGACTTGGAGATTGAAAGCCGCTTGGCTTCGTCGGAGCATGGATTCTCACGGCGAGGTAGCTCTGTGTACAGTAGCAACCAGGTCCGACGCGATGGCCATGACAGCTACACTTCTAGATACGTGAGTGGCTCGAGCCTAGGCGATTGGATGGACCCGGGTCCAGACATTGGACGTCCTGAGAATGCAGCAGCAAGACGGGACAGCCCAACCCTTTCCTAGTGAGATAGAGGGAGGCCCATAGGCACGGGAGGGTTTACATATCATACAGCAAGACCACACGTGTAGTGGTTTGTGGCGGCTGGATTTTGGGGTTAGTGTGATGGGCAGTCTAAGGATGTTCTGCAGAGCCGATATATAGCCTGCGACTGCTGTTAGATGTACTGTAAATAGCATGGGCTCGCCAAGGCTGTAAACTGACTTCACATACACTAGGAGCATGTATCTTTAATGATTTATACCCACATCAATGGCAGTACCAAAAAAAAAAAAAAAAAAAAAAAAAAAAAAAAAAAAAAAAAAAAAAAAAAAAAAAAAAAGCCCGATGAATCACCCTAGCTGCACGACCTTCTGCTTATGAGCCACATTGAACTGGATATCCAGTACTAGTAGTCGTAGCAAAGAACGCTCTTGGTCTGTCCCAGTGGAGAGACATCCGTGTGAGCCTCCACCTAGTGGGATGCAGGTTAAAGTGCTTGCAGCCCCGCTGCGTCATATCGCTCAACACCTTTGCGTATAAGTCGCATCAGCGTCCAGCGCCGGGAAATCCGATGAGACGTTAGGTAGGATGCTCTGTAGATTAATAATCACCGCGCACTATCTGTAAACTGATTGTCTAAAAAGTCACCATAGAGGTTGGTTGAATGGCAGCTAGCAAATCGCGGGAAAGGCTCCTGCTACTCTCTAGGGTAACATGAGATGAAGCGAGCTGTGTCACGAGTTTCCCATGCTACTACGTCCTTGTATTGGGGGGAAACAATAATAAGAGGAGCAGAGAAAAAGAAAAAAACTACGCGCATCTCGTTTACAATTTACACTAGATGGAGCCATGCATAATACATGCCCACCATATCGTGTGTTTGGCAAATCATGGTTCGTTCTGGTAGTACATCCATCTCATCACGAAACCATCCCATAATCGCCTCATAGAGCCGTTAACAGTCCTTGTTCCCGCGCCTAAAGAGACGGCGTGTCGCCTTGCTCCTCCCAATTAGGGTTACGTAGCGCCCGTGTAACGCGATAGTGACACGAACTATGAGCGAAAGTCGCGTCACGCTAGACAAACTTTAGTCAGAAACGCGTTGATTTCATGCGACCTGAGCGCGTCTTCTATGCACGCAGCGTTTTAACCACATCCTCGGTTAGGAGGGCTAACGAGGCCAAGTGCTGACAAAAACACAGCAACAAAGGTTCAAACAACCACACCAACACTGGCAATGACGACTTCGGAGAGAATTACTATCATTGACGCGTCTAACTACATACTGCTCTTACAATTGTTTGGCCAAATGTAGGCCTTATTTTCCCAGGTGGTGTATCATCCAGTCATCCTGTCCCAGCCTACGTCCGCCCACAAATCCACAGCCGTACACCGCCAAAAAGGTAAAAAAAAATTCAAGAACAGCAATTCAACTCCCTTGCTCTCTCAAATATGGCACTTCCACTCCGAGAGGATCGATTAGCTTCAAGAGCTGGCTTTCAACTCAGCCCATCCTTCTAACCCGGATTCAGGAGATGCTGCAAATAAAGCCCCATGTGTTAATGGTGCAGCCCATCTAATCAAAACAAGTAAACGCCAAGTGACCTGACATCCAAACAAGAGAGCAACTCCTGGGTCGGCCAAGGAAGAAAGGGCAGAACGGAGATAAGCCAAGCCAGCCACAAAACAAGGAGGAAAAAACCACAGATGTAGTCTGATAATAAAAGCGATAAACCGCGCGTAATGCGGCACACGAGGGTCATGGTATCATATACAAGAAGCAATGAGATAGGGACAGTCGGGCATGGTGAAATGCCAGTCACCAATTAAGAAAAAATGCTTCAATCATCAAGGCAGAGGCTCGTCAAACGTAAGGCGCTTCCTAGTCACGCTGAGGGGTGTGCGAGTGCCCGTAAGAGGATTCGGTGTCTTCCACACTTTTTGAGCGGGGCTCGGGGTGATGTTGACGAAGTCGGCAAAGTCAAAGCCCTGGCCAGGAGTGTTGGGGAAAAGGTTGCCTCCGCCAGGTGTGGTCATCATAGAGGAAGGCAAGTCCATCTTGCTGTTCTTTGGCGGTGGTGTCGACGGTCGCTCCATGCGGGTCCGATTCGGCTTGACCGCCGGCGACGGCGAGGCTGCCAAGTAAAGCAAAAGATCTGCCCCCTCTTTGCCTGCCTCTGCGCCGTCTGCCCTCTTCCTCAGAGTACGGGACTGCATTGGTGGTGTGCGAGGCGGAGATGACCGGATGTTGGCAGCGAATGAGTGTGCAGGTAACAGGTCATCATCGTCTTCGTCCGGAGCAGTGAAGTTCGGATGGGCATTCAGCTCGTTGGTTAACCGTCGCTGCTGGAAGAAGGAGACATCCGGCCCTGCCGAAGTCGTGAAGTGCTGCTGTCGGCGGTGCTTGACGGGTGACGAATGAGTGAGCTGATGGCCACCATCCTTCCACAACGCATGGCCGGCAAAAGATTTGTGCGCCGTCGGGGAGCCGCGGAAGCGCTTGGTCGGACTCGAGGCGTCATTGTCGAACGAGGCAAAATATGTGCGTTTGCGATGGCCAGAACTGCCATTGCTGGAGCCGACTGCGTCGGAGAACAAGGGTGCCTTCAGGGGAGAGCTCATGAGAGTCTTTGTCGGGTATGGCAAGTCGGATGCACTCGACGAAGAGTCGGAGAGAACGTCGCCCTCGTAGAGACGCTTGCGTCGAATTTCCTCTTCCACCTTGGGTTCGATGATATCGAGCGTGAGGTCTTCCCAACCATGCTTGGTTTTGAATTGGGCAAGTGCCAGACGGTTTTGGAGTCGGCGGGCAATCTGAGCGTCAAGGCTCCTCTGTCAGCGATACGAAACAATCTGGCGGAAATGGTCTGCATTGCTTCCGCCATTGACGAGAGAACAAAGACGGAATAATGTATAGCATGGAAAAGGAAAGCGTACCTTGCTGACTTCTGCCCGTTTTAGTACGCAGTCAGCTACATCTTGCGGCTGCTTCTTCAAAGGCGACGGCATGATTGTGAACAAAATTTGCTAAAGTGCCCCTAAGCTGGCCTTTAGGGGCCTGAATAAGTTTTACTGCGGTTCTGGATCTTTCTTTTTTTGTTTTTTCTTTTTTCTTTTGCAGAGTGATACCTGGGCTGATGGTCTTCTTTCCACTTCTTCTTTCCAAGGCGAAAGGGGGAAATGGTTGGGATGTGAAGGGAGACAGACGGCTTCTGGTCGAGCGTAAAGTGTGTGTGCGTGAAGATGGAAAGACTGCTGTGTGGAGTGGAACGAGCGGCTCTGTGGCTGTGGGTAGGAGGGAGGCAGCAATAGCGAAGGCCTCTGGGAGCTTTTGAGCGGCTGCGGGGCCTGACCAACCAGTGCGTCGGTACGGGCGGTCCCTAGAAGCTGGCTAAGCTGCGCTGGGCAACCACTAGCCCAGCACTAATACCCAGCACTAATAGCACCTAGCACAACCTGGTAGTGGCAGCTTGTAGGCCTGGTAACGTTCTATTATGTTAGTTAGGTAAGGTTTGCTGACTGCCCTGGGCTTTTCGTGCATAGCCAGCGAAGCGAGCGATCTTGCTGATGGTCGTCGAAGGGAGGACTAGTACAGAGTAGGTAACATAATCTGAAGGCGAGGAGGTTATATCAGTCCCTGAAAAAGACACCGATGCCAGAGGGGTCGGTCTGTTGGATGAGGGATGAGCGCACTCTGAGAATGTCGTGCCCTTCCCTAGTCGCTGAAGTGACGGGTTTTCTTCCGAGACACTACGGTGCGTGGGCCTACGATGGAGATGAAGCGGTTGCCGCAGTTTCGAGACATGTGGATTCTTTTTCTCTCTGGCTTCTTTCCTTCTTCTCTCCCCCATGCGGGTATAGTATCCCTTCAGAAATCTCTGCCCGCTGTGGCATGTTGTCCCGAGTCCCCAGAGCAAATTGACGCATTCCTCCACCGAGGCTTGCCTACAGGCCTTTGTTGCGCATTTGGCAACCTGGAATATGAATTGCTGCTCGGGCCAAGAGCTTGAGCGTTGCTGACGTGCTCCGGTTAACTTAGTGGCCCTTGCAACGCTTCTGTGTCGAGCGACCACTAAGCTGTTTGCTCCACAGCATGGAAAGGGAAGAAAGGCAAAATGATAAACCCGTGCGTAAAACTTTATCTTCATTATTGTGCGAGTCGAGCCCCCGCCGAAGCCTTCAAGCGCAGAGTCAGCGGACAGTACAATTTGCCGCAAGCAACCCGGAGGCTCACGCGGTGCGAAGTAAAAACTCTATCCCGTTATGCCCATAAAGTTAGGTGAAGATGCACCTATTCAGCCCTTGTCACTCAGGTGCTCCTCGAGTATTATCTCCGCCACATACTTTGGGAAGAGGTTGGTGACAGGCAACGTCCATCCCAGGACCTCAGACAACGGCAACAGAGTTGCGTTCTGTGCGCTTTGGCAGGGGTTTGTAAGAGACCAGACATTATCAAGATCCAGGAACCAATGCGTGGTAGTCGTAGTTTGCGGCTCCACTGTGAATGAACAAAGATTACCGAAAAGGAAATTCTTCCAAGTCGACAAGAAAACCTGAAATTATATTTGCCCTTTCCGGCGACAGAAGAAAGAATTAACAAGGCCCAGCTCGCCTGCATGCGGATGCATAAATGTGGCTGGCTGATCCGCACTTTCATTTGAGAATATTGTGCATGGTTGGCTGGACGTTGAGATTATTGAAACGTTAGGCTCCTTGAGGGGCTAGAGCTATGATGATGAATCCTCACAAGATCGCGATCTGACCATGATGTTAGGGGCCTGGACTGGTTAAGATAAAGTAGCAACTACGTATCCTGGCCGTGGTTTTCAATAGGGCCACAAGAAAAAGGGAGGGAAGAGGCATAAAGAGACGACGACCAAATAGGGAGCCGTGGGCTGCCATTGTTATTACTAAGGGTCACGAGCTTGATTGAGCTGCATTGATGGAATGATGCGCCGCCTCTTATTTTTCTGTACCTGAACGGCCAGCCGAGGGCACAGCTGTTCCTTGAAGTTTAGCGCCCAGTCGCGACGGCTGGCTAGCTGGCCTCTTTCAGCACTCCATCCGCGCTATGTTAGTAAGACTCGTGGATCTGTCTCTGCAGGCACTTTAACTAGCGTCTCCAAGCAATGATCAACATGTCCGTCCACTAGGCCATGGACAGTCTGTATGTCTGCCAAAGCCTTAAGACTGGCCAGCCTCACGACAGAATTGTGCTAGGCCGACAAAAGGGGAATTGAATGAGGCATCAAAAGTTACACCTCGGAGCTTAATGTCGGTCCCTGTCCGCTCGAGCTCATGTTCTCTTGACCGATACCTTGGCGAGTGGGTTCACCAAGGTACCTGCCAGGTAGGCAAGGACGTTTGACCCAATGCGGCCCCGGTGGGCATCTCCCACGGCACCAGATGCAGCTTTCGACACTTGGTAGTCCGAGAAAGCTACCCAACATGCATGCAAGAGATGCCGCCTGCGGAGTAGTGCGTGTTCTCATAACCAACTATGACGCCATGACTCGGTATTGAGTGCTTTAATCGCCTTGGTTGAAAAGCCGCTTTGATTTTCAGTGGATTTTTGTCATGGGTTCCCAGGTGTCAAACGAAAAGTTAGGTGTAGGTACCTTATGAATAAGAGAACACAGTCCCTACCTTACCTTATGCTGCTTGTTCAAATACCTTGAATACCGCATCGTTCCTAAGATACCGACCTAGTACTCCAGGTAGGCAGAGGGCTCCACTGTAACCGTTAAAGAACTGTAGGTAGCCGGTACCCAGGACGTACACTGAGGTAGCTCCTTGGAAAGATGTTCAGAATTTTGATAATGCAATTTCTTACCGTGCTGCTTCGCTCGCTATATGCACCGCGTGCAGCAAGGTACGACGTATCAAGCGTCTCGCAGTGGCGACGACAAGCCCTAGATGGCGCCCCTATCCGCCGCACACGGCGTTTGATGCGCTTGGTCCTACCACATGCATGCAAGGCCAGATTCTCAAGATTCCAGAACCGGCACAAACGAAAGGAAAGGCGGCGGGGGTTGCTCTAGGAGCTAAGCCCAGTCGTTTTAGCTCACACAGCCAATAGGACCATACAAGTACCTATATTCCATGGCTTGTTTCCCGCTAGTCGTCCTACGGTTTTTAGTGCTTTCCAATATTGATGGGTTCTGTTGCTATATCAGTTCCCAGTGCTGTATCTGTATGCCTCTGTAATTACGGCGTGCTTAGCTGCCTTATCGTTCGATCCCCACCGACCAGCTCATGAATCAATACTTCCAGGAAGTACTGGTAATAACATTGAATTGATTAGTGCTACCCCCTACGCCCTAGCAGGTGCCGTAGCTGGCACTCAGTGTATGTGGAGGTACAAACACCGCATCGCTGCCATTCAGGCAATTCGGCTGAATGGATTGACACCAATGTCTCAAATGTACAAAGCCCACAATGACAGAAGGGACCAAAAAAAAAAAAAAAGAGAGGAAAAGCCCGTTCCGCTAGACAGCACATCCACAAGCTGCAGCACCATGTTTGACATAAATAGCAATGCGGCTCACTTGTACTATGGATACATGCTCTAGCACCACGGCACTTTCTGCAGGCAGTAAGCGAATTGGCCAATTCATTAGACGCCCCCGCCGCTGGCTAGGCTTGGTCGGCATCCCAGACCCGTCAAAAGCTCAAAGTTTCAAACGAACTGGGTCGCCCAAGCCCGTTGCGACGTCATCGATACCGCTGTAACCCCCAAGAGCCAATTTGGCCGAAAGTGTTGGCTTTGGCCAGTGCAGCCAGGCGGATACGGGACTTGGAAACGATTGCTCCGCCCGGCAGCCATGCTACGTAGCAGCCTTGTCCATTGATAGCTGTACCACTCCATGATTGCAGGGCAATGCGGTGCCAGGTGGGCAAGGCAGTCCCGGGGAGGAGAAAGAAGAAAGAGAGAGAAGAGAAGAGGAGGAAGGGGGGGGGGGGGGGTGCGAGCTCTCCTGACCCTGCTCATCTGGCGCTTATCAAGACTTTTGGCTCCTCCTCCTTCACCCATCTTGTGATATCGTCTGGCGACGCGTGGCCACTCCATTCAGTGACTTTTTTTCCTCATTCTTTCCGTCAATTGCCCATTTGTAACACTACAGGAACGCTCGCAAGGTGGGCAACAAGCGCCTACCGTCCGCTCGCTTGCTCCTACGCTTGCTCCCGCAATTTATCGTAACACTTACTCCTACGCCTTGCTTATTCTGGTCGAAGCTGCTGGCTTCTCCTTATACTTGCCTCTCTCAACGTCGTCCTTGACCTTTCTTAATTCCCTCGAGGCTCCTCCACGCTACAATTGTTCCGTCTCCTCAGCGCTGGTCTTACGTCTTTGTGATTGGCCCACTACGCCTGCTTTCCTCTCGCGCGCAGGCGTCAACATCCATCAGCGCACGTCGGCCACGGCCCCGATTGAGCGGCGACATCCCAACTCTCCCCAGTATCAGCTTCGTCGGCACTGCGAGAACGGCTGCGGACTGCCGACTGCAGTGGCACCGCCCTATTCCATTTAAGCTGCCAAGCGATCGTGTCTTAGCGCCGCTCCCCCTACGGCTGAGAAGCAATTCGGACATCGCTGCTCTCCAGTTGTCACTCGTCTTGACCAGGTAGCTCCTTGTTCTTGATTGCTCCTGGGAAGCAAGCAGACAAGCAACTTTTCCCCTCGAAGGACACCTTTCTCGATTCTACTATCATTTAATACCTCTCCCGAATCGAAATCATTAGCCATGGCCCCGGCTTTTCTCACTCTCAAAGAGCTGCGTCGGCGATCAAGGGCAAGCTTTCGAACTGAGACTTCGACCGATACATCTAGCGACGGTACCTTGAGCCATGATACCCATGACACCTCACCTTCAAGCGGCTCGCTGACGCCGCCTTCCATGGCTCATCAATCAGATCCCGCGCTAAATCTGCAGGTCAAAGACGGCAGTGCCCCAACCCGACCCATGCTGGCGCCTGGTGGAAATAGCAGCCGATACAGCGTCTCGGGCATGTCAGGTCTCGGATCCCCTTCACCCAATGGGCGGACCAATCTGCCTGTGTCGCAATATGCTCCCCGTGTCCAGAACATATCGGATAATGCATGGGTAAGTTGTGCAGTAGTCTCGTCTGCGCTTCTCTACTCCTCCCATCTCCTCTATCCTTCCTCGGTCGTGCTGGTTGTGTAGCATCCAGACCACCTTGCCGTTGTAGATTTCCCTTGCAATATGGCAGTCGGTCTCTTATTGTCTTATATACTGATGCTGGTGTATCTTTGTAGGTATATCAAAAGGCTCTCTTATTGCATGGTACAATTGGAGAGGCACTGCAAAATCATCTCGACGGCACTGTTATTATCAGCAGACTTGACGACAACTTCCCACCCACCAGCTGGCCTGTGTGCGATTCTCACTTCAAGGCACTTGTCTATCTGCAACCGGGTCCTAACAAGATAAGGCTTGAATTTTCTAGCCCAAAGCTCGCAAACAGCTCTACATCCAATCCGATTCATGTCTCCTACCTCACCCTCCATATGGTACCTTCGCTAAATGCTCCTCCATTGCAACTCGCCATTCTCCTGGGCAAGGACTCACCCGGAACATTTGATGCCACACCATCGCGGGCGGAAAGGGAGGGCAATGGCTTGGACACAGCTGTGAAGAAGTTTCGAATGGCAGCGTATTTATGGCAGGCTTTTACTGCGGAACAGATGTGGAGGCATAAGCTGGGGCGACGAACGTTTCGATTCGAAGAAGAATGGACATCCGGATCTTCTAATTACCGCGATAGAGAGACGGGAACTATGAGATCTGAAGCCCGAGTCCACATCATCCGTTCCGACAAGACCGTTGCTGAGCTCCGTGATCTCAACAAGGCACAGCAGTACGAGAAGGCAACGGATAAGAATGCTCTTTTTGATATTGCTGCTTCAGCGGTGAAGAAGCATCTGAATCCCCTTCCTGGCCAGAAGCAATATGTAGCAGTTCTGTTGCTTGATGCTCACTGGGATAAGGATGTCAAAACGATTAGGGGCCATGCTGCGCTTGGGGGCGGAAGCGGTGAATTGCAGTTGGGCATCTTTGGATCACATTGCCTGCACAGTTATCCCGGCTGCTTTGAGGAGGTGGTTCCGGCATTTACCGATTGCACACCGACTGATACTGCATACGTGGCTAATGACTGCAATGAAGCGGGAAGCTCCTGGGAGGCTGCGAACATTGGCATTGGCGCGCACCTACACGAAGTTGGACATCTATTTGGATGCCCTCACCAAGAAGGGGGGGTCATGCTTAGGGATTATGTGGTCCTAAATCGCAGCTTCATCTCTCGTGAGGCATATTCGACGAGAACCAAATCTAAAGGTGGCTTGGCTTTACAAGGGGATGAGTGCGGCTGGCATCGCCTGGACTGCCTTCGCTTCCGATCTCATCCCGCATTTCGACTGCCCAATGATGCTCAGATGAACCCCGATGAAAGCGTCCAAGCATTCGCCATCGACGGCGGCAACGTTCTGGCACTAGCACAAACTGGCATCTCTTTCATAGAGATCTATGGGGAGGGAGATGATGTTTGCCGCTCCTGGATCGAATATATACCCGACAACAATAGCCCCATCCAGCGACAAATAACTTTGACCGAGCAGGATCTGCGGGCACGATTGCCCGATGCCAAGAAAAAGGGGCGTGTCAAGGTGTCTATCAAGTCTCATGGCGGGGGTTCGTTGGACATTGATGACTTCAAGGCGTTTGCGTCCAAGGACTCATCAGTGAAGCTACCAGGTGGAAAAGTAGCCTTCCGTTGTAAAAGCCTCGGACAATCGAAAATGGAAGGCAGTGAGCCTCAGCAAGCCATCTTCACCAGTGCCTTGAAGCAGGACAGAGTCATGTCTCGTGTGATTGTATATCACGGCTCAGCAGTAGATGGGCTAGAATTCATATATGACGACAATTCGACACAGCTGTTTGGAAAAAAGGGAGGAAAGCCAGGAGGCGATACGTTCGAGTTTGGTGAGTTTTGGCGAAGCTCAAGGACTAGAACTAGAATTCTTAGCTAACTCGAATTTTCAGATATCCGCCGAGGGGAGTACCTGACAGGTTTTGTCGTGAGAGCCGGCTATTGGATTGATGGTATCCAGCTTTTGACTAGTCTTGGTAGAAAATCGCCCTTGTTTGGAAAAGCGCATGGAGGATCAGCGTGAGTCATACCTACCATGCGCACATCTGGAGAGGTGATATTAACGTGAGAGTTGTAGACATACCTTGATACCTCCTCGGGGCTATTCCATCTGTGGTGTCGCAGGTACATGTGGCCCATGGCTCGACGGGTTCTCCATTCTGATCAAACACTGAGGCCGCGCATACACCAAACAGTATCAAGAAAGGAAAAGGAAGAAAAAAAAATATTTATGCGCTTTACATCTCATTTATTACCCCAGCATATGGACCTAGCTTGCCTCGAAAAAGGCTTTTTTTTGGGTTCTCACTTGCATCATATAATATATTTAATTAATGGAAAGGGCATCTCTAAGAATGCCTAAGCGATAGGCAGTGTTGGAATGCGAGGAGAGGTGTGATTAAAGGGCAGAAGAAAAAGCTACAACCAGGAGGAAAGCACATGCTTGTTGGTATTGACCTTTGCTTGGCGTTTCGAGTGGAATTCATTTTTTTTTCTCCCTCATATGTTGGTAGGATTTTGGGATGTTGTCTACTGGACCGAGCCGTCTGCACATTTCCTTTGTGAGAAAGTCCAGCTCCAAGCAGGAAGTCTGGATTAGTTGTCTTGAAAATTCTAGTTGGAGGAGATTGGCCTGAGAGAAATTGTATTCATTTGGGCGGCCATTACTATTCTCACCCGATGCCGACTGGTGGCCATCGATTGTCTCTTTTTACTTGGTCTGGTGCCGTGAAGATTGTTATAGGATATTGTTGGCGGTCTGTGGACTGCGGATGCTGCCATGTTAATCCCATATTGTAGCCCTGAGTGAGACGGGTAAGGAGGACCGGGGGGTTCGACCCTGCCCTCCTGCATGCCGCATGATGAGCACATTTCAAAACAGGACTTGGTCATCCTCCATCCCCCATCACTTTGATCGCAGTGAACTCACAATGGTGGACATAGGTATCAACAAATGGGCTAAGCCGCGTTCACCCCTAGCCCAGCGCAGTCCACGTCCCATGCCAGGTCTTTCCATGTGATGAAGTTCCGGCATGCTTGGGATGAGCTGCACGGCATCACGTGGACGCTGCCGGTGCAGCCCAATTGGGGGCTGAAATCGGGAGATTGCCTTTTCGTTTCATTTTACCCCTCCGAAAGCAAGCTTCTTCAGCTGGTGTCCCCCTCCATCCAAGCAGCAAGGCAAACGATGACGGCATCCCCACCAACCACTACGTAGGCTGTGCATGGCTCAGTACCTGCTTAGCAGCCCGTGCTTGAGACATGGATACGGGCTGGTCATTACCTAGTAGGTAATTGTAGGTACATGTACCTTGCACTTATTCTTGCTGACGACCAAGCTCTGCATCAGCGCCTACCGTCTGTCAAACTGTTCTTGCATCATGGATATGACGCTAGACAGCGAACCACCAGTAGTGTGGGTACTAACATTTTACAATGCGGTACTCTACTAAGGTACAGCTGGTCCTCATACTACGTCAATGTGCTGCTCTACGTTTTGTCTAGGTCCCTTTATGGATACCTGGTAAGGTAGCACCTACCTACCTACTTACTTTGCCCTGAGTTAGCCTCCATAAGGTACACAGTAGGTAGGTAGCTTTTTCGTAGTCAGAGAAGGAACACTTTAGGTCATGGCAGTGCTACGGCAGCAGCGCCACCACAGGGTGAAAAAGGGCAAGCGTTTCGCCTAATGGAGTGACAGCCAAAAAAGTACTTCCTTCGAGCCCCTGCAACATAGCATCTTGCGGCAGCCCCTCGTGTCTTCTTTTTTCCAATTCTTATCACGTCCGGGTTTCTTCTTTCTTGCTCTTAGCACTACGCACGCTACCATTTCGCCATCGCGCGCCATCGAGAGGACTCGATCTCGTCAATTATCTGTTAATCTCGTATCTGTCTTCTCTTGAGTCTCGTCGGATCTGGTCATTGTCACCGAAACAGCTCTGTACGCGATACAGCACAAAGGCGCAGAGCTTCTTTCTCTCCGTCTTCCTCTACCTCTTAGAGCTTTCGTCCTGCAAGCAAGCAGCTATGTCAAAACGACCAAGTGCAAGTGCCGCCTCGCCGAACTCGAACGGCCCTGCAGCAAGGGATACGTCGCCGCAAAATCTACCAGGTAACGATATCTCTGTTTTCTTATTCCGAGCGCGGGTACTCGAAAAACGGGCACATATATGCAAAGGCAAATTAGAAAGCTGATGTATTCTTTGTCATAGCCATTGATAAGCAAAAGATGCTTCTTTCTGCAGACGTGGGCCATTTCTCGCTGGTACGGGCCATGCACCTTGCAGATCTCATTACCCTTTTGAATGGTGGGCTCCTTCCTTTATTTGACGGCTTGGCGGGAGAGGTTACCATGTGCTCATGATTAATGCTATGCGTGTATAGGCTTCTGCGGTGTTATGTCGATATTCTCGTCCTTACGCTTTTGTCTCGATGGCCCCGATGAAATTGATAATCTGTGGTGGGCTTTAGCGTTTTTACCGTTTGGCTTGTTCTTTGACTTCCTTGATGGCAAAGTCGCTCGATGGAGGAAAAAGAGCAGCCTTATGGGTCAAGAGCTGGACTCTCTTGCCGACTTGGTAAGGCATCCTTGCTGTTCATCGATCATACACTAGCCCTCAGCTTCTTAGATAAACTAACACTTCCCCTTTCCTGCAGATTTCGTTCGGCGTCGCTCCTGCTATGGTAGCTTTCTCAATTGGCCTACGCACTCCTGTTGATACCCTTGGCCTCACCTTTTTCGTCCTATGCGGCTTGACCAGACTTGCTCGCTTCAATGTCACCGTTGCGGTTCTGCCCAAGGATGCCAGTGGCAAGAGCAAATACTTTGAGGGTACCCCAATTCCGACGTCGTTAGGGTTAGACGCTCTCATGGCGTATTGGCTCCAGCAGGGCTGGGTCTTGGACAATTTGCCCTTCAGCACCCTGCTTACGGGTACCTCGCTGGAATTCCACCCTGTGGTGATCTTGTTTGTGATTCACGGCTGCCTGATGACGAGCAAGACAATACGCATCCCGAAGCCCTAATGTGCGTCTGGGGTAGGCGACGACAAGCCGCGGCTTCAATGTAATTCGTCTCACTGGATACTCGGCTGTTGCGATGGAGCTAGAGGGTCAGCGGTTTTGTATGCTTTATGAGAGATGAGGCGGCACATACGAAACATATATGGCCTTGTTTCAGATGTCGGACGTGTTGGGAATAAGCTGGCGGTCACTTGGCAAGCACTTGCTATACGAATACGCATCATGGTTAGAATGGGTTGTCTGACTCTGTCTTTTTTTTCCTCTCTACGAAAGAAAATTCATGCACGGATGCGCCAACAAAATTTTAAATCTTCTTCATTTTGATATATATTGGGGGGATGGAGAGTCCGGACGACCTAGTTGGCTCGCGTTTGAGAGATGCTGATACGGCTTACTGTATCAGAGGTTACGATACCCCAAGCAATTCACGCTTCTTTTTTTCTGTGAAGGGTACGTCTCATTGTCAAGCGGACCACTCAAACGGCCCAATCTTGCGTTGCCTCGCCATTTGATGGTGCAAAACAGGGTGTAGGCCTTTCGAGTTTTGAGACTGATCAAGGTATCATAAGGAAAAGGGTGGAGGTGATAGTATGGCCTTTTCCTACTCTATAAGCCACACTTCAAATGTCGCCTAGTCTTCTAATCTTCAAGCATGAGCTCTCCATCAGATCCAGCCGACATTAGCCGCGGTCTTACACCTACTGGATGAGATTATAGCATACAAAGACTTAATGAAGTGCGTATGGAAGAAGAGGGAAAAATTGGGAGCGATAAAATAATGAAAAAATCCATTCAGGGTACGATAAGGAATAACCGAGCCGTAAAACGCCGTAAAAGCCCTTTGTACATGTAAAGACCTCCTTCGTTCCTCAAACAACGTTGTCGTCGTAGAGACTGCATTTACTTGCGTTCCCAAACCCCCGGGTTTTGATGAGCACAACGGCACTCGTCGGAGTTTGCCTCTTACCGGCCCCCTCTGCTGAAGCCCCCGCGTCCTCTGCCACCACCAGCGCCACCTCTGGAAAATCCTCCGCTGCCACCACGGCCTCCACGTCCTCCGAAGCCGCCGCCGCCTCCTCCTCGAGAGAAGCCACCGCGACCGCCGGCACCTCCTCGGCCGCCGGGGCCACCCCTTCCGCCTCGAGAGAAACCGCCGCGACCAGCACCGCGAGGACCGCCGCGCGCGCTGCCACCAGCACGCTTGGGCTTGGGAGCGCCAGGCGGGGGCTTAGGCTTGGGAAGGAACTTGTCGAGGGGCAGGAGCTTCTCGGGGGCGATGTAGAACTTGTCTCCCTCCTTGAAGGAGGTGGCCTGAATGCCCTCGGAGGGCTTGATAGTAAAGAAGACCTGGTTGATAGGGCCGAGGACCTCGTCTACCTTGCCGACGGCGGTCTTGTTCTCGAGGAAGATCTGGGCATTGAAGTGGGGAACTTTGGGGTTAATGGATTCGCAGACCATTTCACCCTCGCAGGCGTGGACGAACTTGCCCATCTCTAAAAGCAATTGTCAGTTAAAACCCCCCCAAAAAAAGAACAAGCTTTGTTTTGCTCGCGATATTTCAATTCACCCCACTCGATCACCGCTCATGCCGTCTCGAAAAAAAGAAAGAAATGCAAAAAGCTAGACGAAAGCGAGAAAGTTGGGGGAGAGAGAAAAATAATTCGTTGCCCTCCCCCTCTGGCAAACAGGGTCATCATACCTAGAACTTGTGCGGGCGGACCCATATCCCTCTGCTGAAACCCTCCGCGACCACCTCGGAAGCCGCCAGGTCCTCCACGACCACCACCACGAGATCCTCCTCGGAAGGACATGGTTGGAAAATGCGAATGGCCAGGTAGCAAGCGATTGAAACAAAGAAATTCGCCGTCCCTCCGACTTTGTAGTCTTGGATCCCAAATCCGAGGGAAGAGGGAGAGGAAAAAGATCTAATTGGCGGGTGGCGGAGGTTCTTTTTGGATCGCGTGAGGCCTGTTCGTTGCGGTCCCTGCTTGTCGTAGATTTTTTTTTTTTACGACTCCAAAATGGTGTTGAAATTTTCGGAGAAGTTACTGTTCTAATTGAAAGCCTGCTTGATTGAGGGCATTTGATTGGATGAAGCGGAATAACATTTGAGCGGATATGAAAATTGTGGGACAGCGACTTTGCTGCAAGTGCAAGCTTAATATGGACAGGATTATTCCTAGTACGTTCATCGTACGTTAGTACCTTTACTTAAGGTACCTGTAAGTACCCAGTAGCTATTTCATTCATCTTTACACGATCAGACGGCTATCATTATCGAACAAAAATTTGTTACCGCTCATATCTCATTCAAGATCATACTTGCTCGCCATATACTACTTAAAAGGAGGGCTACGGATATTCTTTATTTAACGAGTGGTGCACCTGAGATACGGCTGCAGTGTTGGAAGAGTCCAGCTATAAAACGAACGCCCTGAACTCACCCCCGCCCCTTCCTCGACCCATCCTTCCGGCAGTCCAATAATTGAGACTTGAACCTATAGCACCTTAAGAAATGGTATCAACTCGCGACGTAGGGCCTTCCACATTATATATGGTGGCTGAAACACACAAAAAATCGTACAAAGCAACATGCTCATTGTTGGATAGGAAAAGGGAGAGCAAACAAACAAGCAGACAAACAACAAAACCGAAGAGACCATCAAAGAAGATAGAGAAAACAAACATAGCCCTAGGGACGGCCAATGTCATGGAGGTTAGACACCCGCTCTAGGGAAGCTGCCCGGCATCGGTAGGCTTGACACCGTTACGGTACTGGCGGCCCTGTCATCATTTGGCGCTCGCGCTGGCGTGTCTGTGACTGGAGCATCCTTCTCATGAACTTGCAATCCTGCAGCATCCGTCGTAACCTCGGATCTAGGGATTGCATACGGGTGAACAGCCGCGACATTGGCGGCATGACCTCCTATCCCCCCAACGTTCTTGTAGTGTCCACCATTAAGATCGCTCGTAGCGACTCCCTGAGCTAGGCCGTTGACAGCGGCGGCGTCCTGTCGTTCTGTGCTGCCACCGACTCCATCGGCCATTTGCTGCTGGCGAGTGGCCGGGATGATAATTGGTGCTACGTGGATGCCTCCTCGTGGATTGTTCTGGTCCTGATACTGCGCATTTGAATCAGGACCTAGGGGCTCGCTAGTGTAGGGATTGACGCCGTCAACTTGTGCCTCCTGGTTGGCAATGACTGCCTGTGCGTGGAGATCTTTCATTGGGATTGGGCCCCTTTGTCCATATTCATTGTGGTCGTCATCGTGTGGTATGTGTCTGTCCGGAGAATAGGCACCGGTGGCTGTTCCCGGTAAGGCTGTTGCGGCGGCAATCACCTGGGCATTTGGCGAGTGTTCCAGGCTGGAGCCTACGCTAGACGGAGATTGAGGCACTTGTAAGCCTCGTTGTGCGTTGACTTGCATATCAGATGGAAACCGCCCACCTGGTTGGGGCCTCCGTGACGCTAGATCTGATCGGGGCACTGGGTTGACGTCCTGCTCGGTCGCCGTAAAGGGTTCCTCGTCCTCTTCTTCGTCAAGTCCGTCGCTGCTGGCTGACCGATGCGATGATCGGCTCAAACTCCTACGGGAGTGGGACCGCACAAACGCCGTACGTTCCTCCGGCGACGTTTCCGTCAGTGCCCGAATGTCATTGTACCAAGCCATCATCGTATCATGGCTCTCGGCTCTGAAAACCCAAGTGTGGCCTCGGTGCATGGCGCCTGTCTGTCGTCCCTTGAGAATAAACTTGTTTGACGGTCCTCCTTCACTCGAGCGGGATCCTAGTTTCTGTTCTGGGAGATAGAGGGACATGACAGGGGCCTGCGCCTTGTCTGCCGACTTGAACTCGTGGAGATGTGTCGTTGAAAGAACATACCTAATTGCATCGTTAGACATTTATCACGGATATAAGGAACGAAAAGTATCGATGTGTCTGATATGGAAAAAAAAAAAAAAAAAAAAAGAATGAAAGCTCACCATCCCGCTGTATAGCTCTTCAAGTATTTGCTCTTGCGCTCCAGCAAGCCAGCGCGAATTTCTTGCGCCGCGACATGGTCCTGCCCCGGATAATGTATTTGCTCGGGGGAGCGCAGAGGGATGCTGGGGCTCACTACTCGGCTGTCATGTGTCACGAAATATTCCCATTCCTGGTCTTTGGGCATGGCGATTGGCCCGTCTCGCAGTTCTCCGACGACGTTATAAGCGTTGTCGGCTTCGCGCTTGAGAATGCCGGCGTAGGCGTTGTAAGCTTTTTGAATCTCCCCCACAATGATTGATTCCAACTCGCGACCCGAGCCTTGGAGGTTGAGATAAGCCTGATGCAAATAATTCTCCTCATCGAGCTGGCGCTCAATTTGGCGATCAACGGCTAGCCTGAGGAGATATGGATCCTGCTTGCCCGTTGTCGCAGCACTGTCCATCTCGTTCTTTCCCAAGGCCTCTGATAGGGCTCGTACCGCCTTGGCGGTAGCTTCCATCTCCTTATCGACAGAGTTCTTGAAGTCGCCCGCGAGATGCTTAATTTCCTTAATTTTTTGCTGCAGATCGCTTCTTAATCCGGTGAGGGCCAATATGACGTCCTCTTCGATTTCCTTGGCCTTGGTCGCTTCTTGAAGAGCTACCTTGTTGTAGTTACGGATAATTTGGATGCCATCATCGATACCGGCTGTCTGGAGGAATGTGGGAGGGGTCACGATGTTGTTCGCAACATTAGAGAGTTTAGCGATTGACTTGGATCTCTGCTCGTAATGGGCTTGTATCTCGCGATAGTACCCAATGAGATCTTTGAGGATCTTCCTCCATGCTGTTGAATTCGCAGAGCATTAGCGTTACAACCGCAGAACTTGCAGTGCGTCTATTATGGGCTTTCCCGAGAAGGAGGGGAGCTGGACAAAGGGTGACGTACTCTGAAATCGGGCGGCAAGCACATCAGTTGGTGAGCCGTTTGTCGGGACAGGGCAGTAGAAAGCGCTATGCAGCTCGTCGGGGTCGGTCGCCGATTGGAGGGCAAGGCTCTTGACGCTGCCAGCTCGTGCGCTGCGCCGACTGCTGGATCGCCCCAGGCTCCCGGCGCGACGCAGTGAAGCCTTCTTCTTCAGCGTGTTACCTCTCTGGGGCAGCTGACGGTCGTCGCCGACGGCGTAGCTGTTGACTGAGTTGGAGCGCTGCATGGCGGCTGGTCCGGCCCTCGACGGGGAGCCTTGACCGCGGCGAGTGTCGAGAATAGAGCTTCCGCGCTGGCTGGCATCCCACTCCTCGGTAAAGCGACCGGGTAGAGGACTCGGCCGCCGCTGAGGCGATGAAGTGCGCGAGCGTCTGCCGGCGTCGAGGTAGGTGGGCTGAGGTTGGTAGGAAAGCGGCCGTTGCGGTTGTTTCTGCGATATTCGATGCGGCGAGACGGACTGCTGTCGCTGTGATTGCAATTGCGACGGCGACTGAGGCTGCGGCTGGTAAGTATAGGGTCGGGAGCCCGGATTCAGATCCAAGGAATGGCGCGACGAGCTCTGAGGCTGAAGTGGCAGATCCATTGCGATGCGATTGGGATGGGAGCAGACGGCGTATCAGCGACGGAAGGTGGTAGCAGCAGCTGCTGCCACTATCTAGCTAGCCAAAGAGTAAATAATATAGTTTCTGCGCACGCCAGCCGCAGAGTCAAGACCAAGGTTTCGCCTCGCACAACAGCCCCGGCGGGGAAGATGAACCGGTCTTCTAGTGACGAAGCCGGCGGTCCAAGCAAGGCGATCGGCTGGAGGGCGATCAGAGCAGAATGGATGGGCGAGCAAGCGAAGCGATGGCGTCGGTGGGCGTGGGGGAGGGGAAGATGAGAGACAAACAACGTCAACAGCTATGGCTGACGCAATGATAGCGGCTCTGGATTGAGACTCGGGCCCGGTGAGCTTAAAAAAAAAATGCGCTGGATCCAGCAAGCAGCAGCGCCACGAAACGATGCGAAAGAAACTTGGCGGTTTTCCTGTTCTAGTTGTCTCCCATGGCTTAGGTAGTACATTAGTACTTTAAGGAGGGAAGGGGGAGGAGGTCCCCCCCCCCGAATGCGCGTGCAAACGCATGTAACGCGCAATGGCTGCATGGTACTGCCGAGCCACGAACTACTACGTCGCATCGAGGGGCATGATTTCTTTTTTTCGCGGAGCAGCGCCTCGAATGCGCTCATATGTCTAATTGCGTTGCACGGGAAGGACATGGGCCATGCTCGAGGTGTGCGGAGATGCCATGTACGGGGTCTGAGTACGTTAGTACCTGTTAGGTACAGGTACCAAAGCATCGGCTCGTCTGTAAATCTTGCGTGGGCACAGATACCTTGGATAACCTGCCTACTCACTCCTATAATGCTAGGTAGCCCAGATTCATCCTTGGCTGACACCATGACTTGGCGCAGAGAGCCGCTAGCGCAGGAACCTCACGGATACCTGGCACTTCCGCACTTCCTACAGCTCTGGTCGCGTAGCTTTTGGGTTCTGTCGAGAGAGATCTGGTGTTGGTGACGTCTAATAAGTTCAGGTTGGTAAGGTATAGTACCTTACGGTACCTTCTTTTAGTCTGAATGAATGGCTACAGTACTACTAGTACCTCACCTAGGTTCTTACGTCAAACATGCACAGCCTCGGCACTACCAGAGCGCAAAATGCTGCTATTACTCGACGTTCTTTCTATTCGGGGGAAGAGACCAAAACACGGGTAAGCAGCAATTGTCCATTAGAGTGCTTGCTCCCTACGGAGCGTCCCGTTTGGCCAGGGGTCAGGGTTCGCCTGGATCCCATCACCTATCCCTCTCTTCTCCTATCAGTAGGGAGTCGTTGCTCGACTACACCCCCGGCCCAGAGGCTCCAGCTGTCACAAATGCACAAACCCGCACATCGCCGGCCACTCGCAGGTGCCATATGGAGGACTCCGCCGCCGGCATCCATCAGATCCCAAGTACCTGGTTAACTGGAATTGGGCACCACTCCAACACCGTCTTTGGCCGCATTCGTGCGCTCTCTTGAAACGCTGTGCTGCCTCCTTGGTGTTGCCCGCCCCGGTGAATGACGTATGTGTTTGTCTTTCAAGGCAACGCCAACTGCGATTTTAGCGATCCTTATCCCAGCCAGCACAAGCCACACGCCCCATCAAAAGCTTCCCCCCACTTTGGAGATCCCACAAATGTTGTCCGTATGGGCTCTCTCTTATAATAGGTAATTAACTTGGAATCAAAATTCATTGGCATCTTGAGGTGCTTCCCCGCTCCATATGGCTTATATCTTCTTTCATGGCAGGATTATTGTATCCTTCCTTTTCCGGCATGCAGCCATATCTTTTTTTCGGCCGATTGGTCTTTTGATGGCATCGGCCGAGGGCTGGTAGCAAATATTGTAGCTGTTGCTGCTACAGTATTTATTAACTTATGAACTTCAAAGAAATCTAAATAATGATTATGCTATGTCTTGCTGATGTGAGTAAACGCCCAGCATTGCGTGTGTAAGTCCAGATCCTTGGAAATCGAAGGAGGAATCGCCTCCCTCCTCCCCCTGGGGCAAAAAGAAAAGAAGAAAAAAAAGCCCCCTTGCCTGTTTGTTTCCTGTGTCGGGCTCTACCTATTCTTTACCACCGCCACGGAGTGGTATAATGGCGTATACGTACACAGTTTAGATATTTGTACAAGGATGATAAAAGAGACAAATGTCGCCCCAAACAAAGCCTTCATTGTTTTCACGTCTGCAGCGGGAGTTTTCCTAGCCATTTTCTTCATGTTGAGCATGGAGCCGCCTGTGGCTAAAATTCTTTGAGAGCTGGAGCCTCGTGTCACTGCATGAACGTACTCCAGAACTTTGGGGGAGGTCTTGTCAAGATATCTTCAGGCGATGAATCGCATGTTTACCGACACCCCTGAACCATCTATACTGGGGCTTTGATCCGAAGAAGCCTTCAAAGCTCATATGAGGAAAGCGCAGCGGGCAAGGCAACGACATGCTTATCAGGCACGCTCGCAATTTGCCAATCGCCCCTAGTTTACAGCCCCTGGGAGGTGTTCTGCCGAAGCTGTCTCTGCTGATCTCACCTTGCCTTGTCGTCTAGGGGGCGGCGCCTTCGGTGGTACCTTCTTCGTCGTGACGCTGCTGATGTGCACTGTAGCGGCCTGCTTGAATGGTATGCCATGCCTGTGTTTAGGCACCGCTGGCAGCGGCTTCTTGACCTTGTCAGAGCCTCGTTCCGCCAGTTCGTCTGCGAATCCCCCGTCTTGTTCCTGTCCCAAGTTATCGCCGTCCGGTTTTGCCTCACTGCTATTCCGGCTTGGTGTCTGAACACCTGGCTTTTCCATGACGCCCGCCACGTCACTGACGCTGATACTACTATCAGAATGCCTTGGGGATAAGCTGATGCCCAGGAGCTTCCGGGCAACCTCGGCCTGTCCTGACGCCTCAGAATCATTCTCTTCCTCCGGCTCAAGCCATTTGACTTTTGCCACTCGGTTCACCAGTCGCAGGGTTGTTGGGTCAGCAGGTGCAAAGTGGGCATTAAGTGAGCCTTTCAATATCTTAAGCAGGCGAAGAATCTCATCCTTTTTGTAGTGTGGTGGTTGGTTCAATTGGGTGTGAGCCAACAGAGGATAGAGAACTCGCAGATACGTATGCCGGAGAGCCATCCTCTCGTCGGGGAGATCCATCAGATTGCGAATGATGACGTCCAACAAGACCCGTAAATCGTTTGTATAGAAGTATTCGTACGTTGCTTTAGTAGTAAATAGAAGATACAGGAGCTTAAGGATGAGCAGCTGAAGCGACGTCTCGGTCTCTCGGTTCAAGAGCAGGATGATATTCTCCCCAAAAGTCCGAAACAGTGGCCCGTGGAGACTCAGGCACTTGACGATGCGGTTGGTTAACGGCTCGGGTGTCGATCCAGGATTTGTCACGGTGTCTGTCGAGGCAAGCATGTACTGCTCATTCAATACGAGCTACCACACCATTAATACGGCTCCATAAGACGCGAGATGGGCCAGCGGCCCCTATGTGCGTGTGCAGAACTCACCAGTACTCTGATCGTCGGGTAATGGTATGGGTCATTGACATCGCTTGACACGCCCTCGATCAGCCGAAAGAGCAGGTGTATGAAGTCATCGTTCACTAGAGCCAAGTCTTGCACCGTGAGACGCTCTATGCGTGACATCTCGTACATCAACTGTAGCAGGAACCTATGGAGGCGCGGATCCTCGTCATGCTCTCGGCTGCTGATCAGCTCCAGAAGGCGCGGAAAGCACGCTTCGGAAATCATGCGTGAAAATGTCGAGTTATCCTTGTGTCCGTCAAGGAGAAGCAAGCATACTATTGCGTGAAGCGGTCCGGCCTCATCTTCCTGTAGCAGACTGTATATCAGCTGTGTGCGGACGTATTCCTTGTTGTGCTGAAAGAGTGCGCTATTCAGCAACATCTGTGAGCACATCACGACCTCTTCCTGGGATCCGGGTCGTCGATCGCGAAGCTGGGTGGTCAGGTCCAGCCAGCTGCGGAGGGCATCATCGATGGATTCGTGGCTGTCGCATCGCTCCGAAACGCACTTCTCGAGATCTGTAGTTGCAAGCACGGTAAGAATCTACTCAATGTCTGCTCCTCCAGACCACCAAGCCATTCGTTCAACTCACCGGACCATAGCCGCTCTTCCTCTTCCTCCTCCTGGAGAGAAAGCGCCGTCTCATCGGTGTCCGCCATGGCTGCCACGTCCCGCAGCACGAGGCAGCGACTGCATCTGGGCCTTCGCGCAAACGGTTGGCAGAAGCGGGCGACAGGTTGAAAAGAGCGGGATTGCAAGTCAAGGCTCGACAAACGGGAATAGTGAAGCGGAGGAGGCCGACCGACGTCGCCAAGCCCAGACCTAGTAGGGGCTGATTGACCCGGTTTCCTGTGGTAATAATAAAGGCTTCGTTCAAGTATGGGTACCGAGACGGAATGCAGGCCCCATTCGACGTGTGGGGTAAGTCAAGGTGTTGCTGCCGCGGGACAGGATTGATTTGACCAGCCAAATGTCACCCACTAGGCGTGGCCGTGCACTTTATTATTGGTGTTAAAAAAGGTATCCAATTTGATAATACAGCAGCACAGTACGGAAAGGCACCTAGACGCCTTGTCTACTTACTAGGTACTAGTAGTAGGAAATATACCTAGGTACCCAGGGGCTATTCCTCGTCAATGATCGGACGTACCACCTAGAATAGTACGTGTAACTTACCCGCCTCCAATACAAAAGGTACCTACTAGGTAGGTACCTAGTAGTCTTCCAGTTGCAGAGCAGTTATTAAACCGCACGGCTCTACAGAGGTTGCCATCTAAAGAATGTAATAGATCATGAGTTGGGCACAGAACCAAAGGTAAGGTAAATATTAAACGAAACACCACTTCACTCTTCCAGTGGAAGGAAGGTATACAAATCCTTGTCAGCTCAATTACCATGCGCGTCTCGTATCCATATTATGGCAGTTACATGTGCCTACTGAGTAGAAGGGGGCCATGGCTTTATGAAGAATTGCGTACATAATTAGGACCGCAAGGAAACACAGGACATTTTACGAATAGAGGATAGAACGCACTGTTGAGCGCACTTGACAAGACTTGCCCCTGTCTTATCCATATTTTGTCTCGTCTACTGCTCTATTGTAACTCTGAAAATGCAAGTGTCTTACATGGGGGGGTATAACTCAGTCGTGGAACCAGCTTTCCGCCTTCGTCTTTTGCGATCCTAACAACTCACCACGCCAAACGCCAAACTGCCCATCCTGGCCCAGCCAAGCTATCCAATTAGATCACACAAGGGGCAACATTGGAGGCGTCGCATCATAGAGCTTTGCGCCCACTCTTCCCCTCTTCATAGATCTTAACTTTGTCGGCATAGTCTCTGATATTGCTAAAGACGTAGTCGGTGATGGTCTCACCCTTACCCGCAGCGACCCTCAGGATCAGCTCGTTCAATGTCTGCCTTCCAAGGATATCAACGTGATCAGCAGTCTTAGGACCACCTCGTGGGCTGAACCGATCAGGCTCATGAAGCATTTCTACCACAGTGACCTTGGCTCCAGCAGGGTTATACCGCTTCATGTGCCAGCCACGGTTACACATGTACCCAGTACTCAGGAGATTGACCGTACCATCTCCTTCACCTAAAATGACGCCGTGATCAACCGGGCCGTCGGTGAAGCCAGTATCAATAGTGATATTGAGGTTGGTCATAGTAGGCTGATCCGGTGCCCGGTAGTAGTAGGCTCGCTCCGTCGGTTTGCCAACACCATAGAAACAATATATCTTGAGATTTGGCGCCCGAGGAAGCCGGGTCTCGAGAGGATTGATCCATTTCCTCGCATCCTTCTCGTTTGCTTCCACCTCTGCCGTGGTGTGGGCCACGCCATGCGAATAGCTCCGCTTTATTTGATCTACGTACCAGCTCTCGGTCGTGTTGAAGAGATATTCCATTGCGTCGTCGACAGTGAAATTTCGATCCGGAGTCGTCCAATTTGAACCGGTCCTGAAGTTCAAAAAGGATCCGTAAGAGAAGTCCTGGCCGGGCTGGTCATCTGGTGCTCCGTTTAGGTCGCCCCAAATAGCATTTCCCCCAAGAGGCAGCATGGAAGAGATTCCCGGCATGGCTCTGAAAATCTCAGCCCTTTCCTCCTTGCTTAGGAATTTTTCTAAGCCATATATTGCCAAAGCATTCAACTGTGCTGTATCGCGCATCTCTCCGGATAATACCGCCGTCAAGTCCTTCACAGCACCGAGCATGCAGCCGCTGATATTGATCCACGAATCGATGTGGCGGTCCACCCAGTCCTCTCCGCCACGACCGCCTTGCTCCGACTCTACCCAATGGTAAAAGTAAAAGATAACTTGGCTGCCCATGCTGTGCGAAGCAAGTACAACCTTCTTGCCATCAAAGGCGACTGCCGTTTCGATATACGATTTCAATCTTGAAAAATACTGGTCTCTAACTTCGAGATTGGCGTAAGAAAGCCTCCAATCATACGCGGCCGTGAATGAATTGGTAGGGTCGTAGCCAATGGTTGCCAGATTTTCGAAAATCTTGCTCCATATCCAATAGCCCGTGATGAAGAAGTCGGTCGCGTCAAAGCCCTGGGCTGCTCGGAGCTTCACCAATGGTGGGTCAAGGCCGGTTCGCTTATCTAGCATGATGTGTTTCTTCCAAACTTCCTTGTCGAGGACCAATGCCCTCATCATTGTCCAGCTGCCCCATAGCCTCTTTCGAAAGTAAGCTCTCGAGATATTAGCTGTCCCCCAAGATTCAAGGCCTGTTGAGATGACACCGGGTATCATGATCATCGGGTGGTGCGCATCCAGACCTTCAGCTCGAGCCTTCAAGCCGACGGAGAAAGAATCATATGCCGCAGTAACGTCGCGCTCCCCTTGCACAAGATCCCGCATGTCCTTAACCAATCCGGCTGGTATGACGTCCAGCAAACTATCCATGGTAAGGTCAGTAAGCTCGGGCAAATCGATCAAGTCGTTCGTTTTAGCAAAGAATCCCGCTGCGACGAGGCCACATAGTCCGCCTAATAAGAAGATGAAGGTGTTGCGACGCTTGCGGGCTTTTGGACCGCGCTCGATCACATGGACATGAGATGCTGGCTGTATCGGCGGAGAGTCTTCTTTGGAGTCCCCAGAGACATCAGTCGAGCTATTCTCCGGGGGAATCCGCCGTCGAAGCGTCGCCGCCATAGCCACGGCCTCGAGGACTGAGTAGTTGGAAAATTCAAGCAGATGCAAAATATTGCCGGCGGAGAGGGGCAGAAGGGCTGCCCTCTTGAAAACGAGGCAAGACAACGCGAGACGATGCTTCAGCGCAGCGCTTTCCAGCCCCATGTGACGCGAGTAACCTGGAGCCAGGTAGCGGGAAAGCGCCGAGGTGCCAGCAGCGCCCTGTAAATACTAATCGCAGTTGACGTCAGGGCTGGCGAGCGTTGAGGGCAATCCCCCGTGGCGCCAGAGGATAACACCCAAGGCCGCCAACTGAAATTGACAGCCAAGCCAACAGCGCCCACTGGAACCTAAGGTGCCTGAGCTAGAGGTACTCCAAGCACCTGAGCCTGTACCTATATACCTTAGGTACCTTAGTAGGTAAGTACTAAGGTACTGTGCCTAGAAGGGCAGCAAAGACCCCTTCTAGAAGCACCCCGACACCTCAGTGCTATTTTCAGCACAAGAAATGTAGAGGACAAAGCGGGCGAACAAGACAAAAACGAATCATGCCAACAACACTACTAGAGCAATAAATTTGCAAGACAACCCTAGAATTTCCCTTGTAGACACCTGCAGACGATTGGCCGAGACAAATAGCCTTCTTTCAACTCTTGGCTTCCAAACCTTCTATACTACCCAAAAATATTAGAGCTAGGTAAGGTATCTTATCATCTTATGCATGGAGTAGGTACCTGGTTCTGCGGCGCCGTTGACATGTGATTAACCGTCACGCGGCGGAGCCTCCACCTCCACTCGAGCCAGAAAGGACTTTCGTCAGGCTAAAGTTGCACCAAGGCAGCCCAAGCATCCTTCTCCTAGCCTTCCCTCGCCAGGACCATTCTTGCCGATGCTGACAGGCTTGCCTGCTTGGGCTGCCACTTTGGCTACCTTGTTCTCCCATTGTCGACTCACTGGCCGACGGTTGAGTCACTGGAGGAGGGTGGCCGGAAAAATACAAAGAGGAGAAATAAGAGCTTAGGGTTACATGTATTCAGACCAGGCCTCTGTTTCTCACTTGACATCGCTGCTAAAACATACTAGAGCGTCTTTCACATCAAGTCATCCAGCACGGGACTTGTGCTGCCAACGTCATGGAGGTAAAGGCCCACAAGCAGTTGCCTGCGGACCTGGAATATATCCAATATGAACATCGGCTTGAAGGCCAGTATCTGCCGGCCATTCGGTCGCTCATCTCCAAAGATTTGAGTGAACCCTACAGCATCTACGTCTACCGATATTTCCTCTGCCAATGGTCTCATCTTTGCTTCATGGTAGGTCTTCTCATACGAGACTGTTGATGCAAATGTTGGCAGCTGGCTGATGGTTTCGCTCTAGGCTTTGGATCCGGATGACTCGTCGCTCATCGGCGTCATCGTTTGCAAACTTGAGGTTCACTCTTCTCATTCACCCCCAACTCGTCGAGGCTACATTGCCATGCTGGCCGTGGCATCCCATTTTCGCGGGCGTGGAGTTGCTACTGCCTTAGTAAAGAGAGCTATTGAGGCCATGGAAGAGCGTAATGCCGATGAGGTTGTGCTGGAGACGGAAGAGACTAATATTCCCGCCATGAGGTTATATGAAGGGCTTGGCTTCATACGGTCGAAGAAGCTCCACCGGTACTACCTCAACGGGAACAGCGCCTACCGACTTATACTTCTTTTGAAAGCCGTCAAACCAGATCAGAGCTTCATATACGATGAGCACGAAGCTACATAGCCTGACCTGGGGTGCTTATGTCTATCTACGACATCAATAGCCTATGTCGAGGGATTTTGAGGAGACCACATGGACTATCGTCAAGACTTGGCACCCGACTTCGCATGTCATGGGGCGGTATAGTGTGAAAAGAGGGCTTCCACAGCATCGGCGTTTGGCATAAATCTGATTTGTGGTTTCTAGATGGTCTAGAATAACGTATGATTGCCACGAAATTGAGGCATATTGCCTTTTCATCATGGGCTCCAAGGCTTTACGGTAGTTGTCAGGAAATTAGATGTGGGGATAACAATTTTCATACTCAGCGCCTGTATCTGCAGAACACTGCTCCGCCAATCTTTCAAATCTAACTTGTACGCCGCTCTGTTTCAGCTTAGTTGGGGAATTTATCGGCAGAGCTGTAGATAGAAGCCCTCAGACCCCATGGATTGCCATGTGAAATGCCAATGTACGTAAAGGCATCTGTTTCAATGATTGTCAGTCCCGTATGATAGTAGGTTTGCTTGTAACGGTACACGTACCTGGCTTGTAATAAATCGGACGGCCTCTAGCTTCGACCAATTTCAAGTCCCGCAGTTTCTGCAAGACACGCCCAACATCGGCCTTGTCCCTGAAGTCTGCTGTATATACACATAGTAAACGATCCTTACGCGGATCTTCTGCTTGAGACCTCGGCGCAACCTTGGCAGCTATTCCAAGCTCGTTGTTTGCTGTGGCTTTGGCTACAATCTCCCACATCTCATTCACCTCTGATGGAGGACAAAATAGCATCCACTTTTGGTTTTTTCCAACCGAAGAACTCCTTAGCAATGAGGCCACAAGAAAGAGAGAGGTTGAACTTTTTCTTGGGGTATAATTACCTTGCCCGTTCGAAGCTTGCCAAGGTGGGCCAAGTTCAAGATGTCGTCAGATGCCTGTCTTTGCTCCTTTTTAATTTCCTTGTCGATGATGGACTTGGCCTTTCCAGACCTCTTCATTCCTTCGATGAATTGACGCACCAAGTGCAGTCTTTCAAGGCCACCCTCAGCAACTAATGCTGTCCTACTGCCCTCTTCTTCCGGCGCTTCATCTTCGTTCCCTCTGGAGAACTGATTCTGGCTTTGTGACTTGTGAACCCGGGGAATGTAGGGGTTGCAAATGAAGATCCATGGCACCTCTGGAGTCTGATCTGTCGTTGCCGGCGGCAGTCGTGAGAGAAAATGATCTATCGTTTCTGTCAACTGCCAGGCAAATGGTATCCCTGCATAGGGGTTATGCAACCGAGAAGCCTCATCGACGAAGTTTATCCGCCGGTGTGGACGGGCTGGGTGCGATCGTTGTTGTTGTACCCAGTCTGCCACATCGAAATCGGCCACCCTTTGTAAGAGGTGTGATGAAGTATTTCCATCGCCTAAGTTTGCCAACGTTAGGAGGGGGCCACAATTCCCACAAAATCAAGCAAGCGGTTAGATGGTTAGGGTACCGTAAAAGTCGGAATCGTCAGAGTCCATGCTGGTGTTAAGCTTGTTGCGCCTCCAAGCAGGTAGCCGACGCCGTTGCTGCGGTACGTTCGGGTTAGCAACGACCGTATACTAAGGGACTCCTCAAGCTATAGGACGTCTGTAACTAGGTACTGGAGAACGCCACGTGAACTAATGGACTTGCTTTGATGGTGTATTGGGGCCTCCGCAAGCAGAGGAGATGCTACCTTCAGATCAGTCGAGCTTGACTGGAAGCCGCTGGCTGCACGGGCGGAAGAACTAGGTCGGAGATGCGGTTCATGCATCAAGCAGGCCGCAACGCAACGCCAGTTCTTCATTCCCTTTTGGAGAAATAAAGAAGAGGTCATTGTGAAAAAGGGCAAAGGCTGATCCGCGGGGATCGTTCTTTATATCATAGCATCCTCCAATCATGCTAAATGCTACTCCGTGTCTGCTGGGTAGATGCCTCAGCGTGCTGGCAATTCACAGGGCGCCTCCCCTGCAAGCCTCCGTCTCCATCTTTAATACCGCCGGGTGGACGGGAAGCCATCCGATAAGCTCCACTTGGGCACGCCACATATCATTGTTCTGAAGTAGTAGTGCGGAATAGTTTGTCCCTGGAAAGTTTTCATGTCCCTTGCAATTCTTTGCTCCATGGCCACAGCTTTCACGTGTATCATCTGCTTCACCATTCTTCGTTGTTTGTTTCTCCAGGAAGATTCATCTCATCTTTCCATTGCCCCCCTCACCTTTTTCTTTTTTTTTTTCTTCTTCTTCTCTCTGATATCATATGCTCGGTGAATATGGAGGAACTGACTCCGGTTGCCTCGTTGCGATCATTGATACTGGATCTGCCCCCCAGCTGTGCTGAGTTCTGCCCTGCTCACCCTGAGTTCATGGTAGTGGGAACATACAACTTGCAAAAGGATGAGAGTCTTGAAGAGGCTCCGGATGCCCGAGATGACGACAGCCCTCCCCCCGCTCCAAAACCTCAGAGCCGAAATGGCAGCCTTGTCGTTCTTAAGGTTGAGGGTGACGACATGTAAGCTCGCAGTCTATTATGTAGTGGGCGCTAGTGTAATTTGTGGACTGCGAATTGCTAATGGCTATAAGAACGATAGTTCAGACTGTGATGCAGCCGTCTGCTCTGCTGGATCTCCGCTTTTGCCAACATGTGTCTGAATACCAAAACATCTTGGCGATAGTGTCAAGCACTGGAACCTTGGCCGTGTTCAAGCTTGACCCGCTCAGAGATGCCAGAGCGCCGCTCCAGCACTTGGCCACAAGCAGATGCGAGGATTTAGGCGACGATATACTGTTTTTACAATGCAACTGGCACCCAGTTGCAAAAAGGGTCATTGGCGTTACCACCTCCACCGGACTCGCAAGACTCCTGCTCCTGGATGGCGAGTGGAAGATAGCAGCATCGATCTCTTTAGATATCGAGAATTCTCTCGAGGCCTGGTGCATAGCTTTCTCCCCGGCAGATCTTGCACTCGATGCAACTAACCAACCAATCTCGATATACTGTGGTGGGGATGACGCCGTTCTTCGATATACGACTTGCCACGGGGGAGGGGACGGAGAAGGCCCCTCCGTAACTCTAGATACGCCGTCTAGCCCTATGGCAGTGAAGGGACTACATGACGCGGGAGTAACGGCAATTCTGCCTTTGCCACTTTCGACGCCGGATCGCGGTAGACTGGTTGTCACTGGTAGCTATGATGACCATCTCCGCCTCCTTGCAATACACGATCTCCATGAATCTCATGGTTTGAAGCGCGTACAACTGCTAGTGGACGCGAACCTGGGCGGGGGGGTGTGGAGGCTGAAGCTGGTGGGTATCCAAAAAGTGGAAAGTTCGACGAGGATACGCATCCTGGCGTCTTGCATGTATGCCGGAGCAAGGCTCATTGAGTTGGTTGCGGATGAAAGCAGCCAGGATTGGGCCTGTATAGTCTTGGCTCGATTCGAGGAGCACAAGAGCATGAATTATGCTTCAGACGTTGTAGCATCGTCGCTTGGTGCGCATGGAAGAACGCGCATTGTCTCAACCAGCTTTTATGACAAACTGCTCTGCCTTTGGGAGCATGAGGGATAGCAAGAACATTACAAGAAATTGGGAAGGAAGCTGGATGAGCTGGGTTTAATCGCGATAAATTCTGGGGTCTAGTACTTTGGGGTACTACCGAGGTAGGTAGTGCCTGCTATCGCCTAAGAGGACCCAGGTAGGGCACTGCGGTAGTAGTAATCCGGCACATGAGGTCGTGAGCCACCAGTCTTGATAGGCCACGACTGCCCGTCTCTAGCCCGCCATATCAATCGATCTTCTGTCCCTGGAAGACGGAAAAAAGGGCGAAATTGGTCGAGACATGAAGCTTGATTAAAGAAAAGCAGCCAGGTCCTAGCGTGGGGTGCAATCGAGGCTGCTCTGCTGATCTTCTCAAGGTAGATCGAGCCGCCGGACTAGAGGTCGAGTTAACGCATCACACACCACACGCCCCTCCACCAGGGCTGCAGTGGTTCCACTGTGAAGTGCACGTAGCAGACCTGCAGAACCCGCCTGTCGGCCGGCATACGGGGGAGCTCCACCGCTGCCTGGCGTGTGTGGTATTCCCAGTCCCGATTCATCCATTGCTTGGACGTGCTGTATAGGCCGCCATCTCAGCCTTGCAGCGTTGTGGCACCTCGCTGCATGGAAGACTGAAGGCTGGCGAGGCACTGCTACGTGTAGACGAGTCTGTATTCAGTAATCTGGAATCCGGAGTCTGCGATTTCGTCCAAATACTTTCTCGTGTTCATCAGGGGGTCTTTTTTCTTTAGTGGTTCCATGAGTTACAGCGCTGAATGCATAACGGCCGCAGCCTAAGTCGCGCCGAGAATGGTGACAAAGTCCCCTAAAAAGTGTGAGCTTCAGTTGCGACAACTACAATGGGCAGGGCACGAGAAAAGTCGGCCGACCTAGATCCTCTTTCGCCTTTCTGCCAGCTGACCGCCTTGTCTGTTGACTTGATATCCTTTTATCACAGGCTTCTCCGTTCTGTTTCGTTTGAATTCTCCCTGATTGCCCTTTTTTTTTCCCCTGCGAACTTGATCTTCTGTCCGGTTACTGGCATAGCAGTTGAGTCACGTCTTACCCACCTCGTCGCTCTAAATCAAACCCCGCCAGCTGTTGCTGCCAAAAAAAAGTTGTCACCCAAAGAAATAAAGTAGGACATATTCTCAGCGCGCAGCGGCCACCCTCGATGATCGTACCCGTACCGACCGAATTCTAAGATACTCTTGAGGCTGTTTCGTGGGTCAAAAGGATTCCGCTTGCGCCGCGTGCAGCCGCACGAAATCGTCAGCCCTCCAGCGGCTCTCCCTCACCACTTTGCCATCCATCATGCCTACCAACGGCGGCGACGCGAGCAACGGTGGCGACGCAGATGTGCTCGCCAAGATTCACCTGGCGCTCGACGTGGTTCATAGCCCGCACTCAGCGAACGATGCCCGTAGGGAAGCCCAATCTTTCCTTGAAGAAGTCAAAGACATCCCCGAAGCTCCTTTCCAGGGCTACAAGCTCGCTTCCGACAAAACCCAGTCGCCCGTTGTCCGCCATTATGCTTTGTCACTTCTGGAGCATGCTATTCGATACCGATGGGCTACATATACAGAAGAGCAAGCCCAGACTCTGAGAAACTGGGTGTTGGAGCTGAGCCAGGCTGTTTCGAAGGAAGATCCGGCATACTTGAGGAACAAGACGGCCCAGCTCTGGGTAGAGGTGGCCAAGAGAAGCTGGGGGTCTGAATGGATGGACATGGACGCCATGCTCGTCGAGTTGTGGCAGATTCCAAATTCAGTCGTTCATAAGGAGCTTGTCCTGTTTGTCCTTGAAGCTTTGTCGGACGAGGTTTTCGCAGGTGACGACCCTGTGGTTGCAATGAGAGAAGGTGTGCTGAGCAAGGCATGTGTCGAAATCTTCACTCCCACCGCGGTACTAGTCGAGGCCTTCCCCAACCGCCAGCCTGGTCCAGATGTTCGGTGTGGTCACGAGGGCTGGCTCAGCCGTCTTTCTGAATTCTTAAGCCTGTGTGTCAACTCAGACACAAAGAATGATGAAATCAAGACGTGCATCGTAAAGGGGTTTTCTGCCCTCTTGTCCCTAATGCCCTGGGCGATTCCAAAGGCTGTATCGTCTGCTCGCTGTGTGGCTATCTTGTCTGCTGGCTTAGCGTCGCCATCGACCGAAATTCAAAAGGTAAGTCTGGATTTGAGGCTCTGTTGGTAGCTGGACCTGATGAATTCTTACCCCACCAGGTCGCTCTCGATGCGTTGCACGCTCTGTATTGCCGATCAAACTTCACGGATGAGGAGTTCAGAGAGCTCGTCGCTCCCATGTACACCGCCGCATCCATCCAACTCTTCAGAGAGCTCATTGAGCGATCAGCTGTCGACGCTGACGATATAGATGAAGACAAGTACCAAATCTTGAAGAAGTTATCTGAGGTATGTCCCCGTTCGATATTGCCTCATACGTCTACTTTTCCTCACAAGTATCTCGCAATAGATGCTCTCAAGTCTGGGTGATTATTTTGAGAGGAAGCATTCCCAAGTCCCTCATGACGCAGCTCCTGAAGCTTTCCTGCAGCTTCTGCTCCAAGTAGTGCAAAACCAAAGCCTTATGGTATCTATCCCCGTTTTAGTGACCTGGACAAGACTCCTTGCAAACAGGATAATTGGCCCAAGTGATCTTGTCGCACCCATGATAGGACCTCTTCTCGAGGTCTGTAGCTCGCGATTGGTGCGATATGAGAATCTTCCGCAAGATACAGCGGACCCAACCCTTCTCTTCCTGCTTGAGGATACCGATACCATCCCTGAACGCCATGCCTTCCTAGGAAACTACCGCCGTTATAGTTCGCAGATCATCGAAGCTATCGTACAACTAAAACTAGTCGACGCGGTATCGCATATCCTGGGCCGTACAGAGCACGTTCTACAACACCTTTACGATGGCCAGGCCCCTTTCGACAGTAAGCCCTAATCCCGCGAGGTTCGCTGTTTAGAGCGTGAGCTAACAAGCCAGAACAAAATTACTTCAAACACTCCCTCCCTGTCCTGCAAGTAGATTCCCATTTCACTGTGATTGAAGCGTCCTTGAAGGGCTATGCCAAGTGGAAGAGGGCGCACCTTCATGATAATGTATGCCCTGCTAGTACTTCTTTTGCTGGACGACATTGACCTTATGAAAACAGCAACAACAAGTGGCTGAGCTTGAGTCCAGTCTTGAAGCGTGGTGTACGAGGCTCCTTGAAATGAACTTTGAAGTATGCTTCAACTTTGAAAAATGCGATTATTCGATCTCGGCGGGCTGACGCTTATTGTATTTTGCAGGATCCTCTAATAAGGAAGCGGACCCTCCAGCTACTTGTTTATTTTTCGACAAATGCTCTAAACAAGAACGCGAATTTTATGCTAAAAGTCCTTGAGCACATAATTCTTACATGGCCGGTTTTGGAACCGGAATACCGTGCGTATAACGACGCCATCAAGGATTTCCAGGTGGAAAGCATGGTCGAACTGCATCGCCTTGCGGTTGGCATGCCCGATCACTTGCTTGTAGGTCTTCTACTAAATTATATACATATATATCTCAGGACGCTGATGCCGATTCATTATTAGGGAGTCTACGACCAAATTGAAGCTCGTGTAAACGAGATGATGTCTTCAGGGAAATTAGACGATAGGCGAACCCTTGCTTATCGAAGCTTCTTATTCCTCATCATGTAAGTCGAAAGTCCAATGATAGCCCAGGTAATTGTCCTAACTCGAGCGAAGACACCGAGCTAGGAACATCGACACCCACGCGAAGATTCAAAAACTCAAAGAGTTCATCGAGCCGGTCAAGGCGCATTGGCAAGAGGAGGGCATTAAGTCCGCCGTAAAATCTTATTCTGGCTTTTGCGAGCTCCTTGCACTGGATAAAGCTCAAGCGTATCTAGTCAGCCGCCAGGCGCACAAAATCCAGGACTGGGGCTCATGCGAGCTTGATGCGGAGGGACTGGCCCTTCAGAACGAGTTGGAAGAGCGTCTAAAGGTGATTACAGCCCCGAGCTTTCCTTATCCTGTCGAGAATCAAGGGACAAAGAGTTCGCAGGGCTAATCAAGTAGCAGCAACTACCCCTCCGGCCAATGAAGACACTCCTCGCTTTATCCGTAGACAGGGTCGAGAAATCGTCAATCGCGTTTCAAGCTACGTGCGCAATTTGGGAAGAAGGCTTCCCAAACATTTTGGCAGATCTGCTGCGTCTTCTGAGGTATCTATCGTATTCAGAGTCTGTCATATTTTTTGCTAATTGCATTCCAGTTATGCCCATGCATCACACAACCCTCATAACTGGACTGGCTTTCCAGGGGACATGCGTCACATGGTTGAAAAGGTCCTGAGCGATCGATTTTGGCAAGCTGGCATCTCAGAAGGGAGCAAAGATGACTTTTATGCTCGAGTCCTAGATAAGAAGAACACGATAGAGGGTCTGGCGTCGACGATCCGCGGCTCAGTACGATTTGTCCGCGAGACGGCCTATGGTATCATCTACTGCATGAGCAAGCTTCACTCACAGTTTTACGGATTTGACGGGCTCGCTGCTCCTTTGTCCGAAGCCTTCTTCTCTGACTCTATATGGTTGTCAACACACCAGCAAAGCAACCTGTTAAGTCTCGTGCGGCACTTAGTTGACGACTGCCCAGTCGATTACCGCGAAAACTTTCTACCTGAGCTTCTGTCTTCTTGCTTCCAACAGATGGACGCGAAGATCAATTCAGAATGGACGAAGCTTGAACAGCAGCAAACTGTGGCGGCGGATGGAGATGCCGAGCTCAAAGAAGAGATGAAGGCAGAGAGCATCCTTCGCCAAGTGACATATACCGCCGTGGTAATGGTAGCAGACTTTTTAGATCCAACCAAACCAAGTAGGCTCATTTCCTCTATCTTTCTTACTCTAGTTTTTTTTTTTCTTAATCCTTCCTGCTTCTTTATCGTTCGGTCTGCTCATCATGCTCACTTCTCACACCTTAGATCCTCCCACTATGAAGTTGCAAACATCCAGCCCCGATACACACGATGCTGCTGCGGAAGCATATCCATCTCTACGCAAGTTTTGCTTGACCCACCAGCAAATCATCGAGCCGCTCTTACTCTTCTGCATGCACGGTATCCGGATGCGAGATATACGATGTTGCGGCATGCTATTGCGGCTTTTCATATCCCTGGTGCCGGAGTTCTCCCTGGCACCTGGTCAAGGTTCAAAGAGGGGCCAGACGCAGCAAGTATCTGATGGGCATGGGACCGCCATCCCTGTCGATACGGCGCCGATACCTGCCGAAATCGCTTCTGCTGTTCGAGAGTACATTTCTTCGGATGTACTGAGAGCTTGCATTACATCTTTTCATGAACCATACTTTGTGGACGTTCAGAAAGAACTGGCATCACTCATCGCAACAATCGTGGTCTACTACAGTCCCATCACATCAACGCCCGTCGATGTCCTCCTAGCGCTACCAAATGTCAATCCAGCAGAGTTGGAACGCCTGAACGCATACGTAGCCAAGCCGGGATCCCACACGCGGCAGCAGAGAGCAATCGTCCTTGAGTTTTTGAAGGACCTCAAGGGAGTAAGCGTCTCGGAAATGGGGAAGCTCAACAAGAGCGCTGGCTTTGATAACTCAGGTCGCACGAAGCGCACAAACCGTAGCAAGATGGCCCAAGGGTTCATGACCAACGCTCCAGCGACGGCTGATGCTGCGGGTCGGAAAAGGGATGATGCAACGGGGGACAGAGCTACACCTGACGGGCTGGAGGGGATCTCCAATTTGTTTGAAGGTTGAAAAGTTGGACAGCGCTTCAGCAGCGGGAATACCGGATTTCGGCGTCAAAAAATACATGTAAATGGAGTCACAAAGGGGCGTAGGAGGAGTTTGCCTTTTTCTTTGTCCTCCCTATTGCTACGCATTTTATAACACAACATGTAGAGAGAACGGTGCAAGAGCCGCGAGCGAACGGGACGATGTATTCAAAAGGATCTGGGAGGGGACACAGAGTGGTGGTGACGGCTATTCGAAGGATCGTACTATGACTTGGGCAGTGAAGAGGGAACAAGGGGTCTCAACTAGCTACTTCGTATGTCAGCAGGCAGTTACATCTCATCTGTTCCAGCGACTATCAAGCCTATCTCTTGGATTGCACAGACGTGACATGACGATGATTCGTCATCCATCCGTAGATCTAGTGCAATTTGACAGCGGATTGGAATTCTTGACTCTTGATTTCCATCAGATGAAAGGCTAGCAAAGGCCGAGACTTTGAGAGAGTGCCTTTTGAAAGCCTTCTTTTAGATTTGTACAGTAAACTTCTATGTCATTTATCACTAGACGGAAAGCCGTATACGCCAGATCACTCGGACGCTTGAGCAGGAAAGCCGTGCCTAGGGCACGGGGGGGATAACCAGCAAGTCTGAGCCACTCGGAGGATTCTGTAATGATCTGACGACTACACATGCACAGACAAGAGCCTCACGTTCATTACATTGGCAGCGCTCCTGGCTGACGAAATCTTGAAGCAAGAAGTGGGAGCACCTTGTTAACGGGTGTCCAGCCGAGGAAGCGAGCAAGCGAAGATACGAACCGGGCTGCCCCCCCGTGGGTGCGACGTTCTCGTCGCACGTGGGCACGCAGTGGTCCGCCTCGCTTCGCGTATCTGGACCTACCAGCAAAGAGAAGACTTTGGCAAAGGAGGCTGGATAGTTGGGCATGTGTAGTTCCTGTCTACTAGGTAGTATCTTACCTTAGGTACCTAGGTAAGGTAAGTAGGTAGGGTGCTACTCGGAATACATGTAGGTTTTAGCCATGTGTTCTGTGAAGCCTTCATATGAGGAGGGGTGGGGGGCACATCCACGGTAATTCTGTGTCAATTCTGCTGTTGTACATGCCCTCTACTCCCCTGCCTTTTGCTGGGGAACATCACGATGGCTTCGCGTGTGGATGAAATCTTGACGGTGCTCTTCTTGACTGCCGGTTCCAAATAGTATCCAGGGTATTTCATCTTTAAATGCCTATACCCAAGATCAAAGATCCTGCTCAGTGATGCAAGGAGTCCGTAACTTGGATGCTTTGATGGGAAGAAGAAGAAAGAGATGCGGGAAACATTGAGTCAACAAATACAAAGCAAACAACAGCAGGCCGGCCATGTTCTCCGCTGATGGCCTCCATTTGGAACTGCATCTAGCCTCCTTGTCCCCCTCTGCAGGGGCTGGCAGATTCGAGTTAGCCTCCTGTGCCTAATCGTCTGGTCGGTTATACGGTCACAGTATTACATGTAGTAGCTATAATACTTATAGAGTCAGAACGCTCCTCAAAAAACAGAAGCGACCTTGGCCGCAGCTAATAATAGCCCGAACGCAGAACCTGGATGCCGAGCCGGAGTGATGGATGGGCCCTGTGTCAATGCAAGTTACAGGCGGGAGTCTGGTATTGGACATCAAGATGTCAATCACCTATTGGGGATGGATTCCATAAATTACCAGATTGGTATGATCCAGTGCTTGCTTTGGACAAGCCCCCCGCCACCCCATTGCTGCAGCCAGGGAGGAACGGCACCTCCGATCTAAAACTCCGTACTCACGCTAGAATACGCGTGTCCTGTCCAATTCATTGGGCAACTTGTTACATGTAATCTCGGCCTGTTGCTGGCTGCTCATCCGCTCGCGCGGCGCACTGGCCGCCCAGCTCCCACAGCTCCAGAACATAGCTCCCGTCTTCATGCTCGGCTCTGAGCTGTGGCGTGCTTGCACAGTTCCCCCCTCCTTGAGGTATCTTCAGCAGCCGCAGGGATGCATACTTGGCTTTGAACTCCATCACCTCCTCGGGGGGGGCCGCCTATCTTGCACATCGCCCCCCCCCCCCAGGCGCGCAACATCTTGCAGTGTAAAAATCAACATGAAGGAACGGGAAAGGAGAGTTGCAGAGGCTTGGCGGGCGAGGCAGCAAAGATGCATTTGATGTGTCCCATTAGCGTACGGGGGCACTGCTAGCAGCGGCACTCGGGCGCGCCTCGACCACGCCTCGCGCCTTGATGAGTTCATGTCACGACTCGTCACGGAGCCTGAAGCCCATGGGGACTGAAACTATAACAGACACCTGAAGCTCCAGTGGGCTCTAGCGGCGGGGGGCCCCCTATGCCCTGGGCTGGCACCTGTCAGAAGGTGCCTGCAGTGTGCGAGTTGAGGCGTTGACGCCAGCCGCAGTTTAAGCACACGCATAATGGATAGACACAAGAGAAGAGATCCCCCGACACCGTCAGGTTACATTGCCGAGGGTCCAGATGTCTCCATACAGATGGCACACCCACGGGAGCTCTCACTGCCAAGGTTGAACCAGTGCATCGCGCAGCGTCGACTCAATGCATGAACGATTCGCCCACCGTCCAGTCTCGTCTCTCCTTCGCTTTTTCTCCTAGTCCTGCTATTTTCCTTTCTTTTTTTACTTTTTCCCTACCATTCCCTCCCAGTCCACATTCGTTCGATCGGCTGGTCCTCTCTCGTCTCGCATAAGTCGCCGAAGGCTGCTGAGCTCTTGTCCTTCTGAGCATCCTATTCTTCCCCCTCCCTCAGCCTCCTGCTAGCCTTCGCGACCAAGTCTTCCTATTCTGTTTTTTTGACATCACCGCTCCGGACTTGCCATCGCAAACCGGGTTCGAGAGGAGGGAGAGAGAGAGAGCGCAGCGGCTTGCAAGGTCCCATCGACGGCATCCCGGCCACCATCAATCCTGCTACCCAGTTCTAGACGAGCTCGCTTAACACTCGGGATGGACACGACCTCACAGCGACAGCCTCAGTCTTCAATTATCTGAGCTCTCTGTAGCCTGCACAGTTGTCAAGAGCCCAGCATTTTCTCAAGCCGACATTTCTTTCCTGCTTCGTTCCAACTCAACAGCCCTCATCGCCCATCGTGGAATACCTTCATAATCGCCTTATACCCCGGAATATACACTTGTACAGACAGGTACTATACTTACCTAGTACCTTACTTACGCAACTCAGCCCCGACGACAGGATATCTCACAAACTTACGACGCCGCTTTGCTCAGCTCGCCTTTCGTTCTAGACTACATCGCCTCTCGCTCTTCGCCTACATCTTCAGCTTGGTATCCCTCGTCACTCGTTGTTGCACCGTCATCCACCTGCCTGCTTTGTGTCAGGTTAAGCAAGCATCGAGCAAACATTTCCTTTCATAGCCTCTTGTTGATGGCCTTCCCCTCCCCCTCAATGACCTTGCTGTCTCTTTCGCTCTCAGATTCTTGGTTTCTTACTCCTCTTTTTCCCCTTCCTTTGCTCTGCATGAAGGAATGAAGTACATTGATCTCCATCTTGAATCTTGAATCTTGAAGCACCATCGTCCGAGATTACCATTGGGTCTCATACCGCCCAGCAGTTTTTCTTATTTTTTATTTTCTTCCTTTTCTTTTTCTTCCTTTACTCTGAAGATTTGGTCTAGCCTAGGCCGGCCTCCCGTTTAGGCATCTTAATTCATCTTGTACCAGAGCTTCCTTGTTCTGCTTTAGAGCAAACTCATGCAAGACTCTCGTTCATATATCAAAGCACTTCTTCCCTCTTGACGATCTCTTCGCTTGACGAAAAGTATATGCGTTATCCCTTCTACCCTTTCCGCAAATCCATGGTTGCTCTATGATTAGAGATCATGGTTCCAAAACCCCGGCTTATCCCCTCCAGACACAACATTTAAGACAGCATCATGGTCTACCAAGGCAAGCCTTCAAGAGGCTGCCAGATGTGCCGCACCCGTCGCATCAAGGTATGTCCCTCGTCTTCATATCCCCTCACTAAACTTCACATCAAGCTCACCGTCCACCAGTGCGACGAGACAAAGCCCACATGCAAGCAGTGTGCCAAATCCCGCCGGCAATGTCCTGGATACAGAGATGAGTTTGACCTGGTGTTTCGTAATGAGACCCAAGCGACAGAAAAGAGAGCGCAGCGGGCCTCCAGAAAGGCTTTAGCGCAGCGGATGAGCAAGTTTGCCGTTGCTGCCGCGTCGGATTCGTCCTCTACCCACGCAGAGGCTTCCTCTGTGGGCTCAAGTTCTTCCCTTGACGCCCCTGGCCCCTTATCGCTAGCACCGTACGGCCGAAGGACTCAACAAGCCCCCTGGGCTCCCATGTACGCTCTCCTGCAAAAACCCCAAATGGACTTGGATGCCCAGGTCACTTGCCATTTTCTCTCCAACTACGTCCTCATTCCTAGGCTGGGAAACGGACGTGGGTTTTTGGAATACGTATTACCGCTGTTGAAGTCAGAAAATATCGCCCCTCACTTCAAGGCAGCATTCGACGCCTGTGCCTTGGCCAGCTATGCCAATTCTCAAGGAAATCAGTATCTTGTGGAACGCGCTCTGCAGACGCACTCAAAGGCGTTGGGAGCCATAAACATAGCACTGAACAACCCAGACACGATCAAGCAGGATTCTACCTTGGCGTCTATCCTCCTTCTGGGCCTCTTCGAGAACATTACGACCAAAAACCTTGGTATGCTGGCCTGGGGCCCCCACATCCGTGCCGCAATCCAACTTGTCAGGAAAAGAGGCCGCAAGCAACTTCGAACCAAGATCGGCGTAGCTTTGTTCATAGCGGTACGAACACAAATGGTATGATGCCCGCCGTTGCCGAGGTTTCTTTCCCCATCTCCCCAGCTGAATCACCGCTCTTCTTCTGACCAACGCTCCGTAGATTGTACATACGCTGAGCACCGCAAAGCCGCCTCTGATGCAGCTAGAGTGGTGGGTTAATGCAGATTCGGTCCGGGATAGGTCTGCTACTGAGTGCCAAAGACTGGGCATCCGTGCCGGAGAAATTAGAGCAGAGGTAAATCGACTCATGAGCCAGCTTCCTCGGAACATGCAAAGCGTCGAGGCCATTCGTGACATGATTAGGCAAGCTCAGAAAGTCGATTACGAGTGTGTCCGGTGGGCCGAGACGCTTCCAGAGGACTACAAATACCAGACAATCCTCTGGCAAGATGACGTTCCCGGGGCAGATTACAGCCAGGCGGAGGTTTTCCCCGGCCGCCTTGATGCCTATCCGGACCTATGGGTGGCCAGCCTCTGGAGCATGATGCGTGTATCACGAATCATCCTGGCATCCCTTATCATCCGGTGCGCGGCTTGGGTTTGCTCACCCGTCGACTATCGCACAGCACCCGAGTATGCGGCAGCGAGGAGGATATGCGTGGAGACCATAACCGACATAATTGCTGCGGTGCCATATCAACTAGGGTGGTTCAACACGCGCAAGCACCTGATCCAACAAGCCAGCCTCGCGGGATTCGCTTGTGGGCAGGATGATACCTCAAAAAGCCTCGCCGGGTACTTTCTAACATGGCCATTGGCCTGTATCCAGGGGCAAGACTATATAACAGATGCGCAGAGGTCGTGGGTCAAAGGGCGACTTACTTACATTGGGAAGCAACTTGGCGTATCGTATGCCTTGATGTTAACAGAGGTATGAAGTGATCTCACATGACACTACGAGCGAACTATTACTATGGCATTTGTGGTTTTTGACTAATAATGCAATATCAAGCTCGAGTACCGAACTCCGTCGATGCTCATCAGAATGGACGGGTTAATGGCCAACAGCCCGTCCGCCAACGTCGAGAAAGTCCTTTCGATGAGAGTCGCGAAGCCATCTGCCGCTTATCCGACAGGCTCTACCGCACCACAACTACCCGGGCAGATATTCCAAGACCACCCATGAACGGACTTGTAATTAGGGCACTGGACGACGTAGGTGTCGTCGTGACCGGACTACTACGACAAAAGGGCAAGCAATACAGCGGTACACGATTGTGCCCACCTGCGGCGACCAAAGTCCGAGGGGCGATTATATCTCGAACCGATAATGCATCACATGGCAAATCGGGATGTCAATAGCACATGAATGATACAGTTCAGAAAGATGGGTGACATACACAGATACGAAGTAGGCATCATCAGCGTTGGAAAAGAAAAAAAAAAGGAAGAAGGGGGGAGGGGGGGACATATGTATATTGTCACGGGGGGTATAAGGGAATATCAGTGTTGGTAAACACTTGATAGTAGTACACCATAGGATATGCATGACGATAACCTTGATTAAGCTATCGGAATCCGGCGGGAACAAACAGCTGGTACAGTATCTTGAGTCGGAGGCATTCTTCTACATTGCCATTGGGGGATTTGTCTCACTATCTTGACATTGGATTTGCCAACTTCATGATAAAAGCAAAAAGCACCGATAAGACAGATCCGCAACGATATCAGGGTTAATACCGTAAGTTTGCGCCGTGATCAATCTTCGCAGCCGAAACCAATTAATTTCGTGCATATGACAGGTAGATGATTTGAAGACGGAAAGGCAATCAATCACCCGCTGGCTTCCTTTTCTACCAGGGCTCTTTTGATCCCTTTAATGTGCTTGTGAGTCTCTCTCTGTGCCTTCCATCACCAAGACGTCACAATTATAAATCGTCTCTTGAAGCTTCCAATTGATTTTCAATTTTTTTCTTTCTTTCTTTTTTTACTTGGACGGTTTCCTTCTCCTGTAGTCAAAGTACCCCAAGATTAGACATCGGTCAAAGAAAAATATGCCAAGTCGTGCTTACAGTTCCTCGTCCTTTTGGGCGTTGCCCAGATTCCAAGCCTTGACGACGAAGCTCTGCGTCGCATCGACGTATTTCTCGTTTTGCATCTGTCTAACGCCGACGCGGACGCCTTCCTTGGTGAAGACGACGTTTTTGCGGCCCATGCGCTCGGATGCCGTATCGCGAATCTTGGTGAAGGAGAGGTAGATTTGGTAGAGCACCCAGCCGCAGCCACTGACGAAGGCGAGGATGAGGAAGAGAGGGACGATTTGCCTGTCGAGCGTATTCAATTTGTCAGTCAGAAGGCATCTTTGGCTTTGATGGCCCTGGGAAGGAGAAGAGAATGCAGACCTCAGTATTGACGCCATGATTCCGCTGGTGAGAGGTCGATTTGAAAAGAAAAGAAAAAATGTATGGCACGAAATGGACAGTAAGTAAAATGCGGGAAGGGTAGTCTTGAAAAAATTCGGCTTCGATTGAATATTGACGAAAAGGCGCGGATTACGTTGGAATGTCACCAAGTACAACTGTGGCGCGCGAAGGGTGTCAAAGGAGTGTAGAGAATCGCCAGGTAACGTAGGTCGCTGGTAGTTGAAAGAATGACACGAGGATAGAACAGAGAGAATGAGGAGAGGCTGAGGCGAGAACGGGATTTAAAAGAAGAGGGAGCGTGAGACAAGAGTATGGGAATGCTGCGAGGAGGCCTCTTTTTCCCTCTTATTTCCCTCTCTCCGCGGTACGTGTGCGAATATTACTATTACTGCCTGAAAGAGTATATGAGCGGCGATAGGGGCCTATCGTGAGCCAGCTGGTTGCAACACTGCAACCATGTTTTAAATTTAACTTGACTTTAATTTTAACTTGGGTTGGGTTCAGCACGCCGAAGAGAATATGGCGCGCCGACGCCATGCGCGTTATGGAGCGAGCATCAGCTGGATGCCTTGTTGGTTGTGCGTGCTCCATGCTCCCTATCTCGTATGAGGGGACGGATTGACAAACTGCTTCAGCAGGCTTGGCGCCGCTAATGCCGATGGGGTAGCTGGGCTGGAAGTCGTATTCGTTACGATAGAACTACTTTGTGTGGACGTACCATCTTGCACCTCGTCTCAGAGCATGAGGGCGATGGAACTTCATTCAGATGTTCGATACTGTATGTACCCTTTGGAAGTGTCTTAGCATGGCAGCTGTCTGAAGGCGTCTATGGCTGAAGTACTGCCAAATGAGGCAGCCTCACTGCCTTAGCAATACTTACATACTTAGTACCTTAGGTACCTACTAGTATAGTACCTGTATTACCTTCAAGTTATATAAGGTACATAACGCTTCTGTTCGCGTTCGAAGGGAAAAAAGACCAATCACAAAAGCACAAGGAAGTACAGTACTATTACAGATTGAACAGTACGGCATACACAAAACTCCAGCCGCTGAACAACTGAATCAGTTCCCGCGTCGTTTGGGATGTCCCGATCGACCCCGGATGTGCTATTTGCCAATATGAGGTTGAGGCAAACTTAAGCATCAACATAGCTATGGCTATCATATAGCCGGAAGCTTGAACCGCAAGGGGAGATGCTCCACCACGAAATGCCCCAATAAGGTCGCCTCTGCAGCAGCGACGATCCAGAGCGTATGACTACGGTATGCATTGGGACAGTCGCCAGAGACCCTGGTCCGCTCGTTTGCAGAACCCTGGTTTGCCGAATCCTAGGGAAAAAGGACTGGGAGGCTTGCTACCTTAGATTAGCACTGCAACCTATTGTACCTGACCCCAGTGACAGCCTGCGCGGAGTAAGTCCTGCCCTACGTGCTGTGATGCCTACCCTATAAAAATAACCACGCATCCGATCGTTTCGGCTTCGTTGATGGAAGCATATGGGGGCATCTATTACAGGCGGTACTCTGCATGCGTTTCGCTTCGAACTGTTTACCATCAGCATTCATTCTTGCTCGCTCATCCCGAGGACAACATGAGAAACTCCCGCATATCCTCTATGGAGTCCGCCGTATAATGTGGGCGAGTTACTCTGGAACTAGGGCCTGGCACGTGGCTAAGTGTCTATCCTCGTATTATCTGCCTTTCCCAACATCAAAGATGCTGTCGATTCAATCGTAGGGTACTTGTACCACCCATCATTCAAAACCCTAAGCACCAGCTGTAGCTACTGTCGGTTCCTAGGCAGGTGCGTGGCTAAGGTAAGTGTGGTATGCAAGGCAAGGTAGGTAGTATTCGCCTAATATCGATGCCATGGCACTGGAAAACTTTTTTCCATGTCTAGTGAGCGTCGGAATCATTGAAGCCTCTTTTCCCTTTCCTCTTACAATTACAAGAGCTGTGTACGAAATTGCTCTTTGATATATTTTCCCCTTCGACGCTTGCTTAATGGCTGCTGCTTGTGTGGATACCCTCTTCGAGCAGCCTCTCTAGCCACGTTGCGCCCCTCCCTGTGGCACAGAGGCGGTGTCTAGCAGTTATCCAAAAAGGACACACTATCTAACTGGACGGCAGTGACAACTGGCCCTGCCCACGACCAACGAAGCTCTTCCACCTCAGGCCTGCCAATCCACTCTGACGGCCGGGCTTTGACGTCGATTTACTTGACATTGCCATTGTCCGATTTCGTCTCGGGGCTTCCAATAACCTCTCGCCCGACTACGTTCTTGAACTTATTGGCAGACTCTTCTCGCCTAGACCTCCCCCGAGGCTCAGCCCTCTCCCCACCGATCACCAACCTGCACATTAACGTCTCTCCCTTCGCCCGCGCATCCGGCAACGCTTTTCCTCGCTCAATTTCATCATGTCAGCGCCGCCAAGCGATGGCTACGGTCAGCCTTTTGACCAGCAAAGCCAGGAGCACTCATATGATGGACAGGCTTCACAGCATGCCCCGCAGCATGAAACAAGCGCTACGGGCAAGAAGAAGAAGAGGGGATATGCGGCGCAAGCTTTCGAGGTCGGCACAGGAGCCAATGCCCTCGCTGGCGGCCAGTTACCAGGCGGACAGCCTTACGGCGCACCACCAATCCCAGGTGCTGGTGCTCCATATGGCGCGTATCCGCAGGGCGAAGCTCAGCCTGTCGCCGGCGTTGCGGCCGCGCCTGGATACCAGTACCCTCAAACCGGCTATGGCGCACCACCACCGGTCGGTCCAGCGCAACCTGCCTACGGCGGTTACCAAGCTCCAGATCAGGTATACCAGCCTCCAGTAGGTGCTCAAGGGCCCGCAGCTGGCGTCGCGGGCATCACTCAAGGCATGGCTGGTATGCATGTGGGAGGCCAGCCTCAACCTCCTCAGGTGGCCCAGGCAAACAGACCGGCTGCTCTCAACCAGCTGTACCCCACGGACCTCCTTACCCAGCCGTTCAATGTCGCAGAGCTCGATCTCCCCCCACCTCCGATTATCCTCCCACCCAATGTAAGATCAACCAATTCTCAGCTGTGTATGAGGCCTTCGCTGATAAGATTTTCCCCTTTAGACAAGCGTGACTGCCTCGCCAGATGCCAACTGCTCTTCCCGATATATCCGTTCCACACTTAATGCTATTCCCACGACGAATTCTCTTCTGAAGAAGTCCAAGCTCCCGTTTGCATTGGTAATCCAGCCCTACGGGGCCCTTCATGATGACGAGGATCCCATACCGGTTGTTCAAGATCAGGTTATTTCCCGCTGCCGAAGATGCAGGACCTATATCAACCCTTTTGTCACCTTTTTGGATCATGGCCACCGATGGAGATGCAACATGTGTAATCTGAGCAATGATGTCCCTCAGGCGTTCGATTGGGATGCTGCAGCACAGCAGGCGGCTGATCGATGGCGACGCCATGAACTCAATCACGCCGTTGTCGAGTTTGTTGCACCCCAAGAGTACATGGTTCGACCGCCTCAGCCTCTGGTATATCTCTTCCTGTTCGATGTCAGCTATGCCGCCGTGTCCAATGGCCTCTTGGCTACCAGCGCAAGAACTATCCTGGACAGCTTGAACAGGATACCCAATGCGGACCGCCGAACCCGTCTCGGCTTCCTTGCTGTCGACTCTAGCCTCCACTACTTTTCGATTCCCAAGGACTCGGACGAGAATGGCGAGACTAGTATGCTCGTGGTTAGCGACCTTGACGAGCCCTTCCTGCCCGTGCCTCATGACCTCCTAGTGCCTTTGACTGAGAGTCGCCAGAGCATCGAAAAGTTTCTTCAGAAGCTGCCGGACATGTTCCAGAATAACCAGAGCAATGGTTCATGCATGGGGTCCGCCTTGCGCGCAGGGCACAAGCTCATTTCTGCCCTCGGCGGCAAAATTGTTGTTCTGACGGCCTCGCTGCCCAATATCGGCGTCGGGAAGTTGGAGATGAGGGAGGACAAGAAGCTCCTAGGAACGTCCAAGGAAAGCAGTCTCCTACAGACTTCCAATAGCTTCTACAAGAGCTTTGCGGTCGAGTGCTCCAAAAACCAAGTCTCTATTGACATGTTCTTGTTCTCGTCTCAGTACCAGGATGTCGCATCCCTGAGCAACCTGCCGAGGTACACTGGTGGACAGACCTGGTTCTATCCCGGCTGGCACGCCTCCCGGCCGGAAGATGCACTGAAATTTGCCTCCGAGTTCAGTGACTACCTGTCGTCGGAGATTGGACTGGAAGCCGTGCTCCGGGTCCGTGCAACTACCGGTCTGCGCATGAATGCGTTTTATGGAAACTTCTTTAACCGCAGTTCAGATCTTTGCGCGTTCCCAGCCTTCCCCCGTGACCAGTGCTACGTCGTCGAAGTTGCCATTGATGAAAATCTTACTAAGAACGTGGTGTGTCTTCAGGCAGCTGTGCTACACACGACATGCAACGGCGAACGCCGTATCAGGGTGCTGACCCTGGCTCTGCCAACTACGACAAATCTCTCTGATCTCTATGCCTCTGCAGACCAATGTGCCATCACCACCTACTTCAGCCACAAGGCTGTGGAGAGAGCACTCAGCAGCGGCTTGGATGCGGCGCGAGACGCTCTGACGGCCAAGGTGGCCGAGCTCCTCCAGACTTTCAAGAAGGAGCTTGCCGGCGGCAGCATGGGCGGGGGCCTGCAGTTCCCTGCCAACCTCCGAGGGTTGCCTCTCCTATTCCTTGGCCTTACGAAGAATGTCGGCCTACGAAAGTCGACACAGATACCTTCTGACATTAGATCGGCTGCCCTGTGTCTCCTCTCTACGCTTCCGCTTCCGCTTTTGATGCGATACATCTACCCCAGGCTTTATTCTCTGCATGATATGCCCGATAACGCCGGCGTGCCGGATGAAACTACCGGCCATATTGTCCTTCCGCCGCCGCAGAATCTGTCTTCGGAGAGGTTAGTCTCATACGGCCTCTATCTGATCGATGATGGCCAAGTGCAGTTCTTGTGGGTGGGCCGGGATGCTGTTCCTCAGTTGATCGCCGACGTGTTTGGGGTGGAGGATCGCACGCAAGTTCATGTCGGCAAGGGACGAGTACCTGAACTCGAAAACGATTTCAACGAAAGGATCAGGGCTGTGATCCAGAAGAGTCGAGATCATCGGGCGCTTGGCGTGGGAAGTATTACGGTCCCACATCTCTACATTGTGCGGGAAGACGGCGAACCAAGTCTCAAGCTATGGGCGCAAACGCTACTGATAGAGGACCGGGCAGATCAGGGAGTAAGTGCAGCACAGTGGCTCGGCTCACTTCGAGAAAAGGTACGTCATTTGGGCACTCCTGCAAAACCTACGCGATACTAACTCGGGAATCAATTTAGGTCGTGCAGTAATGACGGGGCATATGGAAGCGAGGGTATCGCAGCTACAATTGTATAGACTTGAGGCGGGAAAGGCCGTGTGGAAGCCATTGGCGAAAAGAGGTGAGCACAAGAAAGGAGATAGGATTATGATTTATGGTGCAGAAGCAATATGTCAAGTAGTATCTGTAAGAGAAAAAAAAAAGAACGAACCAAATATTACTTTGTTAAGGCTTATTTCGGCACTAGCTCGCGTGCCGCTTGTCATAACTGAGCTTTTTTTTTTTTTTTTCTAAAGAGACAAAGGAAAAACAAAAGAGGGATAAGATAAGAAAAGAATGCGCATAATGCCTTGGAACGGGAGAAAGTTGTTCTTTGAGCAAAGGGCATCTCTCATAACGCACTTCTGCCTTGGCAGGTTGATTGCCGAAAGTGAGAGCCTGTGCGTCACGAGTCTAGCTCATGGAGATCTTGAGGAAGCCGTCGTTGTGAAGTTTTGTCTCCCGATTTGTTGTAAGCACTGCTTGTGGGAGAGTGCCTTCATATATATAAACTACCTACATGTAGGTATTTCCATGGCTCCCAGTGTCCAGGATGGCGATAGCGACGTATGATTGGCCCCTTGATTATATCTGACAGCACTCCCGACCGTTAAGGATAGCGGGACAAGGAGGTGGCGTGCTTTCTCTGGGTTTGATTCTCCTGCCATTTGCATATATACGAACTACGGAGTAGGTATAGACCATCGATAGAGCGACGCTAAAGCATCATGGTGCCTTTCTCGTCACACAGCTTTGCGGGCACACAGTGACGGAAGCAACTATGAGACCCCAGGGATATATGAGGAGGAGCAGGGGAGTACACACCGTACAGTGCCGCAGCAGGTACTGCTCAGGACCTAGCAAGAGTTTCGACCGATGCGCTCTCGACGAGGTCATATGAGAGGGTAGAGCCTGGCGTTGAAACGGAGCTGGCAAGTCTCTAACATGGTGGTTTGAGGTTCAGCCACTCAGCCCTCTTTTGGCTCCCCTTGTGATTTACGCTAGGGTGAGGGGAAAGGGTGTGAAACAGGCGAGGGGAAACGCTTGACTGACCAATGGTGATGGGGATTAGGCGCTTGGATAGGAACCGTTTCTTTTTGACATGGGATGGCTAGTACGTTTAGGGGATCCGCTTACAAGAGAAGGCGGGAAGGAGAGGGCCAGAGAGCTGAGGGTTGAGGTTTTGAGATGAAACTTGGAGGAGCACCTCTCTTTGCTTGCACAGAGATGGTTGCCTCCTTGGTCACCAGCACCTTTTTCTTTTATTCCAGGCTACAGTCACTGATGCACCGATTGCGCCGTATCTTACTATTGGCAGGGACATGTTCGTTCTATCGGGCACTTACTTGCAAGCGCTCCGTTTGCATCTTATGCATCCGTGCTTAGCAGCTGCTTGATGCTTTGTCTACCAAATCTCCTTTATCTCTCCAACCGTTGGCCGCTTGGCATCAGGCAGTGCCGCGAACGCCCTCGTAAAGTTGTGGTACAATGATCGCATTGGTGTAGTTGATTCTCCGTACTTGGGAGGGCTTGTCACCATGCAGGCAATGAAGCGCAGCTGTCCGGCTTCCTTGGATAATGTACCGTACCTAAGCTGTGTATGCCTCTCTCGGGTTGGTTTCACGCGGCCGAACCCTGGGAGAGGGTGTAAGAAGGGGAAGGAGGTAGAGATGAAATCTTTGTGGGTGCGCAATATGCTTCGTAGCGGTGGCAGCCGTTTCGACCTCTTTCCTGGCTAGGTACTGAAAATCAGCGAGCGATAGCTCATGGGACCTGATTCTATTCTCTCCAGGTTTGTCTGCTAGGCTAAATCACCTTGGATTCTAGCGTGACTGGAGACTAAACTGCTTCATCAGGAAGTTTAAGCCTTTGGGGGAATGGAAAAAAGGGAAGGGAAAAGCCAAGTTGCGTTAGCCGTATGCTGCCGTTTTGACTCTAGAAGCGAGACTACCCCCGGCATGTCTTCTAAGCTATCTAGTAGCTTCCTTGTGGTGTGTTACGGATACCCATCATGAGCTTCACACACCTCAATACGATTGACGGATGACGACCGCCTCCTACTGCACCCCATCCATGCTGCGGAAGATACGTACATGTATGTATTCGCTACATGTATATCTGGGAGTGGCATGTTGTTACAGGACAGTTGCAAGGGGCCAGGCGGATCCGCCGCCGCCGCCTGTGCTCCGCAACGCGGGCGCTGTCCTGACTGAACCTGCAACTCTTTATCGGCATCTTCCATGCATTAGAGCCCGGCATCCTCATGGCTTAGAAAGGGAAAAGATTGAAGCCATGCTTCCCCCTTTGGACCGGTCCTCGCTTTTCAAGCCATTAGTTTTAGTCTTACTGGGCTTTTCCTGCCGGGGGCATCCCCTTCTCCTGGCCCTATCCCCGCTGAGCCTCCTGAATCATTCGCTCCAGTCGTTTGATGGAGCTGCTGCGTCTTCCACCGTAGCGGTCGCCTGGCCCGCTAATCACCAGTGCATACAAAGACCTTTGACGCCCCCCCCACTTGGCGAATTCGAACGACGCCACCAGCAACCACCTCGACCCCGCAGCCAGCCCAACTCGTGCTTCTTTTGTTTAACAGGCCAAGAGCTCCATATCACACTCACCTGCAGCCCGCTCAACCCATCCCTTCCTTCTTCGTCAAGGGCGAGGCCTGAGCGGATTTACCACTCTCCAAGCTCTCTAGATCTTGTCTGTCTTTAATAAAAGCAGCCACAGCTTTACACGTTCGCCGGTTTACTGTTGCTTGTTAGTCGACACTAGTTACCGATATCCAGCGCTTGCTGCGAGATCTCGCTGACCCGAGTTAGTTTGCCGTGTGGAGTTGGTTGTTAGACTGTTTGGCCGTCGATTGCTATCCGCACCTTGGCCTGTGGCATCGATTGAGAAACCTCAGCGCCTTTCGGAAGCTTGGTCCAATCCTCTCACTTTTGTGTTGCGTTTCGTCCTCATACGCTGCTCGAAGCGCCGAACGCCAGATCAGCATTCGATAAACATCACACATCGACTGGTCTCAAGTCGCGCAAGTCGCAAGTCTCTTCAGCATGTCCCGGTCGAACCCTCCCAATAATGCGTCGGCCTCGCGCAAAATCTCCTTCAACGTTAGCGAGCAGTATGACATTCAAGATGTCGTTGGTGAAGGAGCCTACGGAGTTGTCTGGTAAGTCAGCCCCCCTAGAGCTGTCCCACGGGGCTCGTCTCCGTGGCATTTCAGGGGCATGATGTTCTAACGCCTCCGGGCGCCAAACAGTTCGGCAATTCATAAGCCGTCGGGGCAAAAGGTCGCCATCAAGAAGATCACTCCTTTCGATCACTCCATGTTCTGTCTGAGAACCTTGCGAGAGATGAAACTTCTGCGCTATTTCAACCACGAAAACATCATCTCCATCCTCGACATTCAGAAGCCTCGGAATTATGAGAGCTTTAACGAGGTCTATCTCATTCAAGTATGTCCTGAGCCTTCCAGACGCCACCATCGCCCCATTTTGCGACTCGAAGATTCAAAAGAATGGCCATTATGCTAACGCATCGTCTTGCGCTTAGGAACTTATGGAGACGGACATGCACAGGGTTATTCGAACCCAGGATCTCTCAGACGACCATTGTCAATACTTCATCTACCAAACGCTGCGTGCGCTCAAGGCCATGCACTCGGCAAACGTCCTCCACCGAGACCTCAAGCCGTCCAACCTCTTGCTGAATGCCAATTGTGACCTTAAAGTCTGTGATTTTGGTTTGGCCAGATCCGCAGCTTCTCAGGAAGACAACTCGGGCTTCATGACGGAATATGTGGCCACTCGCTGGTACCGTGCGCCCGAAATCATGTTGACTTTCAAGGAGTATACCAAAGCAATCGACGTTTGGTCCGTAGGCTGCATCTTGGCCGAGATGCTCAGCGGCAAGCCACTATTCCCGGGCAAAGATTGTAAGCATAGATAGGGGATCCTGTTCACTCGAGGTCTGGAATTGGTTCAGGAATAAGCTAACCTGCCTGGCCCTTAGATCACCATCAACTGACACTTATCCTGGACGTGCTCGGAACTCCTACCATGGAGGACTATTATGGCATTAAATCTCGACGTGCGAGGGAATATATTCGCTCGCTACCTTTCAAGAAGAAGGTGCCGTTCCGGACGCTGTTCCCCAAGACGTCTGACTTGGCACTTGATCTCTTGGAGAAACTACTGGCTTTCAATCCTGTCAAACGAATCACAGTAGAGGATGCCCTGAAGCATCCCTATCTCGAACCATATCACGATCCTGATGACGAGCCAACTGCGCCCCCCATCCCGGAGGAATTCTTTGATTTCGACAAGCATAAGGATACCCTGAGCAAAGAGCAACTGAAGCAGCTGATTTACCAAGAGATTATGCGATAGAAGGCTCATCTTCCAGAGCATGATGAGTAGTGTTCCTTGGAGCACACGATGGCAAGAATAAAGGAGATGAATCTCAAGAAAGAGAAGAAAGAAAGAAGGGGATTGCCGTCACAGAAGCATCTCAAGCATATAGAGCATGATGCCGGCGATCCATTTGGAGGAAAAGCAAGGAACGATATATTGGTCGAGTCTGGAAGGGTGGGATGAATGGATAGGAAATTTCTAAGAAGAGCTGTGATGAGACATGAAATGAACAGATAGGCCATAGATGCCTTTCAGCTATTATTCAGAGCTGCTAGCGTCGTCCGTCAGCATCCAAAATACGACTTGGTAACTTCACCCCCAAAAATTTCAAGTGACGAATGCGTGGCTCGTGTCAAATTAGTACTTGGCGTATATCTGGGACATTACTGTTGGTCAAAATGTTGGTCTACAAGCATGGGATGAATGCCTACAATGTTTGGATGAAGTCTGATTCGTAGATTCGGCTTTGCTTTCTTAAAAAAAAAAAAAAAAGGAAAAGAAAGAAAGAAAGATTTTTTACACTCCTGTGCATTTACCTTTGTCTTCATTTTTCAATGGTATGTTCAAGCTTTTTGGCTTCTTGTGGTGGGTTGAAGAAGATGGACGTTTTTGGAATACCGTGTCTGACTGCGATTTGAGTTCGGCGCTGGTCGGGCATTTGTAGAATTTCAGCACTGCTGGCTGGTTTCGACGAAGCTGTGGGGGAAACCAATACAGTCTGCTGTGCATCTCTTTGGCCCGCCCGCCGCCGCCGCCAGCACTCTCTTAAAGAGGGCGGACAGGCCAGGGAGGCTCCGCTGTCAGCCAACACTGATGTGGCTTGCTAACTGTGCTCTTTTCCATCCAATGTCACCAATATTTCCTCGTCACTCCACACCTTTTACCTAGCACTAACCTACCTTATCTACCTTACTTATGCGGTAGCCACCTCACGTAGGTACATCCGTACCTTGGATCTTGACGACGCTCTGGCCTTGCCAAATACTCTCTTCTCTCTCTCTCTCTCTTCTTCACTTTCCATGGCCGTCCGGCATCTCTTCTACGGCTGGCGGGTCTTGTCTTTGGATACATCGTAACCTGAGCGGCTTATCATTAGACATCGGGAGACACAGGCCTACCATTGCTGGTGACTAGGCTATTGCTCCAACGACAGAGATCATACAAGCTCTCCTGGGGAGAAGAGAGACGGCATCATGTGGACGGGTTTGATGCGACGCTTTTCAACAGAAGACACGCAGGTTCCGAGCCAGTTAGACGAGTCGCACGATGGCCACCGTCACCACGCAGCTCTCAAGGACGGCGTCAACGATGTCTTCACACCGGTGATGCGCACCGCCAGCCCTTTTCGTCCTCCGCCGCTAGAGCCCGTCGTTTTGCATGGTTATAAGGATACCACCCCCGTCCAGGCGAGGTTGCTCACGCCTGTGGTGGCAGAAGAGATTCGCACCATGGTGCCCGAGCGGCTACGCATTACAGAGGACTGGCGGCTGGTCTACAGTCTTGAGCAAGACGGCACGAGTTTGGCGACTTTGTATCAGCGATGCAAGCCGTATGAGGGAATGAGGGTCGGTTTCGTGTTGGTGGTGAAAGATCAAGAGGGCGGGGTAAGCGAGTCTGATGAAGCGCTCTCTCATTCATTGATTGCCTTCCCTTTCTTAACGGCCCATCTTCCGGTATGAATCTCGGGAGCTGACGTAAAGATCAACAGACGTTCGGCGCCTACCTCTCCGAATATCCTCATCCAGCTCCCTCCTACTTTGGCAACGGCGAGTGCTTCTTATGGCGTGTTTCTACGCTGGCATCTCTGCCTCCACCGCCCTCCGCCGATACGACACATTTGACACGTAGCACGACACTTGCACCTCCACCACGATCTGGAACCTCGACGCCACGATCCGTGGATACGACACCCGGGATTCGCTTTAAAGCATTCCCTTACAGTGGCCTCAACGATTTCTATATCAATTGCGAGACGGGCTTCCTGAGCGTCGGATCCGGAGGTGGACACTACGGCCTGTGGCTTGACGACTCGCTCGATGTCGGCCATAGTGCGACCTGTGAGACGTTTGGGAACGAGCCGCTGAGTGATGCTGGGCCCAAGTTCAGTGTCATAGGCGTCGAAGTGTGGGTGATTGGCGCGTGATGACGCACGTCTTCCTCTCTATTCATATTTGCCGCAAGAATGAGAAGAAGCCGGGAAGCGCCGACCAGCCGCACCTACATCTGCCAGAATCTTGTATCTTACCTTTCTACTGTTCGACTATTCTCCTCCCTACTCAACGAATCACGCATCATACACAGGGGCGGGTTAGAGGCGTACGACCCAATGTCGGTTTAAACGTCCGCCACGAGCGTTGCAAGTCAAAGGATCTACTATTGCCTACGAGATGCTAGCTACAATGTACATGCCAGGAAAATCTAAGTCCTCTGAGGAGGGAAGCGCAGAGAGACGACTCGAATAAAGAGTCCGAATTAGCCACTCGGTGCTTAGATGGACGCTTTTATAGTATGATACCCAACCTAAATGAATAAACGCTATATCCCTTCATCCATTCATCTGCTGCTTAATGCTTCGTAAACGTACTTTTGGGATAGTTGTTCCCTTTGAGGAGCCCCGTCTAGCATTGACGTCCAACTGTGTTTCCCGTATTGATGGTACCTTTTTCTCCTGTTACTCTCGGCCCAGCTACGTCAGTTTCTCCTCTTGAAATGCTACTATTCCCTCCAAGACTCCTCCGGGCGTGGGCGTCTCCGCGCAGACATCAGGCTCGAAGCCGAAGTTCTTAATGAGATAATTTCTCGTAGTAGGGCCAATGGTAGCAATGAATGTTGTATTGTCTCGTCGACTAGGCACAAACTTTCCCGTAGCATCATCTAGAAGGCCAAGTCCACGAAGCATGCTATCGCAGCCGGTGGGCGAGAAGACGACAATCCAACGAGGGCGAGCAGGATCCGTCCTGCTTAAAATGGCCGCAAAGTCGTCCGGGAATGACTGCATCACTCCTGTTCCATACACAACCTCCTCGGTGACTTGTATCCTCCTGTTGGTAGGCAGGGATGGGTCCATCAAGGTACGTGGGATTACGTCTCTGCGCTGCTCTCCCACGAGGAAAAGCAGCGGAGGCAACTCGGGACGATCCTTGCCATACCACTCAGCATAGTGATCGAGGATGAACTGAGCGAGAGCATCACCGTTCCCCGTGTGGCTGCCGAAGATCTGGAGAGGTGGCTGCTGACGGACAGCTTGAAGGGCGCGCGTGGTAGCGGGGCCTACACTGTAGATGGGAATGTCCTGTAGGTGAGGCCACCCCGGAGCACCTTTGGTTTCCACATGTTAGCAAGGGACTTTGCAGTCAGAATGGAGCTTCCATTGCCGAGAGGCTTTTGCCTAACCTTTTGCCGCCTCGTCTTCCCCCACGATGCGCGCAAAAGCTTCTACCGCCCTTTGCGAGGTGAAGATGAGCCCGCCGAATTCGCAATGCGGGCTTCTCCCAATACGCTCCTGGCGAAGTAAGTTTCGGAGCACATTTAACCCTCTTTCCTCAAACTTATGCTCTAGGACAGGTACGAAAGACGGCTCGAATGCTGGGGTATGGTTTGGGGCTGAGAGCAGCTCCTCGTACGAATCGGATGGGCTAGACTTTGTCTTGAGGAGCAGTACCGGCACGGGCTGAGAATGGAATGCGGAATTTGACGGTGGAGATGTCGTTGACATGGTGAATTAGAATAGGATCCTTGGTGACGGCTGCAACCACCGATGGAGGAAGTCCTAGGGCATGAGCTTCCAGCGCTCTTAAAGAGTGTTATGTGGAAATATATGTTTTGGAGAGATGATCGGGTTTACGCTGTAAGTGGGTTTACTTGGAATGAGCTGTGTCGTTCTCGGCTGATCTCAATTACGCTCGGGTTAGCGGCGAAAAGCCGTCAGCATAGAAGAATACGCATCAGCTATCGCGGTGTAGTACATAAAATTTAGGACGCTACTGAGATAATCTGGACGTGGAGAGATGACGGTTAACATCTTTGAAGGTGGCGGCTAGAACGGGTTTGCAGGGGCATCTACAGCTTTATCGATAAGCAGAATATCATCCCAGCTTTGCCAGGCTAGTGAGAGTGTTCTCGAACGGTGGCTGACAAATAATTCGGAATTGCTTTTCTATTGTCAATTCACCCTCCTTCAATCATACCACTCCTTTTGTATCATTTCTGAGGCACGGTGTTGATCGACTTTGCGGCTGCCGGTCGATGTCTTGTTAGTACGCCAGAAGCGATCGACAAGGAGCGAGAGTTGGGTCTCGCTTACGGCCATCGACGATGGTGGAAGAGGCACCGTATCGCAACGCCACGACGGCTGCGCCGACTCCGGGGCTTTCGGCGCCTTCAGACCCAGTCGTCGCTGAGCAGCAACCGAAGAAATTTCCCAAGGGAGTGGTGCTTGGGAAAGACGGCAAGCCGTGAGTTTTTTTTTCCTCCCTCTTGAGCAAAATCATGTTTCTATCTAGATGTCCAACAAGCAAGGAGAAGATACAATCAGTAACAATATATTGTCTTTAAAGATGTCGAAGCTGCACTTCGTTCGCCGCGTGGGCAGCGCAGGCCAAGGACAAGACCAAAAATGACGCTGCTGCCAGAGGCAGAGCGGTATCTACAGCCGCGGTGACCTCCGGTCCTCCGGCTGACTGTCCCCCGGACGTCGAGACTCTTGGCCGGAGCACCTGGACCCTTCTTCACTCCATCGCGGCGACATATCCAGAAAGCCCCTCCCGGACGCAGCAGTCGGATCTCCTGAGCTTTGTCGGCCTATTCTCCAAGCTGTATCCGTGCTGGGTATGTGCCGAGGACTTTCAGAGCTACCTGGCTCGGCAAAAGCCTCAGGTAGCCAGCCGCGACGAGTTTTCGCAATGGTTATGCCGTGCGCACAACGACGTCAACAGGAAGCTGGGCAAGCCGGAGTTTGACTGCTCGCGCTGGGACGAGCGTTGGCGGACGGGCTGGAAAGACGGGCGATGCGACTGATGGACGGGGGATGCTATACTGATAAGGGATTGCGTACGATTTGGAAGAGGCATGTCTATGTACGATTATAAGCGAGATGGACTGATCACGGCGAATCACGACTGGCGTTTGGGAAAACTGGGAATGAGGGCCATAGAAGAATCTCACACGTTACGATGCCGGATGGGACGAATTTCAATGCAGGTAGGGATAACGTCTCATGTCTGTATGTGCATGGTGGCGAGACAGTCTACCGTATGTATCAATAGCACACAACTCTTCACTCAACACGAAGTTCGTCTTCAAGCAACATAAACGCGAGAGCTAAACCATTGGTGCTGTGAGGAAAATGATACGGAAAGGTAGGTAGGCCTAGAGCACTAGCCCTGATTGACTTCCGCTGCAAAGGTCCGTGGTGGAAACTCATGATCGTGATTGATGGCGTGAGTCCCCTTGACATGGCATGTCTGGGAGGGACCGAAACTACCAAGATACTAGTACGTTATCGGAGGGTCCGGCAATTGCTTGCGTAAACATCCCAGCGCGCACAGGCGAGACACCGGCGAGTGGCTCGCACTCTCTTTGGCAGGCTCCACGGAGCGTGCCGAGAGGCACCCATGATTGTTTCGCCTTGTTATCCGCAGCCCCATCAGCCGGCGACCGGATACATGTACCCACGGAGGGAGAGAAAAAAAAAAAAGAACTAGGTTTACTTGTAGCTTGTGCCCGGTCCTTCTCTGCGTCCTTATTAGCCGATAGCGGCTGCTTCAAAGAGACGCATTAGCTGCGCGCATGGGGCAACCGTATATGGCCTTATCACCCACCTGCTCGATTACATCATTATCACCACAGAGGCGCGTCTAAAGTGAGCTCATGCTTGCTCGTCGAACGAGCGGCTCCGGCCAATGACGACTTCTTTGGGAGGAGCTCTTCTTCAAGTCGGGCCAGCGGCGGATGGGAGATGCTCAAAGACAGAACAAATACTAAATACTAAATATCAATCATCCTTATCTCGCTCTATTCCCCCTACCAATCTTTTCTGCCGCATACTGAGGGCTACAAAGCTACTGATCCTGCGAGCAGAAGAAGCCTTTCTCTTTCCTCATAATAATTGCATATATTAGCACTCTTTACTGCTGAGGGGGCAATTGCGAGATTTGTTACTACATAGTTCTGTCAAGATATTTGGCCAAGCTCCTCCTCCTCCTCCTCCCCCTCCTCCTTCTCGAACCTCGAATCCAACCACAAAACGACACTGCACCTAAGCCATGGTGGACATTCGCGTGCAGAATCTTGAGAAGCCTATAGACGTTGCCGAGTATCTCTTCCGCCGGCTTCACGAAATCGGCGTCCGCTCGGTTCATGGTCTTCCCGGCGATTACAATCTTGTGGCTTTGGATTATCTGCCATCATGCGGCCTGAAGTGGGTTGGCAGTGTGAATGAGCTCAATGCTGGTGAGTTTCAGGAATAAACATGGCGCCAATGTGTCAACCGCGGGCACTCGCTGTCCGCCCCCAGAGGCATTCGTTAACTGACCTCCTTCAGCCTATGCTGCCGACGGGTATGCTCGTGTTAAGAAGATAGGCGCCCTCATCACCACTTTCGGCGTTGGAGAGCTTTCAGCCATCAACGGTATTGCCGGTGCCTTTTCAGAGCATATTCCGGTTGTGCACATCGTTGGCTGCCCTTCCACCATTTCCCAGCGAAGCGGCATGTTGCTCCATCACACCCTTGGAAATGGCGACTTCAATGTCTTCGCCAATATGAGCGCTCAGATCTCCTGCGAAGTGGCCAAGCTCAATAATCCAGCCGAGATTGCCGCCCAGATCGACCATGCCCTCCGAGAGTGCTTTATCCGGTCCCGCCCTGTTTACATCATGCTCCCAACGGACATGGTCCAGGCCAAAGTCGAAGGCGCTAGGTTGAACCAGCCCATTGACTTGTCTGAGCCTGTCAATGAACCCGAGAGAGAAGCATACGTCGTCGACGTTGTGCTCAAGTATCTACGAGCTGCACAGAGACCTATTATCCTTGTTGATGCTTGCGCAATTCGCCACCGGGTCCTTGACGAGGTTCACGATCTCATCGACAAGACAAATCTTCCTGTTTATGTCACCCCTATGGGCAAGAGCGCCGTGAATGAAGAGCATCCAACGTATGGTGGCGTCTACGCTGGCGATGGCTCACACCCACCCCAAGTTAAGGATATCGTAGAGTCATCGGATCTCATCTTGACAATTGGCGCTCTCAAGGTATGAAAACTATCCCGACCTGAATCCTTCACGCCGCATATGGTGATGCCTTGGCTAAAATCAAAGGACCCCTCTAGAGTGACTTCAATACCGCCGGCTTCTCCTACCGCACCTCACAACTGAATACCATCGACCTTCATAGCGACCATTGCGTGGTCAAGTATTCGACTTATCCAGGCGTTCGGATGAAGGGTGTACTGCGACAAGTCATCAATAAGATCAGTCCGGCAGAGATTCGTGTCCAGCCACCTCCGGTTGTTCAGAACGAAGTCACCAAGAATCTGGATGATTCGTCCACCATTACGCAGGCTTGGTTTTGGCCACGCGTAGGGGAATTCCTCAAGCAAAACGACATTGTCGTTACGGAGACTGGCACAGCCAACTTTGGCATCTGGGACACCAAGTTCCCTGCGGGTGTCACTGCGCTTAGTCAAGTCCTCTGGGGAAGTATCGGCTGGTCGGTTGGAGCTTGTCAGGGTACTGCTCTCGCGGCTGCTGATTCAGGTAGCAACCGCAGAACTGTCCTCTTTGTTGGCGATGGCTCATTCCAGCTTACCGCCCAAGAGCTAAGCACCATGATTCGTCTCAAACTGAAACCCATCATGTGAGTCACCGCTATGGCCCGAGGCCACCAAACTCCAAGATTCATATCGCGCGTCTATGCTAATGTGATGGAAACCCTAGCTTCGTGATATGCAACGATGGATTTACCATTGAGCGCTTCATTCACGGTATGGAAGCCGAGTACAATGACATTGCTGGCTGGGATTACAAGGCTCTGGTTGATGTCTTTGGCGGATCTCAGACTGCAAAGAAATTTGTCATCAAGACCAAGGATGCGCTGGAGAAGCTCCTCACGGATTCTTCGTTTAATGCAGCGAATTGTCTTCAGTTTGTGGAGCTATATATGCCTAAGCAGGACGCCCCTAGAGCATTGATCATGACTGCGGAAGCCAGTGCAAGGAATAACGCCAAAAAGGATTAACAGTAAACAAGACGATACCTGGTGGGTTCGTTCGCTAGATGAATAGACCTAGAATGCACACCACAACCCGCATCAAACGTGGATTCTTTTTCTAAAGAACCGGGAAACGGGGCCTAGAAATGCTAGAATGACTGATGATCTACTTCTTATAATACATTCCTAATATAAATTCGAATTTTATTGGAACAGCCAGCAAGCAATTCGTATATCAGGTCCGATCGATCACATGACGTGCTGAATTAGATAAGGTAGCAAGAGAGATTGCAACGATAAGCACTTGGTACTTGAATTTTTTTTTTTAGAAACGGACTGGAGACTTGGGCGTTATCGAGCTTGCTAATGTACTGATACGTCCTAGGTTGGTGGTCCTTTTACGGTAAGTACTAGCAGATAGGTACTGAAGTACCTTAGGTATTCTGGCCCACTAGCCGTCTCCTTCTGGGAAGCTCAAATGCCTTGTAGCTGCGCCAGCCTACAAGCTCACATCGTATTCAGCATATGAAAAGTAATTGACTTGCAGTTTTCATTGCTCAGACTTGCAGCATCAAGGACCTGTCAATCAGAATGGCAGAGGCTATGTCGAAAAGGAAACAAGGGCCTAATGCCTCCGAGGCCCCCGCGGTGAAAAAGAGAAAGGTATTTTGCTTGCTTGCTTGCTTACTGTTGATGGAAAGATGCCACAAGATCTTATGCTGTCAATCAAAGTCTACCTCACGCTTATCACAGCGGCATTGTTCATTTGCCTTTATAGCTAACGCAAGGCTTCACATACTAGGAAGGCACAAGTGGAAGATGGAAGACACCAGCTCAAAAGGCGAAGCAGGCTGAGAGAGTAGAAATGGGCACTGCGCTTGATGTGGGCGACGAGGGCATATGGGTAACTTACGCCAGAGGAATGAAAGGAAAGGCAGTGAGAGAGTTTAAAGCTATGTGCGAAGAGGTAAACCATAAAACTCTCGTTCTCACACTCTGGGACAGACGAGATCGAGCTTGCTTAGCCTTGAGCCTCACTTTTGATTGGCACTGACGATGATATAGTACGGCGAAAGGATGTACGGTATTAAACCGCCGGCTGATGAAGGGGCTGAAACTGAAGACACTGAAGAGAAGGATATTGAATTATCCATCCAACAAGAGCTTAGCAAGATGAAGGCGCCTCGGAAGCCCCAAGTAAGAGGCGTCTTTTCGCCGGTGTCAGTTGGTATCGAGTGCGTTTTCTTCATGAAAACAATGAAGCCAGTAGAACCCGACCAGCTGGTTCTCCAGATATGCAAGGATGCAAAGGAGTGTCCTCATCCTAACGACCGCAAATGCCGATATATTAACCGGCTGACTCCGGTCTTAGATACGGACAAGGCAACGGAGCAGGGGGTCAGACGGGTAGCACGAAAAGTTCTTGCGTCTTGGTTCAAACTCAAGGACGAAGAAGAGGAGCAGGAGCAGGAAAAAGAAAAGAAGCAACCTGAGCCGGAGACCAAGTCGGATAAAGAAAATCAGGTCACTACGGCGATTGAGACGAAACCGGAACAAACCGCGGCGACTCCCGCTGTTACAGTAAGCCAACCTTGGAGAAAAATGATTTCTCTTCCTTTGAAATGGAAAGGGCTTGACTAACAGTGCATGCATCTGCCAGTATGCCATACGGCACACCATCAGAAACCATACTATGCTCAAGTCAGATGTCGTCATCAAAATGATTGCCGGCATGATCAAGCCCGAACACAAGGTCAACCTCGGAAGTCCGGACAAAGTCATTCTTATTGAGATATTCCAGGTTTGTCATATACTAACATCCTTTTCCACCCAAGCAAAGTAATGAGAAGAAAGCAGAAGCTGATACAAGCTAGATGTTTTGCGGAGTATCTGTAGTTGACGGCAAGGAGTGGGAAGAGCTCAAGCGATACAACATAAATGCTCTATACGATATGACAGGGCAACAGAAGAGTGGCATTAGGGCAAAGTCGGAGAATCCTAGCTAAGGCTCAGAGACAGTCTAGTAGACCCTTGTACGCTGTGAATGAGGCAAGGTGAGAAGGGTTGTAAGTTTGAAATGGACCCGACTCAGCATTAATGCTATTAGACGTCGATTGTCGGCCGGTCTAGCCTTAAAAAGCCCAGTGAGGGCAGCCAAATATTACGTCAGGATATAAATTGAACGAATAGTTTGATGAGACACTCAAAAGTTCGTAAAACCCATGCAATACTCTATATGTCTTCTCGTATCCCTTGGCGACTTTCCGTCCGTAGTCTTTAATGCGAGCATCGAAGGCATATAGAATTGCTCTTGCTAGCCGGCGAAGCGCCATACCCTCCATCCCTCCCCTGAAACCCCCCCCCCCCCCGGCGGGCGGGGTTCCCTTGTTCTTTGATTGCGGAAGTATAAGTAGGGGACAGAGGAGGATTGGAAGCGTGGCTCGGCACACGTCTGTTTATGCTATGACTGGTCGCACGGGCTATCGCTGCCAAGGTCTTCGTCGCGTGGCAATTGGAAACCCATTAGTCCAATAAGGTTTCCTACTGGACCAGCCATACCTCCTTGGCTTTTGAAGCTTTCAAGTAAATTCTTAGCCAAATTGTAGTCAATATCGACTTCATCATCATCATCATTCTCAGCATCAGTAAATGAACAACTGTTATGCTCTTGCGGCGCTCGATTCTCATCCGAAGTCTCTCCCGATTTTAAAGAAAACGAAGTGTTGTTTGGAGGGTCAAGCTGAAGAGTGCCATATTGCCTGAGTTCAGCCTCCATCCGGGAAGCAAGGTCTTGTACTTCACGACGTTCTTCCGCATCGCTGTCCGTGCGTAATGTATCATCATCTGGCTGATGATCTGCCCTTTCATTTTTGCCCGTCCACGAGCTTTCAGATTCCGCTGCTGTGATGCCCATCATCTCTTTCATCATCTTTGAGAAGGCATCTCCGTCGAAGCTAACTTCATCATCGTCTTCGACATAGCCATTTTCGTCGTCGTCGTCGTCGTCGTCATCATCATTATCCATGTCCATTCTGTCAAGCTCAGCACCTTCCAACCCTGCATCGTCATCGTTCAGAAAAGCCTCAAAGCGGGAGACAATTTTTCTTAGATTCTCTTGAGTCTGAGCTTCGCCAAAGCCGGAGGCGCCCTTTGCAGACCCCTGGGCTTGCTGACCTTCTAGCTCGCGCTCGAAATCTTCATAGTTAATGTCAAGCCAAGCATCGTCGTCATCTCGGTCAACATGATTCCAAGATTTCATATCCTCATCAGATGGTAAAACTGAGCTGCCATCCTCCTCAAGATCAGCCAATAAAATAGCCAGCTCACGGACAATTCTGCTCTTGCTATTCTCTGCATCCATGGCTAGCATCTCAAATCCACAAGTAACCTTCATGCCAATTTCTATTCTTTCAAATCGTTTCTGTTCCTCTTTTGACCGTTGCCCCAAGTGTGTGGCGTCTCGCAGTAAGGCATCCCATCTAGGTGGGGCTTCAAACATTTGAGACTTAAGCTGAGCGAAAAGGGTTTTACTAAATCTTACACTAACTGTGACGAGGTCTTCCGGAGGAAACTTGAGCGGTTCTGAAGGAGAAAGAAGAGGCTTCAGCGCATTGGGATCTCTGAGATAGAAACGCTCAACAGCAGGGGCGATGGACTTTGGAAGACTGTGCAAGACATAGGCTAACTTTCGAGGGATAGTGATGAGAGAATGATGCAGGGAGTTGGAAATCTGCTCCGGATACTTCTTCAACCTATGAAACGCTTCGGAGTCGATGCTAGGAAGATGAACAAGGGCGTCTTTGTTTGATCGCAAAAATGAAACCGCTTGTCGAAGCGACAAGTGGTTAGACTGGGTAAGCAGATCCGACTCTTCCTCGCTCTTGTAGCTGAGTGGTATGAGAAAAATCTTTCCTAGATGGATCCAAACACGATAGCGATCGAATTCCGGACTCAACCACTTGGGAAGGACATTAGCTGCTTCTATCAAGAGAAATTCACCATCAGAATCCGCAACCCTTATCCAGAGATTCGGATGGGCTTTGGTCAATTCGCAGAGCATGTAGACAATAAGCCACTCGTCTTCAATAGCATCTCCATAATCTGTGGTGCCCTGCAGGAAAAGAAGGCCTAGAAGGTGGCTATTAGATATAGCTTTGGACGTAGGCCCATTGGGTCTTCAGTGCAGCACTCACCATCTGCGCTTTTAAGCGAAAGTCGAAAGTCTTCACGCTGCCAAATGTAATCTTTCGTGAGTGACCGGGCGAGTTGCTCGGCTGCTTTTCGGATCTCTTCGAGATCAGCACGTGTCTTCCGAGCTTCATGCTGTTGGTCATCTATCACGAAGAGCATGTACTCGACGTTGTTTGCAGGTAGCTGCGGCGACAGTCCCTGTTCCACTGATATTGACATTATTGCGCATTTTACGGCAAGCAAGGTTGCCTGTGCTTATCCATGGGCATCACTACCGTAGAATGGGGACTGAACTGTAAAGAATGCTTCCCGTATGTCTGACGCAGTCGTAATTGATTCAGAGCTGTGAATTGACACGAGTAGACCTTAACAAAAAGAGTAGATGCTGCTTAGTATTCAAGAGCCCCACGCCTGCAAGGCCTTTCGTCCTATAGGTCCCCGGCATATTAGCTTTTCAACATCGATGCAGCCTAACAAATAAGGGCTAGAGGCATTTCAAGCAACGTACCTGTGAAACTTGTACCGATTTTCTGTAAACCAAAATGCGAAAGCCTGATATCAGTGCTTATACTGGCTGCCGAATGTTATATGCCTATGCTTACAAGATTTGAGAATGCAAAAACAGAAACAAATACTTAATATAGAGAGGTACGGCTAGAGTGATGGCACAAGGATGGCAGGTTAGGCACCTAGTAGGTATTAGATATTGTTAAGAGTCCTACAGGACTGATATACTACCTAGTAATGATCAATGCCATGCTTTCTAGGTGCGCAGACCTCAGTAACACTGCTAGTAGTAGTCCTGGCCTGATAAGGCACCTCTCTAGCAGGCACGGAGTACCCCCTACAAATCAGGTGCTAGACGGTGCTAGCAACATTTAATACCTTTAGAGGTACTATCTACCTAGGTAAGGCAGTAAGCCAAAACCAATGGAACACTAAACTTTAGGTACTATAGTCGCCATTACCCCACGACGCGCTTAGGCGCGTAGGCGCGCTATTGGAAGAACGATTAATGGGTTTCGAGAAGCTGGACCTCTTCGCACTGCTTATCGGCTGTGAAGGACATGCAGGATGCATATGATGTTGAATGCGGTGCTGCTAGCAGTTTACCATGATAACAAACCTTGCCGTTTCTCATCATTCCCTTCAATATTCTCGACACTCGATTCTGGATCGTCACGTTCTATAGGCTAGCCTGGCCACGAGTAGCCATCCGCCATGGCTCCCATCAAACGAGCACGAGCTGCTACAAACGATCAACAGAGAGATGACATCGACAACGTTTCTGGAGCGCGCTCCTCACTGGTGGATGGGTTGCAGCCGGTAAATTATCCCGAGGCACCAGAGGGAAAATCAGCTAGCTAATAGTGGTGGTAGAGGAAAAAAGTACGGTTATCCATTGACGGCACACCTGATGCCTCGAGTGCAGCGGCAGACGCTAGACAAGATGAAGACTCATCGAGTTCTGGGAGCGAAGACGAAGACGAGTCTAATTCCCCTGCATGTCCACCTCAAACACAGTATGAAGCTATGAGAGATAATGGCTTTCGGCATCTCGAGAACACAGATTGGGACGATCAACAAGCTACGCAGAAGATGATGCGCCGCACCACCACTCAGAATTTTGACAATATGGTCGCCGAAAGTGGTATTATTGAAAGTATCACATGCTTCAACTTTATGTGTCACGAGCGGTTGCATGTGGAGCTCGGTCCTCTGATCAACTTCATTGTCGGAGAAAACGGTAGCGGCAAGAGTGCGGTTCTGACAGCTCTGACTCTGTGCCTTGGTGGCAAAGCTAGCGACACCAACAGAGGTGGTAGCCTGAAATCCTTCGTCAAAGAGGGACGTGAGCACGGAAGCCTTGTTGTCAAGATCAAGAATGCCGGGTCAGATGCATACCAGCCTGATATATATGGATCATCGATCATCATTGAGCGTCACTTCTCTCGATCTGGTACTAGTGGGTTCAAGATCAAGACAGAACAAGGCAAGGTTGTCTCAACCAAGAAGCAAGAAGTTGAGGAGATATCCGAGTGGTATGCCTTGCAGATAGGGAATCCTCTTACTGTTCTCTCCCAGGACAATGCACGGCAGTTTCTAAACGCCGCGAGTCCAGCGCAGAAATATAAATATTTCGTTTCCGGCGTTCAGCTCGAGCAGCTGGACAATGACTACAAAATGTCACAAGACACGCTGGACAAGACACTTATCCTCCGGGACGATCTGGACGAAAGGATATCCCATGTCAAAAAAGAGATGGAAGATGCACAGAGACTTGCCGACATCGCCCAGAAGAACCAAGGTCTTCGTGAGAAAGCGAGACATTACATCAATCAGCTTGTTTGGTCGCAAGTGGTCGAGCGAGAAAGAGAGTTAGAGCAACGCAACGCTGATCTAGCCAGACGTGACAATGAATTAATCAGGTTGGAACAAGAGTGTGAGAAGACGACGAATGACCTGATTCAAGAAGAGGAGAAACTAGCCCGGGTCCAAGAGGCTCGTGAAGCTCTCACCAACGAGGAAAACACCTTCGAAGAGAAGATACTTGAGGCTGAGGCTGCCTGGAATGACGCTAAGAAGAAACAAGCCGAATTGCAACGAGAAGAACGAGATGCTTATGTACGACTAAAAACTTTGCGAACGGACATCCAGTCCTGCGAGGATAAAATCAAGGAGGAAGAAAAGCGACTTGATGGCTCAACGGGCTCTGCACGAGCGCAGAAAGACCAGGAGCTTTCTGAGGCACAAGCACAGGAAAAGAGGTTAAGTGATCAGATAATGGAAGCTAAGGCTGAGACATCCATACTGAAAGATAATATATCGGAAGCTAAGGAAGCTGTCAAAAAGGCAGATGGTTTCGTACAGCAAAAGCGGAAAGAACTGCTCGCAGCGCAGAAAGGCGTTCAGGAGTTGGAGCAGAGTAGCGGTTCGCCTTTTGATGGGTATGATCGGGACCTTATGAGGCTGTCCAAGGCGGCTGAGCAGGATACTGGATTTGAGACGACACCCGTGGGCCCGCTGGGTGTGCACATTACACTTCGAAAACCAGAATGGTCGGCCTTGTTAGAAAAAACGCTTGGAGACACTTTGAATGCCTTCGTTGTGAAGAGCAAAAAGGACCATTCGAGGCTCTCAAATCTAATTCAGCGGTTGGGTTTGAGGAAGCAGCCGCCCATCTACATTGCTTACGGGGGCAGAATCGACACGGGTGCTCAGGAACCAGACGATGAATTCGACACCATCCTTAGGGTGTTGGAGTTTGACAACGAACTCGTTCGTTCACAGCTTATCATCAACCACCAGATTGAAAAAATAATCTTAGTTAAGGAACGCCTGGACGCGGAACGAGTGATGATTGACAACGAAGGCCCCCCACGAAATGTAACGGCTTGCATCTGCTTCCATGATGGCAAGGGCAAGCGCGGCCATGGACTGCGAATTACGAATCGTGCCGGAACTATCGGAACTAGTCCGATCACGCCGTCTGGTTTACGCCCGCGGATGCAATCAGATTCCGCTCAGCGATTAATTGTGCAAAAGGAGAACCTTAGACAGCTTGGTCTAGAGATGAAAGAACTAATGAACGAGGAACGGCAGGTACGCCAACGCCTCACTCGGTGCGAGTCCGATCTCAACGCGCATTACTCCACTATCAAGGATTTGGAAGATGACATTCGTCGAGTCCAGGCGGATATTCAACGGATTATGCTAGACTTGGATGCCTTCGAGGGCGTCGACGGGCGTCTTGTTGCATTGCGAGAGGATCGAGAGGCAAAACGCGCCGAGGAGGAACAGCTTGGCCTGCAGTATGGCAACTTGAGGTTGGAGAAGCGGGAGCTGAGCAAGAAGGTGGACGAAGCCAAAGAGCGACTTGACGCAGAAAAGGAAGTGCGAAAGGACCATCAGAGTCGTGTGGCGAAGGCAGACGACAAAGTCAAGAAGCATGAGGCTCTGCGAAAAATCGCAGTTGCCCAAAAGAACACTGCTTTTGAGAGACTCGATATTGAGAAGTCCGAGAAACGACGAGCAGAAGCCAAGCGGGACCAAAAAATTGCAGAGGTGGCCGACTTCACCCGACAGGCCCAACAAGCATCGCCAGTTCGTGTCCATATACCTGATGATGAGACATATGAAAGTCTCGAGATCAAATACCAAAGGGTTCGTGAGCAGATAAATCAGCGTGAAGCTCGGCAAGGAGCCACAGACCAGCAGATTTACGATCGGGCCATTGAGGCTAGAACGAGGTATGAGGACGTAATGAAGAAGACGCGAGACGTTGATGAGACCATTTCGAGTTTGAAGCAGGCGATTGAGCACCGACTTCATTTATGGAGGCAGTTTCAGAGGCAGATCAGTGCTCGAATACGAATTCAGTTCAGTTACCTCCTAGCTGAACGTGGGTTCAGAGGCAAGATAGACCTAGATCATCGAGCCAGGAGAGTCAACATTCAGATTGAGCCTGACAAGACCCGAAAGAGTGGATCAGGTCGCAATACTAAAACGTTGTCAGGAGGCGAGAAGTCCTTTTCATCAATATGCATGCTTCTCTCTGTGTGGGAAGCCATTGGCTCGCCGATCCGGTGCTTGGATGAATTCGACGTCTTTATGGACAATGTCAACCGAGCGATCAGCACTAATATGCTGGTAAGTTGCACTATCGACTGACCTAGGGGGTGTGCAAAAGAGGAAACTGACAAACCATGAAGGTGGATGCCGCCCGTCGGTCTGTATCGCGACAATACATCTTGATTACTCCGAATGCTATCGAAGGCCGAGCTAGATTAGATAAAGATGTCAAGATAATCCGGTTAGTTATAAATACCTTATGCAGCATAGTTCTTCGCAGCTAACCCCCATGATACAGCTTAACTGATCCTCGTCAGCGGACTCTCGTCTAGAATCCGCTGCTCGGAGGTGGGAAGATAGATGGCTGAAAAAGACATATCAGAGTTACGCATAATGCCAAGTTGCCCTTAGTCGCAGGCAGTCAGGAGAAGGTGGTATAAATATAAAAGCTAATACTCTAGAATTTCGGGGCGCCAGAGCTTTAGATGCTAGAAATAGTATACGTGACTCTTACGATTCTTTTTATTTTAGAAGATCAAGGCGTGACTGAAAGAGCACCAACTCTCCATGGAAGTCAGATAGGAATGCCTTTACTTCTTAGGACATTGATACCTGCATTGATCGTGAAGCCCGCCCATCGTCCCACGGATCCTATTGTTCCACCCACAGACTGAAGCTCACTCAGCCTTCTATGTAGAAATTTGCGAGTCTCAAGGAAGGACGGTGACCTGTCGTTGGTCATGAAAAGCTCAGTAGAGCTGTAAACCATAGAAAGAGCAGCCCTCTTGGTGTACCATGAGGGATCGACAGCTTTATCACCGGCCAAGAACCATATGTCATCCGACAAGGCTGCCAGCTCAGCTAGAGATTTGGGCAGATAAGTTGGCTGGGCCATGATGGCAAGCGCCTTTCCAAATGTCATGTCAGCTATCATGGCCAGGCTTTGGGGAGGAAAGATGCAGCGTCGTCACTGTTCTGGAGGAGAAGCTAACCTCTTGCCACCTATGTATAATCTCCTTGTTGCCCATCAAGCGATCCCACGTTAACGCAGCAACTTTGTCATCAATGCTTGCTAGGGCATGTTCCTCTAGTACTTCGTGGCTTCGAGAAAACAGCCTCTCACGCTGAGTGACAAGGTGGTAATGTATCAGACTGAATTGGCCGTCAGGCAGAATGCTAGCACTGATGTCTGGATATTCGGCATCGCGGACGCCGAGGCCAATGGCACGCTGAGAGAAACCATGTTCGGGAATGTGCTTGTAAGCTGCTGCCAGGATAGATTTATCGATGTCACCGAAAGGCCCCGGCGACTTTGGGTGATCGTAGGAGTGGTAGCTTCTCCGGCTGCATCGACGGGAAGAGTAGGCTATTGCTGTTGCGCGACGGGCGATTGGGCGGGTGGATCTAGCCAAGCACCTTGCTGTGCTAGAGATGCTATGTGAGGTCATGTCGCAAAATCTAATGTCTAGGCCGTGGTAACATTAAGATAATCTAGGCAACTCCTCGATATCAGGGAATGGTCACTGAGTCCAAAACTTTCAAAATGTTCGAACCGACTACGCCGCAGCAGAGTGGATCCTATCAGTACTACGAGGTAGGCAGTAGGCACCTTGAGGTCTAGGGTCGTGACATGTGGGAACAGTGAACGTAGGTACCTAGTGGTACTACTAGTAGGTACTGTACCTTAGTACTTACTATATCCATGTAGTTCTGCACTTCGCACTTTGTATGACGCTTTTGGCATGAAGTAGGTACGTACCTAAGACTGGTAGGCAGCACGCTGCGCGCATGTCGGATAATTTTCGACAACCTCTGAACTCGGCGTGCCGTGGGTAGAGCAGAACATTTATGGGTGGACACGCATACTTCCAAAGCTTGCATCAGTCTCGCTACCGACTTCGCCCACTAGTCCCGAGCATTTCCTTTTGTCAATAATGCTAGATGTGAATGAAGACCGACTGTAATCGTCAGACTGTACAGGCAGGTACCCTTGTGTTGGGTAGGCACTCAGATACCAATTATTAGCAACTTAGGGTGTGAAGAAACGATTTCCTCTACATGCGGATGAGTACTAACCGACGAAAATGCATTGAGGTTATGCTAGGCATTTGCGCGGTCAATCATCTTCTTCGCCCAATTGGCCCCGGCTTGGATGCGTTTATGTGTGACCCCGTTTGGGTTGCATCATGCAGCAGGGAGACAACTCAACCTCTGCGAGTTTTCTCAGGCAGTTTACAAGGAGATACGCTGAACCGTCCAACCAATCAGGACGAGATGCTACAAGAAGCTGAACGAAGGAGGGCGTAACCATGTCCGACTGCCAGTACCAGTACTAAGGGTCGGGACACCTGTCCTCGAGACATGTGCAGAACATGCCAGCATGCCCGATGCCGGTCTGATCTACGTAGTCGATTTGCCCGCACTGCTACTCGAACCAGTACCCCCGCTATTCAGGTACTCGGTACTCGGTAACTGTGTCCTTGCTTCGCGTTGCTTCCAGGTTGTACGGAGTTAGTAGTATCTTGCCTGATTTTCCTCCATAATAGGTATTTCCTAGAACTGCTAGACTCAATGTGATCAAGTGCGGAGTTCTCCTAGACTGTTTACTTGCTCGAACAACCTCCCCATGTATGGAGTATGTATGCCTATACGTTTCGGCCACTGCGCCCCAGCCGTGCCGAGCCTGCAGACCGCAAGCTTAAAGGCGTCGCCTGCCTGACCGATCTCCTCGGGTAGGGCACCTTAGTACTGCTATCTCTTTTATTACTCCGTAGTGCTTCGACAAAAGTCGTGCTCCGCACCGACGCTATGATCCACTTCCGGTTTGCTGTTCCCGTCGTGCAGTAGCCTCCCCAGCCGCTCCTGTGATGCTGTGCCTTTATTAGCCCACACGTGCTGGCCTAGGCTTGCCCATACGAGAACTTGCATGCTTTTCTCCGCCATTTCTCTCCTCTTCTCTCTCCCATTCCTCTGCAAGTATCAGGCGTCTCCAAAAGCAAGGGGGGAATCCGTTATCTAAAATAATTAATTTTCTGAGGTACTCCACCTGGTTATCACGTCCATTGTGCCGCCAAGCAGCATTGAATCCTCCGGTGCCAAAACATCTCTCCAACCGACGAAAACTGAAGGCGGGTGTGGCAGCTTCCTGGTGCAAGGGTGCACTGTTCCTCCTCATTCTCGGAACCGAGCGGTGCAATCAACGTCTATCGCAGCTCTCAACGAAGCCTAGGACCAGCATAATTCCCCGGGTTCAATCCATGCTAAAATTGACGTACGTACCTTTACGCGGCTGGCACATCCCGCGAGACAGGGCTTTGCTGGCCACCCTCACAGGCGCCACCACTCCCATGGCTGCTCCCACTTGCTCTCACTCGCTCCCACTCCCATCACCTCGCAAAGTTGCCTGCTGGCGAGCTGTACGCCACGCATGGAAGCCGTCTCGATAGAGCGACGTGCATGCATACACACACATCCGCTACTACCACACATGCTTTGCGAACTTCCCTCCTCGCTTGACTTGGATGATCCCAACTTTCGACCAACGAGGCACGCCGACACCCCCTGCACCATCACCTTTCGGGATGTCTTCTCTTTGTCCTTTTTTTTTTTATTTTCATCTCTTTTAATTTTTTTTACTTTTATTTATTTATTCTTTTCCTCGTTTTTTTTTAAAAAAAAATTTTTATTTTTTTTTTTTTATTTTTTTTTATTTTTTTTATTTTTTTTTATTTTTTTTTTTTTTTAATTTTTTTTTTTTTTTGCCTTTTATCTTTTCCTTTCGGTCTACTTCAAGCTACCTGAATCTTCCCCTCTGGCCTCCTACCTACCTTGCCTTAGGTTGTACCTCTGAGGAGGTACTGTTTCCTTACCATGTATGAGTACCTCTTCCCACCTTTCCCATGTTCCTTGGCCACTACTACTTACCGCAAGGTACAGAGTACTATCTCAGCTGTTAGTGAGAGTTGCTAGCAGCAGTACTACGTTTTAGGTAGTAGTCACAGCTTGCAGCTCTGGCCCCCCCTCGTCCTCACTCAGCCTCTGCACGCTCATTCGTCGCCTGCTCCCCTCCCTCTCCAGTCCGCGCGTTCTTTTTCCTTCTCACCTTCTGGCTTGACGGCATATCATGCGCCGCCATTGTCCTACCCCCTCCCCCAATTGCGACTTACTGCAGCCCGCTCGCGTCTATGCGAGATCCGTTCTGTTGTGCTGACTGCTGTGGCTTGCCCTTTCTCCAGAAGTCGCCCATAATTCTGCCGTCGTCGCGACCTGGCTCGAGCTGCCCTCCAATCTGTTGAGACACCCAGCTGCCTTCGACTGCGCGACAAGGCTCAAGGCACAAGGCACAAAGCCCTTCTCCTCCTTTATAACGCATAAATCGCCATGGGTACGTCTTCCTTTCTGTCTCTATCTGATCAATTTCTCTTTGTCCATCTTGCCCAATCGACTACTTCCTACGTTACCCACAGCTCTTCGGCCTTCTTTGCAGTTTTGCACCAAACCTTGCTCTGTCTTTTCTGCTCCAGACGCGTGCTGCCAGTCTCGGCGCCGTCTTCACTGGGTAGACTTTACAGCCCTCCCAGCTTTTTTTTTTTTTTTGTCCGGCCTGGCAAAGCCGCCACAAAAAAGTTTTGGCTTCATTCAACGTGATACCAGTTTGGATGTAACTTGTTGCCCCATTGCCGGCCGATACTTCCTTTTGGGCGCTTTCTCTCGCCTCTTCTCTCCTCCATACACTGCATTATCATTGACCCCCTTACCTGCATGTCCTCCCGCCTTGCTACTCCGCATGCCTCTCATCTCTTTACACCCCACCACTACCTGGGTACACAGCTGTTATTTCAATCAAGCCGTCTTTTTCTCTATCTCTTCCTAACCCATTTACCCTGCTTCGACGAGGGCTCTCAGCGCTAGGTTTCTAACTTTTCTCTTTAGCTGACTCCGGCGATAACTATCGACCAGTAAGTCTGCATCCTTTACTTGGGCTCTCCTTTCGCTACACCCATTCACCCTTGCGCTGGTGCTTGCCAATCTAGGTGGCCGAGCTGCTTTACCTTTGAGACGAGTCCTACAACACCACCCCGCAGAGGCTACCTTGACCTATGCCGACGCCTACAGGGGCGTCGCCGGGCAGCGGTATGTTGCGAGGTGAGGCTGTAGCCGGATTATCATGTCCAGCCATCTAGCTTCATCACTAGGCCGGACACTCTACTCAAACCGAAATGTGCCCCGTCACAGACTTCTTTACCCAGTCATGACTGAGTTGCCACATCGAGTAATTTGTGGCTCGAACGTACATCCGATAACTCATTCATATAAGCCTGTCACCGAACCACCCCAGTCAACTGACACTGCATTCCACGTATGCTTCGAGCTGCGGTACTAACTGTCTAATAGCGTGAGAGGTCGCGTTCTCCAAGACGACGTTCTAGGAGCCCGGGTCGGCAATCTCGTCGGCGATCTTATTCGCCCCGTAGCAGATCAAATAGCCGGGACGACTATCGACGAGGTCGTGAGCGTACTCCAATGACCGGAGCAGGAGCAGCACCAGCGGGCGGCCCCGCCGGCGGTTACGGTGGCCAGGCGCCGCATCGATCTTACGAAGAGCGGGCCGCTGCTAGAGAACAGATGATGAGTAACATTCGCGAAACCTCTCAGCAAGACCGTCGGGTCTATGTCGGCAATCTTTCATACGATGTTAAGTGGCACCACCTTAAGGATTTTATGAGACAGGGTGAGATGAGATTCTTTGAATGCGGACAAGGCCACATCTGGGACTGACGAGAGGGTGTGACGTAGCCGGAGAGGTACTCTTCGCCGACGTGCTATTGCTTCCAAACGGAATGTCGAAGGTGGGCTTCATCGCGTAGCTTTGGTTGGCTTTCTTTTGTAGTTTTCTTCCCTCTTGGTCTTGATGGATGGTTGGGTTGACGGGTTGGGACGATGTCCTCGGAATAATTGTAGGGTTGCGGGTAAGTCTCTCTTTTTATCCTTGCTGCATCTGTTCGTCATTGCTCACGCCTGTGTTAAAGAATAGTGGAATATGCTACCAGGGAGCAAGCGCAGCAGGCTGTTGCCCAACTCAGTAATCAAAACCTAATGGGCCGCCTTGTCTATGTTCGAGAGGTTGTTCACCCCCCAAAATTTCTAGAAACTAGCAGTCTGTGTTGACTTTTTCTCCCTTTGCCGCTTTTAGGATCGCGAGGCCGAACCACGGTTTATTGGTGCTACTGGCGCCAACTCTCGTGGCGGTTATGGAGGCGGCATGCCTGGCTTTAATCCCGGGTATGGCGGTGGTCCAGCCGGCGGTGCTGGTGCAGGCGGCGGTGGCCGTCAAATATATGTTGCTAACGTCTGTTCACTCCCTCCGTACTTTACCAAGATGCGGATGATAGCTGACATCCTTTAGCTTCCCTACAACGTCGGCTGGCAAGATCTGAAAGACCTCTTCCGACAAGCCGGTAAGCCGTTGCTGCTAAATCATGAGCATAGTCCTTGGCCTTGTAAAGACTAATCCGCCGGCAGCCCGAATTGGAGGGGTGGTGCGTGCTGATGTGCATGCTGGCCCTGATGGCAGGCCTAAAGGTTCGGGCATTGTCGTTTTTGAGAGCCCCGATGATGCGCGAAATGCTATTCAACAGTTTAACGGTTACGATTGGCAAGGCCGCCTGCTCGAAGTTCGCGAGGACCGTTTTGCTGGCGGCGGTGGCGGCATGGGTTTTGCTGCACGTGGAGGATACGGAGGTGGAATGCGCGGTGGTTTTGGTGGTGGCTTCGGGCGTGGGGGATTTGGTGGTGGCCGTGGAGGCTTTGGCTTCGGCGGACGTGGGAACTTTGGCGGCGGCGGCGGCGGCGGCGGTGGTGGTGGTGGTGGTGGTGGTGGTGGTAGTGGTGGAGGTGGAGGAGGAGCAGGAGCAGGAGGTTTTGATGCTCCACCCGTGCCGGCAGTGCCTCCAAATCCTTTTACCGACAACGCAACTGCTGGAACGGAAAGAAGTGAAACGATCTACGTTCGAAATGTAAGTGTGATCATTCTATAATGCTCACCATTTGATCTCCATCAGTCAGTCGAATGTTAACTCTCAATACAGTTGCCTTGGTCGACAAGCAACGACGATCTTGTTGAATTATTCACGACAATCGGCAAAGTAGAACAAGCTGAGATCCAGTATGAGCCGAGCGGTCGGTCTCGAGGCACCGGTGTCGTTCGCTTTGACACCGCTGAAACCGCTGAGACGGCAATTGCAAAGTTCCAAGGTTATCAGTATGGTGGCCGACCACTGAACCTAAGCTTCGTCAAATATTTGAACCAAGTTGGGAACGACACTATGGATGCTGATACTCATGCTGGACTGACCCAGGACCAAATTATGTAATGCTTTCCTTGTCTGAGGCTGCCTCAGCCTGGTTTTACTATACTTGGACTTGGCTTAGTGGTCATACGAAACCGCTTTTTGATTTCTCCTGTTTCGCACTTGTATCTGTTTGTCTTGGGTTGTAAAGTCCTTCTGTCACTTCATCTGCACAATCATCTAGGGTTACTCAAAATTGTTATACGAAATTTTTACATCTAAGATGCTGGGGGATTCTGCGTTCAGTCTAAATTGAGGAGGCATCTTCTCATCACGGCTAACCTCGCTCTATTCCGTCGGTCACAGCTTAGAAAGAATGCCGCTATGGAAAGATGCAGATGGAAGATTTCCACCTTTTCTGTAAAGCCACCCTCCAGGTTGTAAAAGGAAACGGAGCATGAGGTTAAGCCACGTTACTGACTCCTGTGCGTATGGACGTCCAGTAAAGACAGTCGGATTTGGCGCAACGTGATCGGCAAACTGAATGGGGCCCGAAGGTGAGTTGATAGGCCTCGGCAAAATAGTCAGAAAAGGGAACGGCCTACGCAGCTCTTGACTTAAAGGGTCGAAGTGCAACATAAGCGGATGGTTTTGCCATCTAGTTAGTAGCTTCCTTGCCAATAGCCTGGTATCCAACAGTCTTAAAAATGATGTTCTTAAGATATCACCGATGCTCTCCTAACATAGCTTGAATGATCCGTGCCGCACAAACAGCCCAGATGACCGTCTATTCAGATTTCCTCGGCCTTTTGCCAAAAGTAAAACACATCGCTATAAACTGACGAGGGCACAGTCGATAATCTTATATAAAACCATGGACAGCGACCTGCGGCTCTACGGGCTCATACCCAATTCCCTGACTCTGACTTTCGTTGCACAAGGATATTATCCAAAACTTCATGAGATTGTCTTCTTCTTCTTTGCCTTGGCTCTCTTCTTGCTGCGATCCCTCGGTTTCAACATTGTCATTCCCGCTTTGCAAGTGTCCGCATAACGGAGATAAAAGGCATCCAACTCATGTGGCTGGACGATAGTCGAATATTTTGCCTTGTCTGCTCTGTGTCGTTTCGATCTACCATTTGAAGCCCGAATGATAAGAGGTAGAGGTTTATTTGGTAGCAGGTCTGGGAAAAGATGCGCCGTCGTTGATCGCTCGGCAGGGTCGTACGTGACTGGCAATGGCATTAGAGCGGCAGAGAAATAAGACGGGTGATGCCTCCGCAACCCCCACCCCCCTCTCCCCACGGGTTTGACTCCAAATGAATCCTTCGTCTAGTTGGGGATAGTTCGTGGTTATTCTGTCTTACGTCGTTTTTGTGTCAAGTAAATGGCCCCATGGGCATCGCCCTTTCTAAGACTGAACAAATCGCTGAGCTTTTGGAAAAACTGAGAATCTTAAGATGTTAGCTCAAGTATTGTAATGCAGAGATACGGAGAAAAAAAGAAGAAAGAAAGAAAAGAAAGGAAAAGAAAGAAAGAAAAGAACTTGGCTGACCTCTTCATGGCTCAGATATCGAGAAGCCATTGTGCGAAGCGCACTTTAGGTAAAAATGCTGTTGAAGGTGGGATGTTGTCAGAAGAGCCAGAACGATCTCTGGATTTGTTGTGGGGCCAAATATGGCGCTCGGTCCAGAACGTATGTAGAACTGGGCCACTAATTCGGTTAAGGCTAACGGATGAATATTAAGTATGCAAAACATTTAGTCGGATGAACTGCATGATTACTGGGCCAAATGATTAGTTGAAGTATTGTATGTCGGAAATGGCACATTTCTGCGACCTTTTTTACATTTCAATGCAAATTTCATGTAGAGATTGATGTATTTTTTTTTTTTCACTGTTATCTACTACTAGTACTATGCTCTAATCCGTACTGCCGGAACAGTCCGAAATACACTTACAAGGTCCTGTTAAAGAAACGGTTTGCCTCTGAGCTTGTGGCGCAGGCGGACTCCCCCCGCCTCCCTACAGGATCCCTGTTCCAAGCTAAAAGGACAGCGTACCCTCTTTTATGATCTCTTGTCACTGAAGGTTCGAGAGCATAGAAATATAAAGTACGGCCTCCCTTGCCGACCCCACAAGTCCTACGACATATCGAGCGAATGCGTTTGCGTCTATCTTGACACGTCTCACTCTTGCGATTGCTCTCATCTCGCAGTTCGTCCTCAGCATTCATGGTTTATAACCTATTCAGAACAAGACTTAGATGATTGATTTCCATCATTCCACATCTGAGCTGGCTTTTTAGGTCGAGCGCCTTTGCCATCAACATGCGCCTGCATCTGCCAAGATTACTCGTAACAGCCGCCCTCATAGCGGCTGGCACCGTATTATCACAAGACATACCTACAGATGTCCCAGTGTCGCATCTTCTAAGTTCGGCTCAGGAACATCTCACAAAGGGCGAAACAAGCGAGGCTTTGGCGTATTACGACGCAGCTATAGCTCGAGATCCAACTAACTACCTGTCATTCTTCAAGCGGGCAACGACTTATTTGTCGCTGGGCCGCGCCAACTTAGCAACTCAGGATTTCCAAAGGGTACTTGCTCTGAAACCTGGCTTCCCAGGAGCCCACCTTCAGCTCGCCAAGATCAAAGCCAAGGCCGCTGAGTGGGATGGCGCAAGAGCTGAATATGCCGCCGCAGGTGAGGGGCCCGATTCTCCTGAACTCATGGCCCTAGCAGCGGCAGAAGAATCGGCGAAACTCGCTTTGGCTGCCGAAAAAGCCGGTCGTTGGGAAGAATGTGTCAACCGCGCAGGAGAAGCTATAGTTGTTGCCTCCAGGTCGGCATTACTACGTGAAACGCGATCTCACTGTCGCTTTGAGCGTGGTGAGTTGGAAGAAGGGATTGGTGACCTTCGCCACGTATTACAGATACGACCTGGAGACATCTCTCCCCATGTGGTGATATCCGCCATTGCTTTCTATAATCTGGGCGATCTCGAAGCCGGCATTGGCCAAATCCGGAAGTGTCTCCATTCCGATCCAGATTCGAAAATTTGCAAGAAACTACACAAGGAGCAAAAAAGCATCACGAAGGCCCTGTCTAAGGCAAAAAACCAACTGAGCAAAGGCCAGTTCACGACGGCGAGCAGAGTATTGGCCGGTTCGGAGGGGGAGCCCGGGCTCCTCGAAACCGTCCAGAGACACATAAACGAGTTGCGTCAGGCGGGCACTATACCCGCCAAGGGAAGAGTTATATTATATGAGCAATTGCTAGAAATGGTTTGCCAGGCATACGTCGAGGTAAGTTGTATGGATGGATGCGGGAATAGCGTAAATTTAGCTGTTACGCCACGTATCATCTCCCTTCCAGATGCTATGGCTCGGCATCCTGTCGTTTTATAACTACTCACCTGGGCTAACCACACCGTGCGACAGTCAAATAGCAAGCATGCGGATAAATATTGCGGCGAAATGCTTCAGCTTAGGGATGACTCTTTTTGGGGCCTTCTGCACCGCGGCAGAACTCTTCTCAAGCAAGAAGAGTTTGAGGCGTCCATTCAAACGCTGGAAAGGGCAGCAAAGGAGCATCCAGATAAGAGAGACAAGATTAACCCGATTCTGAATAAGGCGCAGATCGAACTGAAGCGAAGCAAGACCAAGGATTACTACAAAGTCCTCGGAGTGGCCCACGACGCTGACGAACGGCAAATCAAGTCCGCATATCGTAAAGCGTCTAAGCAATTCCATCCAGATAAGGCCATGAAACAGGGCATCACCAAAGAGGATGCTGAAAAGAAGATGGCAGCCATTAATGAAGCGTATGAAGTGCTGAGCAACCCCGAGTTGCGCGCCCGTTTTGACAGAGGAGATGACCCCAACTCTCAAGAAAGAGGGAATCCATTCCAGGGTTCTCCGTTCGGTGGCCAGCACTGGGCCTTTCAACAGCCCGGGGGCCAACAGCAATTCAAGTTCCAGTTCAACGGCCCCGGAGGCCCCTTCGGATTTTAAGGTAGTAGGGCATTTGTTGATAGAACTTGCTGTACAATTCTTGCGTAAGTGAACAGATAATACAAATCTATACCGTTCGATCCCTTTCCTTTGTGACAGCTGAGCGCATCAAATGTTGTTATAGCCACCTGTAGGTCAGTCACCTACAGTACCTAGGTAGGTACGTTGAGTAACTTGAAGGATAGTAGCACTAGCAGTACTACTAGTAGTAGCAGCATGTTGCAAGCAAGCACGGGCTTGATCACAAGTCGCATATGCCGGGAATACTCCGCGGACTGAGCACTTCACTGCGAAATGTGGGGCTCTTCCTACGCACCACCTCGCAATTGCCTCCCGGACTCCGAGGCCGTCAACGGAGAAGAGCTGGGAAATTTTTATAGACCGGATAATGGATCCGCCCTGATACTGCCGGCTCTCGACCTGCCGTGAAGAATCCCATCTCCCTCTTTCCAGTTTCCCAATCACCACACTAATTCGACACCTCGGCCGCCCGAAATTTCGATTCTTTGGAGAGTCGTCTTCCTTCTGACACTACTTGCGACTTACTACGCACGAGCTCTCCGACCGGTCAGCTGTAATAGCTGTGTTCGTGCGGCCTACCTGCTAGTCGACATTCTCTAGTAATTGCGCTCCTGTCGCCGATCGCCCGCAACGCACATCCCGCTCGACCCCGACCCTGATACCTATTGATATCTACGCTGGCCGTGCTGTCCTAGCACGCTGCAATTGCCAACCTGGCTGCCATCAATTCCAAGTCTTTTGGCGAAGCTTCTGACGCTGTGGCCGACATGGCCCAGCCGCCTAGTGGCAAGCCTGTGGAAGAGGAGGACTATGAGTGAGCAACGACCGTACCATATTAGCCTTACTTGCTTCCCCATCCGCGATGGGAAGTCGAATATGCGACTCGCTGTCTAACTGCGGCTGACCGCTTCTGAACTTGTAGCTATGAATCCCTTCCGCCAAATTTCTCCCTGTTGCAGAATATGACTGCGGGGGCGTTTGCTGGAATCGCTGTAAGTCCATGCCGCTGAGTTCGCATGCCATAATTCTTCCTATTCCTGGCTTCTGGCACGTCTAGGTCTTTTGCTAACGAAATGCCAAGGAACATACCGTCATGTATCCAATTGACGCCATAAAGGTAACGCATACAAGACAATAAATCATGCCTAGGACCACTTCATTCGATTCAGCGCAGCAATGTACTAACCTCGACCTTTCGACAATAGACGAGAATGCAAGTCTTACAACCACATGGAGCTGCTGCACATAACAGTGTCCTCCGGAGTACATATCAGATCGCAAGGACTGAGGGTGTCTTCAGTCTATGGCGCGGCATGTCCAGCGTCATTGTAGGGGCTGGTAGAGTACTTTCCTGTCTGTTGCTTGCTCTACATACGATCTGACCAATCTGGGGAGCATAGGTCCTGCCCACGCTGTTTATTTTGCTACTTATGAGGCTGTCAAACATGCCATGGGCGGCAATCAGATGGGTGTCCATCACCCTCTTGCTGCTGGTGAGCTCTTCCGAAGGATCCTAGAGTCCGTGGACGGTACTAACTTGTCATGTCACAGCCACAAGCGGTGCCGCGGCTACAATAGCCAGCGATGCTTTCATGAATCCCTTTGATGGTATGTAACATGTTAATATTGCTACATCCACAAGAGCGAAGCTCATCGCAGAAATCTTGTCGCAGTTATAAAACAACGAATGCAAATGCATGAGTCTCGGAAGATGTACCGCTCTATGATTGACTGCGCAAAATATGTCTACCGAAACGAAGGCCTAGGCGCATTCTACATATCCTACCCAACCACACTGTCTATGACCGTTCCGTTCACGGCATTGCAGTTTCTTGCCTACGAGTCGATTTCGACAGCCATGAACCCGCAGAAGGCGTATGATCCCCTCACCCACTGCCTTGCTGGAGCAGTCGCCGGTGGCTTTGCGGCCGGCCTGACTACTCCTATGGATGTCATCAAAACCATTTTACAGACGAGGGGTACATCCTCCGACCCCCAGGTCAGGAATGTTAGTGGCTTCCTAGAGGGTTGTCAGCTGCTGTATAGAAGGGAGGGCTTCGGAGGGTTTTTCAAGGGAGTCAGGCCAAGAGTTGTCACCACAATGCCTAGTACCGCCATTTGCTGGTCTGCCTATGAATTTTCCAAGTAAGTTCCTCTTTTTCCCTTCGAATCCAGATCAAAATACTGACGTGCACTGCTCCTAGAGCGTATTTCATCAAACGAAATGATAGTTTGTAAAGAACATTTACAGCATACAGTAATTATAGAGATTATTCAGCAGAGCTAAAGTTATCATCAAAATCAAATAATAAAGTCATGCTATTGATATTTTTATTCTAAAAGAAAAGCATCGTAAATTTTTCTTAGTATCTTAGCTTATTTTTACTATTTTTATAGATCCCCCTTATGAATAGTTATCTAGAGATATTGATAGATAGGTCTAGCTAGCTTTATTTATCAGCTTTCACTTACACTCCGAGTTCGCTTTATAATAAAGAATTAGAATAGCCTGTATCTTATATTCCAGCACGGACATATAGGTAGCATCATGTTTTAATACTAAACTAGAAAGTATCGCCAACCTTAAACCTTGTGAGCGAAATTTTAAATTTTTTATAAATGATTAATAGTTGTTGCATCCCTATATCCCTTTTAAACTATAAATGTGGCAGCAGAAATTAGGGGCTTTTGCTTCTAAATTTAGGTTTGAAGTAATGTACTGAGAGATCTGGGTGGCGCATTGGCCCTGGCTTGCGGGTACTCACTCGCCTGTGACGCCTTATCCATCTGCAGCCACCTGACTGCCCGGCAGCCATGTCAACCTTTGAGCACCTGACTGCCTAGCAGTCACGGTTACAGTGATAGCTGGTGTCTTATTAAATCCTTATATTCTGAAGTGTGTTGATATGTCCATCAGTGACGCGTTCGAAAGGTTATGATCCCCGTTCTCTTCTCCCCCAATATCTTGCAGGCGATTGTACATGAACATGGTTAGTTGGCTCATCGACTGTGCTATATGACCGAGCCTTCAACATGGCACCCAAGATATTTGGACGACTTACGGCATCTGGACAAGGCGGGAGATCGTTCTATGAACAACTGCGAGGCTATGATGACGAAACCGCCTTAGACACAGAAGCAGGGCTAAACAAAACCGACCCTTCTGGCCATAACTTTAACAACATCGCTGCACAGACGTTGGAGACCGAGCATCAAAGCGACGCCGATGGCTTGTTGTCTCCAGGATTTACTAGTGTTCATGAAGCGTCCCAGAGAGGCGCCAAGAGCAATCGGAATATTCCATTAGGTCGGCTGCAGCACGATGACGAGGGGGATGACGACGTACCTGCTTCGCTCCTCGTGGAGTCGAACAAGACGATGGCGAATCCAGCCTCAGATCGAACTCCGGCACAGCTCGAGTCGCAGCATTATCACAGTCCCGAGTTTCCATCAAGACCCAGCCAAGCTCACTGGGGACCCTCAACGATGGAAGAGAGACCTGGGCTAGTCAGGTCGAGCAGACAGTCAATAGCTGCACCCTTTAGATCTCTGATGAGAGCTGGAGCGCCAATCGACCGTAAAAACTCTGCCTTGTGGAGATGGGTGAATATTACAAACCTCGATAGTTTCATGCGAGATGTATATGACTATTATGAAGGCGGCGGGATGTGGTGCATTATGTGTTCAAATGCCTTATGGCTGCTGTAAGTGCAGGCTCACAAGCTGCATATTCAAAGATTGATAACTAATTCGGTAGCAGAGAGACATTGTTCGTAGCCGTTCTGTTGACATTCTTGACCCAGTGTGTCGATTACAGTAAGGTGCCGCACAGTCAGTCATTAAATGAGGTTGTCATAAGCCGCTGCACCCAAAAGATGTCTGGACTGTGGAGTTTTGGCATCTGGTTCTACTCATTCTTTTTCATATGGAAATCCGTGCAGTATTTCTTTGAAATACGTCGTCTGCTCTTTATTCGCGAATTTTTCATAGTGCTTCTCGGGATTCCCGAACAAGATATGCAGACGATATCGTGGCAAGATGTCGTAGCTCGAATAATGGCTTTAAGAGATCAGAATCCGAGAACAGCAACCGATATACCTCGAAATTTACGTCGCTTTATAGGCACACAGTCGAAAGAGAGGCTCGACGCTCACGATATTGCCAATCGGTTAATGCGCAAGGAGAATTATCTCATCGCCATGATCAACAAAGATCTACTGAATTTATCGCTTCCGTTACCTTTCCTTCGTGGTCGTCAATTGTTCTCAAAGACTATGGAATGGTATCTGCACTATTGCATTCTCGACATGGCTTTCAATGAGTTTGGCCAAGTGCAGCAAGACTTCCTGCGCCCGGAACGGAGAGGAGTTCTCAGCCAAAAGCTGAAACAAAGATTCTACTTTGCAGGGTTCCTGAATCTCCTGTTCGCCCCGATTGTTTTTGCATACGTAATAATCGTTTACTTTTTCACGTATTACAATGTAAGATGAGTGTGTGGACAAGGTTTGTCGAAATGTCACTGACAAGGTGTGCAGGAGTACCAAAAAGACCCGAAGTTGGCTGCAGCAAGGAAGTATACTGCACTTGCTGAGTGGAAATTTCGTGAGTTCAATGAGCTCCCACATATATTCTACGAAAGGCTACATATGTCATTTCCATTTGCAACCCGGTACATGGACCAGTTCCCGAAGCGCATGACAGAAGAAATTGCACGAAGCATTGCTTTCATGTCCGGTGCGCTCACTGCTATTCTTGCAGTTTGCACTCTCCTTGACTCAGAGCTATTCTTATCATTTGAAATTACCAAAGACCGAACAGCTTTGTTTTACCTTGGGGTATTTGGGGGTATCTGGGCACTCACTCGAGGAATGGTGTCTGAAGAGGCAACCGTGTTCAACCCTGAGTATGCCTTGAGGAACGTCGTGGAATATACGCATTATATGCCAGACCATTGGCAAGGAAGGCTCCACAGTTTCGAAGTTAAACAAGAATTTTCGGAACTTTACAAGATGAAAGTGGTCATCTTCTTTGAAGAGGTTTTGGGCATCATAACGACTCCCTTACTACTACTATTGTCACTACCAAAATGCAGCGATCAGATCGTGGATTTTTTTCGCGAGTTTACGGTACATGTAGACGGGCTGGGTTACGTTTGCTCGTTTGCTGTGTTCGACTTCAAAAAGGGCCCGGGTCAGTCTGATCGTCGAGGAGTACCCCACGATGTTCGTGAAGATTATTACGCAACAAAGCATGGGAAGATGGCGGCATCCTACTACGGCTTTTTAGACAATTATGTCATCAATCCAAAGACCGGCATTCCTGGGCATATGCCTCCAGGAGCCCAGCAACCATTCCATCCTCCCCCGACGTTTCCAACTCTGAACTCGCCCACTCTCGCTGCAGACATGCAAACTTCTCAAGTAGGAGCTCAAGAAATCGGGAGGAACAGGAGTCGAGCAACAGGGCTTGGAGCACTGCCGAGGAATGGATACAATATCGCACAGCCCTCCCCGATGGCATCTATGCTTCTAGATCCTCGACATCAACCATTGGTGACCAGCCATGGAGGAAGAGTGCCATACAAGCCGCGTCAGCCGCGGGGTCCCCACCGCGCTGAAGTACAAATACCCGAAGAATCGCTTGAGGCCGGTGCGGATATGGAAGGGCTAGGAGCTGAAAGCTCCGACACTGGGGGCATGCTTGGAGAATCTATGTGGCAAACTTCTCCGGGTAGGGAACTTAGTAAGGAGAATAGTATGGCCAACTCAAAGGAGCCGGAGTCTGGCGTTCTTGGACTTATCAACCAACTTCGTCAAACACAACCTCATCGCCGCGGTGGTGTATTTTAAGAACCAGGTTTAGACGACCCCTTGAGGGGACCACTACCATTGCTAGACATTTATGGGCTAGACTATTAAGGATACAAAGGAACCTGGTGAACGAGGATCGTGTATATCGTAGATGTTCTTGCTTCGTGTTATTGTCTTGAAACCTTTTTTAACCGCACTCAAATATGCATTTGCATAAAATGAGCGCATGCAAATAATAGTCTAAATCATAAGTCTAATAATATGAACACACTCACCTAGTAAGTCCAAGGTGATTGATATCAAATCTTGTTATAAGACTTTTTTATTACTGATATCGACAAAAGATCCCGGCGACTCTACATATAGCTTCAATTAGGGTGGGACTTTTATCTCTTTGCTGTCTTTAGAGAAGATTTCCTTCATTGCATCCCCTGTCTATATATTTTACTACTCCTAGCATATGAAACGGAGAGATATACCAATGCCACACTATCCAGTGGCTAATCCCCGCTCATATCACAGTCTCCTCTTCGTGCAAAGGGCCACGCCGACTTATGCTGGGCATTTAGAAATGAAGAGCTTTGGCATAAGTGGCCATAGCCGCCTCCTTGAAGGCCTCGGCAAGAGTTGGATGGGCATGGCATGTCCGTGCAATATCCTCACTTGAAGCGCCATATTCCAATGCCAGAGTACCCTCGGCGATCATTTCTCCAGCACCAGGTCCAATGATGTGAACGCCAAGCAGCCGATCAGTCTCCGGATCTGCCAGCATCTTGACTAAGCCATCAGTGTCGAGATTAGTCTTGGCTCGGGAGTTGGCACTGAAAGGAAAAGTGCCGACTTTGTATGGGATATTCTGGCTCTTGAGATCCTGCTCTGACTGACCAACCCACGCGACTTCCGGGTGAGTATACATAACCGACGGAATACACCCATAGTTAACATGACCATGGCCTTTCTGGATGTATTCGACAACAGCAACAGCCTCTTCTTCGGCTTTGTGGGCAAGCATAGGTCCGAATGTGACATCGCCGATGCAGCGAATGTGCGGAATCTTGGTTCGATACTCTGAATCAATGATCACCCGGCCTCGCTCGTCCAGCTCCAAACCAATATTCTCCAAGCCCAGGCCCTGCGTGTATGGCCTCCGTCCGATTGCAACAAGAACCACTTCCGCATCCAGCTGTTATGTATGTCAGTATACCAAGAAGGCCAGATCCAGAATGACGTTCTCCACTTACAGTCTCAGGCTTGCCACCCTTAGCAGCGTCTATCTCGAGCTTCACAAGCTCGCCACTCGTATCACCGCTCACAACCTTTGTGTTGAGCTTGAACTCTATACCCTGCTTCTTAAGAATCCTTTGGGCGGCCTTGGAGATCTCAGTATCCATGCCCGGTCCACCAATCTGCCCAAGGAACTCAACAACGGTGACCTTGCTTCCTAAACGAGACCACACGGAAGCCATCTCAAGGCCAATAATGCCACCGCCAATAACGGCCATGGTCTCCGGGACCTTTTCCAAAGCGATAGCGCCGGTGCTTGTGACAACGCGCTTCTCGTCAATTTCAAGACCAGGGAAGGGGGTAGCTTCCGAGCCGGTAGCGATGAGAATATTCTTGCCGCGGATGATGGACTCGCCGCCATCGTTGAGGTTGACCTTGACCTCATTCTCGTTGATGAAAGAACCGGTACCCTTGATGTATTCTGCGCCATTCTTTTTCAGGAGGAATTCGACACCTTTGGTCAGACCAGTAACGGCGGTATCCTTAGCCTTCATGAAATTTTCCAGATTGAGCTTGACATCCCCAACCTCAATACCCCGATGTTTCGTATCGTGAAGAATTTGGTGGTATAGATGCGAGTTGTTGAGCAGGGATTTCGAAGGGATACAGCCGACATTCAGACAGGTTCCCCCCAGGGTACCTCGTTTCTCAATGCATGCAACCTACGCGAAAGCCAGTCAGCTAATTGGGTAGATGATGGACTAAGCGATCTCTCTTTGTCTCACCTTCAGCCCCTCTTGTCCGGCCTTGATGGCTGCTACATATCCGGCCACACCACCTCCAATGATGATTAGATCCTTTTCCTCTGTCCCGAATATTAGCTGATGGCCTAATTCGACACGTCGGCGTGAGGATGAAACGAACCAGAGGTAGAAGCAAATCCTCGGCTCCATCTTGATAAGACTGACGCGGCAACTGGTGATGACAGACTGAACAAAAGGCGCGGGTTAGCTAGGCGAGAGATTTTCCATTATCACAGCTACAGACGGTGCAGCTGCTGGGGCAGTCCGAGGCTCACGTCGATTGTCTGCGCGGTAGTGCGCGAATGGCGCTTCGCGGTATCAGGCGGCTGGCAAGCATGCTGGGCAGCCGTTGGAAAGTCCGTTGAATTGAATTGGCAGAAGAAGGTTGTAGGCGGATGGAGTGCGAAAATGAAATGCATATATTCGAGTTGAGCATAAAGTTAGTCTCGGCCGGTTTAAGGGAAGCTCCGCTAATAAGCCTCAGCGTACCGATTACCTGAATACCGGGGCTAAACACTTATGAGGTACCATAGGGTACTAATGATGTACCTTGTAGGGGAACATCACAGTGGAGGCAGCCAGTGCCTATGCGATTCCCACGCCTACCCATTGCTAAGTATTTCTTACACTTTGCCCATCAGCATGTAACTACAAAGTACTATTAAGTCGCCACTTGCTCTGGACAGCGCAATCGGCCTCCCTCGCTTAGAGGCGGGACGCTTCAGCGCGACTAGAGACCTTAGGTAGGTACTGAACAACTGAGTATCACAGGATTTGCTACTAGGCATCTTACTGAAGAGTATACGCGGCTGTACGGAGTAGGGGATATATACGTATTTTGTCTAAGGCCTGTTTGCCGTCGAGAAAAGGTACACTAAGCTTTTAGGAGGCGAGAGAGTGAATTTGTCACCACGTACTGCTTGATTCCTCATCGTTCTCCGTTCGTCGAGCTACCACCTCAGCCGTCGGAGCTACTGGACGTTCAACAAAGATATCCGCCACTTCCATCTCTTTAAGTCAAACGACATGCTCTGCTCTAGTTACCTAGGTATACATAGATCTCTGCTACTGTTTAGATCATCCCTTGGAAACCTCGTCTTTCCCTTCGCCATTTGCCCCAGTTCGCACAACCGCCTCAGCTTTTAGTCTCACCCTTTCCAGCTTCGCAGCCTCCTTTGGTGTCAAGCACTTGCTTTTCCGTAGCTTTTTTCGAAGGAACCATTCCATCCCTGCAGCGAGTAACGGCACTTCTGCCACTGCGCCAAACACATTGGCAATTCTCGCAGTCTCTTTAGCCTCATTTCCCCGACAAGCCTGTAGTAGATTGGCCACGAGCTGCTCAACAAACAAGGATGTCCATGTGTTCAGTCTGGCAAGGTTTAAAGGCTTCAGAATGGTAAGATTCAAGGCCCCATCAACTATCAAGGATGCGTAAAAGCGAGCCACGTGGCTAAGACGTTTCTTATCCTTCATCTTCTCACTCTCGACGGTCTCTTCGGTCTCTGTTTCCTCGCCGAACATGGATTCGCCGAGACCCCGGAATATTCTCCAGAGCCTGTCTTGGAACGCAAATCTGATCTTCGTGTTGGCACAGGCTTGCAGGGCCACGAGTGCATAATATTCGTTATATTGCATCTCGCTCCCCACACACTGGACCAGGACACGTGCTATCTCAGGCTGATCGTCTTTTTTCAGTTTGAGGCCGGTGTATTGGCGATACCCATGCTCATGATCTGTCGCAGACATGATGGCAGTGAATATAGCGATCTGTGCCGAGGTATGGAAGCCTTGGCCACGAGCTTTCTTCGGATAATCCGGTAACACAATATCCATATCTTCATGATCACTACTAGTGTTATCGTAGATACTCTGAGGCATAGGCACGGACTCATTTTCCAGATCTGCGTGAGCATCCCTTGCCGGAACACTCGCTCCCACAAGCCACCATTTGCCTCGGATATCTGCTTTTTCGATATCACGGAGGCTGACTCCCATTGGTGCGAGGCCGTCGAGCCTCCGCGATTGTGATTTGAGCTCACCGAGTTTCTTTCTAACACGAAGAACATGCTCGGATACAATGGAAGAATCTATCCCGCGAGCCTTGGATTTGCTCTTACCGAGGTCATTGATGGTCTCAACCATGAACTTCGTGCGTGCAGACAGATTAGCCGACCCAACTGCACCAATTGCTCTACTCAATATTGATGTAACATGCTTCAAAGAGTGCGGATCATCCCTGCGTAACAAGCGACCCGCCATGCGACAGATCCTTAGAAGTAGCTCAACGTTCACCTCATTTAAATCCATAAGCAGCTTCTCCATATAGTCGAATATGATTTTGCAGCTCAAAACTTCAAATAAGTACAGCTGTGTTAGAAAGCCGAGTATGTTTGACGCTTCCTTTGGAATTCCTGCTAAACCACTCTCCACTTGCAGTGACTTTTGGTAAGAATTCTCAAAGTTCATCACGACTTGATGAATTAAATGAGATCCAAAGCTGGATCCGATCACTTTATATATCGCAGCGGAAAATCCACCTATTAGTACCAAGAATTGATCTGGAATACTCCCAGACTTGTACATTTGCGCCAGGATGGTATTCGTGAGAATTTCGGTAACGTCGCCTCGAGCATGGTGTCGGTAGAGCTCTTCCACGGCTTTCACAATTTGCAGAATATTTGCTTCGGTTAACCGATTCATTAGACCTTGGATCTGCTTTTCCAGCCGCGTCCTTGTTTCGGATTCCGAATCAAATGCTTTGCGCAGCGATGGAGGGACGTATTTGGTGATTACCGAGCCTGTGATAGGTGCCACATATGGATTCTCTTTTGCCTTGACCTCAGGCCTATACGGCACATCCTCCTCCTGGAAGACACTAGCAGAAGGTGACTCTCTGACTTCAAATTCGTCTTCTAGGTCACCGAAGCCATTGAAGTCATCTTCGTCCCCCGAAATATCTGAAACTTTGGCAACATTCGGAGAGGTTGGGCTGGTTTTCAATGTTGCCTTCCTCCTCTTAGATGCTAACCAATCATCATAACTACGCTTTCTTTTAAGCGTATCATCGGTATCTGCAGGCCCAACAGTCGTCCCGAGGTCACCTAAAAGGTCATCGAGTCCATCGTCTCTAAAAGCCCTCGGTAACGAGGAAGTTCCTTTTTTTATTCGTAGTTTCCGTTCGAATTCCTCGATCTCCTTGTCATCTCGAGCCAGCTTTTCACGAAGAGTCATAGAAACGCCTTCGTAACCCGAATCTTCTTGCGATGTAGTCGTCTGAATTTCCTCAGTTTGGCTCATAACTTCTGATTCATGATCACTCTCATCTTCAGATTCATAATCGTTGCTCTGATACTGGCTGTTGTTTTGGTGGGTGCGGTCATTACTTCCATCCGAGCGTGCTATACGATCATCATCACTTTGGTGACTATCGCCGAGTAAAGAACCGCTCTGGGAAGCCCTGGGGAGTGGAAAGTCGGTTTCATGACGATTATAGTTACTTCCACTTCTGTGGTTATTCGTAGGAGCAGACTGTCTGGGGTGGCCCTGTGCCCTTTTTTGTGCCCTCAGAGCCTTCCGACGTGATATCTGGCTGGAGGATTCTTTGTTGAAGTGGTGCCTTTTTCTCTTATGTTCACCATCCGGGACACTCAAGCCCATACGCTTAAAAAGCTTTTGCTGGAGTTCTAATGCACCCGTGGACGGCATAATTGCCAATAAAAAGATGTACTTTTGTACAGCTTCGGCGTTGGAATACTATGTGGGCATTGTGGTGGGATTTGACAGTCTTTGTTGCTCAATCAAATAGTTGCCAGGCAAAGGGCAACAGATAAATTTTGTAAAATGACGTAGTGGAGAGCTTCATTTCGATAATTGAATACGCCGCTTAAATTAACACTACTCAACGACCAACTTAGAATTTATAGTAACCTCATGCAATATTGATACCCTTTACTTGGATAATTGTTCAATATACTAGGTAAAAGATTAATATTCATAAAATATCTAATAAACAAGGAGACAAACAAAAGTATCGATCAATATTATGCAGTACTTAGAGTGAGGAATAAAACTAATGTAATAGTAATATAATTACCTAATAGTTAAGATATTTTTTCAAAAAAAAAAAAATCATTAGACGCCTTCCAAAGTACCTAGGTACTATTAGATTCTTAGTGACTGAGGTAGCTACTTATTGCCGCTAGCACTTATATGGAGTGCCTACCTATGTCATTCAGAGTAGCCCTTTTTTTCCCGATATGCATCTGCCGAGGATGCAGTTTTTAATTACGCAGTACTCCCGACTTTCCTCCCGCTTCACTTGTACATCACTCATTCTGCGCACGACTGAGCTTGCCCACCATGCTGTCTCGAAGCATAGCCTCCGTCTCTCGCATAGCGCCCTTGCGCCAGTTGCGTCCATCTCTTCACTTTCGACAAGGGCTTCCGAGTTTGATACGGCATTATGCAGACAAAATTATCCGAGTCCCGCAAATGGCTGAATCTATATCTGAGGGCACCTTAAAGCAATTTTCGAAGGCAATCGGTGATTATGTCGAGCAAGACGAAGAGATTGCCACTATCGAGACGGACAAGGTATGTATCGGCCGACCTTAGTTACCTCGATGTGTTCTCATGCCTTCTTCATGCAGATTGACGTAGCTGTCAACGCAACGGAGTCTGGAATCATTAAGGAATTCTTCGTCAACGAGGAAGACACTGTGACAGTGGGCCAAGACTTAGTTCGCGTCGAGGTTGGTGGTGAAAAACCAGCATCATCAGAAGAGCCTCGTGAATCCAAGGAAGATGCTACACCTTCGGCTTCGGAATCAAAACCCGTTGCGGAACCGGAGCAGCCGAAACAGCAGCCTCAGTCAAGCCCAAGCGAAAGCCAAAAGGACAAGTCAACTCCTTCAGCTCCACAGCCCTCGGAGCAGCCCCAGAAGAAAAGCCAATCTGAACCTCTACCTTCTCCGAAGTCCGAGCCAACTTCTGGAAACCGTGAGGAGCGCCGGGTACGTTTCTCATCTACCTTTTTTTTTTTAAATCATTGTCCTAATCATGTCCCATTTAGGTCAAGATGAATCGCATGCGACTACGTATTGCTGAGCGCCTCAAGCAGTCACAGAATACTGCTGCATCGTTGACGACATTCAACGAAGTTGATATGTCCAACATTATGGAATTCCGAAAGCTTTACAAAGAAGAAACTCTCAAAAAGACTGGCGTGAAGTTAGGTTTCATGAGCGCCTTTTCTCGCGCTGCCGTTCTGGCTATGCGAGATTTACCTGCTATCAATGCATCGATCGAGGGCCCTAATGGAGGTGATACAATTGTATACCGTGATTACGTCGACATTAGTGTTGCGGTTGCTACTGAAAAGGGGCTAGTCACCCCTGTTGTACGGAATGTCGAGTCAATGGATTTGATTAGTATTGAGAAGGCTATTGCTGAGATGGGCAAAAAGGCAAGTGATGAGACTGGCCGAATGGCATCAGTTTCTTTTTCCCTTTTCTCTCTTTTGCGGGGATATCATCACTAACTCAAGATAAAGGCTCGCGATGGGAAGCTCACTATCGAAGACATGGCCGGTGGAACATTCACCATCAGCAATGGCGGCGTGTTTGGCTCTCTTATGGGCACCCCCATTATTAACCTGCCTCAAAGTGCCGTTTTGGGACTCCATGCGGTGAAGGAGCGCCCTGTAGTCGTCAATGGGAAGGTGGAGATTCGGCCAATGATGTATTTGGCTTTGACGTACGACCATCGACTCTTGGATGGAAGGGAAGCTGTCCAATTCCTAGTCAAGATCAAGGAATATATTGAGGATCCCAGGAGAATGCTACTATAAGCAATTCGAAAATATCTATAGAAGGTTGTAAGCTTTTACGATTAGAAAAACATGTAGTAGCTAATAAAAAAGTTATGAAACGTACAAGTGCAAATGTGACGCTGTCTCGTAGAAGAGAAGAGAGAAGAGACATTCGCCAGGTTACTTAGTAAGCAGCAGGCAGCTTTAGCATGTCGGGCTCACTTGACCGAAATTTACAATCTTGAGAATTATGACTCAAAGAAGCGGACTTATACGACACGCCTAAGCTTCAGGCATAGCCATACACACACCACAAACTCATATAGAACACATTCTTCTATCAGTCTATTTGAACCTTGCTTTGAAGGGAGATTTGAAACATGCAAAGCTAGGGTCGCACTTCGTCGGGAGCACTCGAAGCACGGATGTTAGCACTTTATACCAAAGGTACCTTATGTGATTTCATCACCTTGGCATGTATCAGTACATTTCACGGGTTTATTACTAAGGTACCTGAAGCAATGGTCGGTTCTTTTATTTTTCAGCTGTGGAATTTGTATACCGTAGGTGCTAGGTAATGCACAGAGGATATATACACGAGATTTCGCTGATGCTGGGCGTTGGAGGAACGACAAGTAGTGATATCCGCAGATCTATTCCCCGCACGTTCATGACCTCTCTCTCAGACTTGCATCGAGGGAGTAATGTTCTTCAGTGCAGACTTGTGGCTATACTCCGTAGAACTACCTTATTCGTCTGTCACCGTTTGCATGAGCCTTGAGAATCGTGGCTGCAGGTATGGAGACGTTGGGAATACCGTCGAGCCAATCGATGCACGCAATCTACCTTTCACATTCATCGGGTCACGCCACCAGCCCGGCAGTGAGTGATTCGGCTGCAGCCTCGGCGAATGAGGAAAGGTGAGTAAACAAGGTACCTAGACGAGAGGGAGGGGTGTTTAGTACATATGGTAGCTGTGCTTGCATGTGAGACTACCTGCCAAGAGCTTTACATTCGTCTTGAAGAGCCCATTCACGGTGAGACTACTACGGATTTGTCAGATGGCTGGAGAGCGCCCATTGCCTGAAGCTATAAGATGAGCGATTATACCGTCGTAGGGAAGAAAAGAAGAGAAAAGAAAAGAATAACCAAGGTTTACAAGGCTTGCAGTGAACCATCCTAGCGCGCGTAAATGCCGTAGGGTGGGGAGCTGTTGATGTCTATGATCACGCATCTGGCCATTTCGTCGGCTGCTCGCCCACGTCGTCGGCGGAGACGAGGCCGATGGTCGCAGCTCCGTTCTCCGATTTGTATCCCGGACTTACCGGCGCAGATAGCGTTGGATACACACGGTAGTGGGGGCACTTAACAGGCAGGCGTAGAGTCTCTGCAGAGGTGAAAGATACAAATGGCGCCCTCTCTGAATGCTGAAGTATCTGGTGTGCTTCTGCGTGTAGGGTGGGGGGACCTTTTTTTCCCTCTTCGGATGACCATATTTGACATTAAGATTGCAAGGGGGGGGGCCGTCAACGAATGGCCACCAGGCAAGGATTCTCCAGATAGCAATGCGTCATCGCACCAACTTTACTTATGTTTCTGCTCAGCTGTGCTTACTTACAGCAACATGCACTTTAATAGCTGAATACAGCTTTACATATGCTAAGAAAGAGCACATATGATGAGCCAAGATTGAGCTCACTCATAAGCTCAGAGGTAGCTTCAGGGGGGCTGGGCTACCTCGCAGATATTTACTGCAAACTTGAAGTGTACATATAGCCGCCTCGAGCTTGGGATGGATGGAATGTTTTTTTAGGCGCGACCCGACACCGTTCCATCATCATCTTTCCGTTCCCGAGAATCGCTGGAAAGGGAAACGGAGACCCCACCTAGCGCGCCATCAGTGGAGATCTTCTTTTTTTTTTCCACTTGCCTGAGCCATTCTTACAAAGCCTCTCGCGGCGCCTATTCTGACTACTACCTACCTGGGCAAGCTTGGGTACACCTACTGACCGCATTTGAGCAAAGTAACACTGACAAGGCTCAAAGCTCGGAAGCCTCGGAGCTCGACCTCATCTTCTCTTCCAGTAGCCCACATGGAACGTACCCTGACTGTGGCCTTCTCGCATGACGATGACAATCACAGCCCTGGGTTTTGTGCCGCTCAGGTCCCGCCTGCGGGATGGAGCGGCTTCTACAAGCTGCCGCCTGCTTCTTTTTAAGAATGCCACCCACCCGCCTACAGCTCATGGCTTTCGAAGCTTTGTTGCTTTCTCTCCTCACTGACTTACATGTCATTACGCCAACAGGTCACATTATCCAAAGGCGTTCCTCTTATGTATCCTATTCGCCAAATTAGGTGCTTCTCAGTCTGCACTCCTGAGGAGGTTCTGTAACTGTTGAACCATCCCGCCTCCAGCCGTCTCATTCGCGGGAAAGACTTCTTAGTTCTCACTGCCCAGGTGCTGTGGCTTGTGTTGATAGTATAGTGACGACGGCGACGCTATCCTTACGTCTTTTGTTTCGTTCCTAGAAGCCTTTCCATATGATAAGCGGCTATATGACCTCAGTCTCCATGAGATCAGCCGCGCTCGGCAATAGCCTCGCCAGCCTCATTGTGCTTGGCTTGACTTTTGCATTGCCTGTCCTCGGCCATGGTCATGCCAACAGTAACAGCCATGGCGCCGAAACAGTCGAGCAGGACGATGCCGAATATCCCCCAACCTACTTTTCACACCCAGAGCATGCTAAAGTACTGTATGCTCACATTGCTCTCATGACGCTGGCTTGGATTTTCGTCCTTCCAGTTGGTACGTCTTATTTTATTTTCGCAAGTTTTGAAGTGCCACATCTTACTGATAGAACACAAAAGCCATCATGCTGTCATTGGCAAAGTCTCGTTATGTTCTCCTGTCGCAATTCATCTTCTCGGCCATCAACGCTCTAGGATTGATCCTAGGAACCATTTACAACGCCCAGACTCCGGATCTCTACCCGAACAATGCTCATCATCGCTTGGGCTGGGTCACGACTTGGATCATCTCCGCACAAGTACTCATTAGCTTGCTTCGACAAATCGGCGGGGCTCTCAAGGGTTTTGACAATCACCTGGTTGAGGAGCGTCACTCGTTCATACCATTGCCAACAGATCCTACAGAAGCTGGACACGCCACATATTATAACAGCAGTTATCGGCTGTCCAATGACAGTGGTCAAGGGTCTGAACCGACAACAGAATCTCTCCGAAGCAATTCTATCTCTACTCTAAGAGACCATGATCGTCATCATATGCCTGATTTCGACAAGGAATTAGTTGAGGATGAAAACCTCGATGGCCCAACGATGCCATTACCGACGCCTCGGAATACTATTACGGCCGTGGCTGTGAAAGTCTTGTCTTTTAGAGTATGGAAGTATATCAACTTTGGATATCATGTTGTAGATCGCATCATTCTGCCTCTTGGCTTCATTGCTTACGCTACTGGCGTCATCACTCTTGGCCGATTTTTCGTATGTTATCCTGTTAACCCCCCCCCCCCCAAAACAAAAAAAAAAAAGCCTTTCCATAATGATTGTCGCTAACGTTGGCTACTCTATAGGAGGGCACTGCGATCTTCAGTGGACTAGCTCATTGGATCAAGGGAGGCGTTTTCTTTTGGCTTGGTATTCTGACCCTGGGTCGCTGGTCAGGTAGTTTCTGTGAACTAGGTTGGGCGTGGAATATGCGTCCTCAGAGAAAATCCGGTCATCGATGGACACCATCTGCGGAATTTGTCGAGAGTGCTCTTATTTGCTTCTATGGAGCCACCAACATCTTTATGGAACACCTAGGCAGCCAAGATGGTGTTTGGACTCCTACGGACCTAGAACACTTCTCGATAACCGTCCTCTTCCTTGGCGGTGGTCTAGTAAGTAACCCGTGCAAAGTCTCCCTTACTAATCAAACCTTCCATATTCACTCAACCCGGGCCGTGCTGACTGACTGACATCGAAAAGTGCGGCATGCTCGTTGAATCTACGCGGCTAAGGGCTCTCCTGAACACCCTGGTTGCCAGTGATCAAATTATTAAATCCGACGAGGAACGCATAGCTCTGCAACCTCCGGAAACCTATGAATTCTCCATGAACCCTCTGCCAGCACTGGTGATCCTACTACTTGGCCTGATGATGGGTGGGCATGAGCAGGACACGATGATTGCGAGCATGGTCCACAAGCAATGGGGCGATTTGCTACTCGGCGCCGCATGTGCGAGGGGCCTGACATATCTTTTGCTGTATCTCAAGCCGCCTAAGTCCATTCACCCCTCCAGGCCACCCACTGAACTTCTGGTATCATTTGGCCTCATTTCTGGCGGCATAATATTTATGTCTAGTGTAAGTCATGGGCTTTCTTCTCTCGCTGTGATAGGTATTAACGACAGCAGAGCTCCGATACTATCAAAGGCATGATTCATTACAACTTGGATGCAATGTCTATTTATACGACCACCCTAGGCCTTACGGGCTTGCTTATGGCATGGGAGCTCATTGTTCTGGCGATCAAGGGGTGGGCCGTCCGCAAGGAGCGGCTTTCTCAGAAGTCAAACTTCAGCTAGCATGTCCGGACGTTCGCCCTCGCACCCCGAAGCGTTGACACTCGACACAATAAGGCATCAATGTTAGGCGCTTCTATTCTGCTTGAGAACACGAATTACGGTGAAGTAGTTTATTCCTAGTTTTGTGTTTCGAATTTTTAATCCCTTCCTCCTACGCGATCCTTGCACGCGGTTCTTCAAAGATACCCTTCATACAGAATACGTCATAAACTATTGGGAGGCAGTTCGGGAATTTTAGCCGTTATGATACCACACGTTCTTTTTTTTTATAATAAAAAATAAAATTAAAAATCACGAGGGAGGAGGGAATTGTGGCCAGAGGAGGTTGGACGACGGTTTAACGAACAGGTTACTATAATTCTGTATAGAACAATGAGTGCCTACATTCTAGACGGGAAAGCGATAAAACCAAAGGCTTCAGCTACTAGATCAAAGGTTCCGAGCTAAACCTGATTTGTATTCCATTGTAAAGTCCAATCAAGTCCTCGAGGACACTATGACAAGCGTTATACACCAAATACTATATGCTAGTAACCATCTCGAGGTATGCAAGCCAGAGCGTACGATCCATAACAGCGTATTTTTATTCCTAGGCGCCTTGCGGTCAAAGATGTGAAGTCACACCGCATTGAATAATAATTCCGAAAATATATGCACATTCTACCGCGAACAAAGGAGCAAGGTTAATTTCCCCTGTAGCAGCTCACGTTTGGCGGTTTTTATAAGTCTTGAGCGCCACATGTTGCTGAGCGGAGGTCAATTGCTGAGCGCCTTGCTGAAGCGCATGAACTAGAAACGGCACAGACTCAACCCTGAAGTCGTCGGCACTGCGAATTTTATCTAAGTCCTCTGAGAGCTCTTGTGTCACTCTCTGAAGGTATAGCGCCGAAAAGGGGCTTTGTTGATTTCGAGCTGGCTCTTGTGGCATCGTGGCGGAAGAAATTTGTAGTGAAAGTTGTATGGTGAAGCTTTTCAGGGTGACTTTGTGGACGTCTATAGGGATTTTTATGCCATATACTAGCTTAATATTAGCAATATTATAGAGCAGTCCATGCCTTTTGATATGTGATAAAATAGTAATATTATCATCATTCTTTTTTTCTTTTAAAAAAAAAATCTTATAAAATGAGATTTATTACTCTGAATGACCTTTTTTATTAAAAAAAAAAATTAGAACCACTCTCCACTAAGTCTTAGATGTTAGCATTACTGAATTATTGATCCTACCAGATGTACTATAAAGCTGGGTCATGAGATATAAAAGGTGCGCACTCTAAATTTCGTACTATGTACGTCCGTACTCCGCACTCTAAATGTTTTTGCGCTAATGCAATGGTTATTGCTCCGAGCTAGTGCGCGTGCCACTGCCATCCATCTCGTTGATCCTTATAGTTCGCCTCCGTTTCTAAGCTTTCTTTTCCTATTGATGAACTGCTTATTATTTTATCGTGCTTCCCCAACTATCTGCACAACGCATAGGGTACTGCGCGCTGGTACTATACTTCGCGACTAAGACATCATCAGACACGGCAAAACGCTACCTTTTTGCGGAAGAGCGCGTCAAAGTAAAGAGAGCTGGTTTTCGACTTTACACCATGTCTGGACGACCAGTGACTCCTGCGTCTCCCAAGAATGCTAAGATCAAATCTCCCACACCTGGATGTCCAGTCTTTGGCTGTGGTGAGTTCATAACCCTCTCCATAGAGATCATTACTGACGCTTTCATCAGAACACGTCGAGCTCCTCCTATCCCAAAGCCAGGAGGTTATGAATAGCTCCATCTCTCACTATAAAATGATACTTCGCGGTATCTTTGACTCAAATCCCATCATTGCCCAGACATCTACGAATCAAGAAGGCCGTCCTATAACCTCACTTACATCAAATTATCTATGCCTACAGTGTCCAGCAACTGTTTCCGAAGATGATCGATTGAACCATGGGACAGAAAAGCGACATCGCTTCTGTAGGTAGCAGCCCCGTCACAGATGACTGAACGCTCCAGTTTCTTTTCATATATGCTTACAATAGCAGATGTTGACTCTCGTAGTGGCTCACTGTATTGTCAAATATGTGATGACCTGGTTTGGGACCCCACGTTAGAGGAACTTCGAGTGCGTAAGATAGGGACTGGGACTTTTTCTAGTATGTGTATTACATCCACCGAGGGCTCCCATGACGATGGTTAACTACGTTACTAACTTGCATTTAGTGAATCGAAAACGGAAGCATGATGAGCTTTTCGCTGATTCTGCGAAAGAAGATCCTCGCCTCATCTCAGCTAATACCACCGTCGCATCGTGTCGAGCAAATGGCCTTCGGGGTATCTATAATGCAGGCGCTACTTGCTACCAGAATGTAGTCCTTCAGAGCTTCTTACACAATCCCCTCCTCCGCAACTTCTACCTCAGCGATGGGCATCAAAGTAGCGAGTGCAGTATTCCCCATTGCCTAAGCTGTGCCATGGACGACATGTTCCAAGATTTCTACGCACTTGAGAGTACAAATGGCTATACAGCCGCCAACATACTCTCGGGATTCTGGATATCTGAGAAAAAGGCTTTTGAAAACCTCGTAACGACAAAGGAACAAGATGCCCATGAATTCTTCCAGTTCTTAGCTGAGGACTTGCACGAACGGAATGGTGACGGTAAAAAGCCGGAGAGCGGCAGCGAGCATACATGCAATTGTATTATTCATCAAACATTCTACGGGAAAATGCAGACGATTACAACATGCCAGAATTGCGGTGGAATGACTCATGCAGTTCAGTCTTTCCTCGATCTCAGCTTAGGTGTTGAGACCCTGGCACAAAGGCGCGCCAAGAAAACAGGACAGAAGCTACCTGCGCTCTCATTGAGCGATTGTTTAGATGAAGAATACGTCAAGTCAGACAAGTGTGAGTATAGGTGCCACAATTGCGCATCAATACAGCAGGCACAAAGGTATACAAATATCAAACGCCTACCAAATGTATTGTCTATACAACTTAAGGTGAGTTTTCTCATGTCCTTCCTATTCAGGAGTTGCTTTTGACACATGTCAGAGATTTGAATACAAACAAGGCAAACATGACCGAGCGGCTTCCAAAATCGACAATACTGTTCATTTTCCGCTACAGCTAAATATGCTTCCTTACACAAATCGTGCCCGCAGCCGTGACAGCCGTGAGAACATGGAATTAGAGAGGTCATGTACCTATGACCTTCTAAGCGTCGTCGTTCATGTTGGGGAGATCGAGACTGGGCACTACGTGTCATATTGTCGAGTTGGTGATCAAGTATGACCAGGATCTTCCCCCTCAGGGTTTTATTTTTGCTAAAGACGAATACAGTGGTTCAAATTCAATGATCATAAGGTTGAGCTAGCTCGGTTATCCGATGTACTGGGCGCCCAGGCATATCTATTATTTTACATTATTCGCTCTCTCGCCTGAAGCAGGCTTTCCTAATCATACTAGAACAAGACTACAAGCCTGATAACGACCGAGGCATATAACAAGCATACCACAAATCACCGATCAAACTACTAGCCACGTCATAACGGCTTTCATCATCACCACGGCTACCCAGCCATTTCACGACGCCTCCGTTTGCCAGTTCAGCACAGCCACTTGGCGATATGGCTTTCCAGAGCTTCTAACGCCAGCGCCAGCTGGGGCTTTCAAAGTTAGCATAACAGTAAAACTCGTTGCTCAGGCCCCTCGTATGCTTCGGTTCAAATGTTGTCGTGCGCACGCCCAGTGCTTTATATAGCTTAAGGATTAGGCTCTCCATCCTTTCTCCAGTACAGACGGTGAGCCTGGGTGGCACCTCGCTACCATTTTGCTTGAGAAGCCAGCGCACGGTCAGCGCGGCTGTGGCATGACAGGTACTGTTAGCTTATTCCCTTCTCAGAAAAAAGAAAGGGAGGGGAAAGGGAAAGAAAGGGAAAGGGAAGGGAAAGGGAAAGAAAGGGAAAGGGAAGGGAAAGGGAAAGAAAGGAAAAGGGAAGAGGAAAAAGAAGCCTAGGGTGGATACCTTTAGTCTGGCAGTCCTCGCTCAGGAAAGGAGGATCACAAATGATTCTGTCAATAGTCCCTTTAAGATGACCTACAGAAGTATATTAGATGACATCAGGTTTCCGTGTCACAGGCGGGCTGTAAAATGCCGCGGCGACCGATAGAGGCTTAATGGGTAGAAAGAGTTCTTATACCTGGCAATTTCACTGGCTGCTGAAAATCATAAAAGACGAACTCAGGAAATACACCAAACCGGTTGTCATGCTCCAACAGGATCAACTTTGGCTTCTCATTGTCATTCCAACTTCGCTGAAGACCATGTCAATAATGAGAATATCATGTGTCGCCCGGATTCTAAGCACAGCCCTTTAAGCATCTGAATACTTACCAAGAGGTTCCTAAGTGCCACAAAGACGCTTGGAGCTGAAACCACCGCGATTGTCATATCACTCGTCGCACCACTGAGCAACTCTGTGGCTAGGTTATTTGCAGTTTCATCGGAATACTACAAAAATCGTCCTAACATCAGCATCCCCAACTTTGGTACAAATATGACATGTGGCTCCCGTGCGCCATGGGCCTCAGGTGAAAGAGATGAGCGGAAGAGGAAAAAAATTACTCATCACCAAAGTAGACCATAAGAGCACTTACCCAGAACTGAGATTCATTCCAATCTTCTGCGAAAGTCTCAATGGAAAGGAGGCTGTTACTTTCTGCTTCGGCTTGCAGCCTCTCAAACTTGGCTTGATGCTCGCCTCTCTCAGCTTCAAAGGATTTCAGTGCCGCCAGGGCATGAGATGATAATGTGCTACGTAACCCGCGATCAGTTTGCTGAAGTACTCGAAACCCAAATGAGAGGTAAATTACATTGGTTCGTCGTCACTGTCGGACATTTTCGTTATCGGCAGACCTTTTCCTACACAGGGGAATCGGAATATCGAAAGATTTACCGGCTAAAGCATTCAATGATCAAAAGCCCATATATACTGTACTGGTAGGTAATAACTCGCCTGCTGATTTTTATGGAGCGTACTTCGTACCTCCCCGCCCATATTGTACCCATCACCTTCTGTTAGGGCAGGGGTAATTTGATTGGACGGCAGAGTAGGTATAGAGACCTCACTTAGCCCTGATACACCCATGCACCGAAGAACTACGGAGAATTTAGTACCTAGTTCTACCTGCCACTAAACCCACCGAGCCATTCCAGACACTCTGCTCTACTACTGTACCGCAGTGTGCGACTACGTTAGTCCTTCTTATTCACACCATAAATGAAGACCTATACCTACGTTGGTGGCTCAACGTGCAGCCGAAGTGGCTCTTTGTCCTTTACTATAAAGCGTACATCATCAAGTTTAAAATGACATTATTCGTCAATTTAAAGAGCGGTGTAGTTGTCCGAAGGTCAATAATAAATCGGCCTGCGGAGTATTTCATTTGCTCTTAAAGACAAGGTATCTAAACTCTATTTACCTTGAACTGGAAGCAAGCCAATGGAAAGTAGGGTTTGTCTGACCAGCGATACTCTAGCAGTCACTGAAGAAATTCCCCTTTGTCCACAATGCTTTGCTGGCATTTGGAAAATATCGCAGCCTGCCTAGCAACCTCTGCGAGTCTGCTGATAACCTGGCCATTGGCGGTCGTAAACCCGTAGTATGCATAAGGAATTCCAACTTCTTTGCAAAATTCAATGACGTAACCCTGTGCCTCGCGGAAATTGTGTCGCGGCAGACGGGGAAATAAGTGATGAATGACCTGAAATTGCAGGCCTCCGTGAATGAAGTCGAGCCAACGAGGGCAGTCAATGTCCATTGTCGTTCTCAGCATCATTTGGGGAAATGACTCCTGAGGCCCCAGATCCGCGGTGCTCATGGCAAAATGCGACAGCACAATCTGCACATGGAGAGGAGAAGCTGCAATATGGCTCACCATGACAAAGACAAACCGCGACCATCCGTCGGGTATCATCTTATATACAATACCATAGCCGAACCAGATCCAAAAAAAAACCTGTCCTACAAGCTCGAGCCATCGGTGCCGAGCAGCGATTCCCTTCCGGGGCCCTCGCCCAGTCAAGATAAAATCCCACGAGAGGAAGTAGAGGTTGAAGCGACCAAATGCTAATATTGGATAGTAAGTCCAGGGCTGGATACGCAAGAGCACCTTCGCAACTGCATCATACTTCATAACGCGATCATAAAAGGTAGACCGCAGACTACCTAGCAAGCGATGGGATATGGCGAAGATAGGCATATGTTCAATGTCAGGGTCGTGTTCGGGAGCATTCGTCACAATATGATGGACATTGTGATTATGTTTCCACCAGCCCATAGAGAGCCCTCCTACAAAATCAGCAATGAATATGCCAATGAACGTGTCAAGGTGATAATTGTGCGTAATACCCATGTGGCCAGCGTCATGAGCTGTAAAAACCAGCTGATGCCACATAAATCCAAGACACAGGCCACCGATGGCATAGTACCCATAAAGCAAAGCAACTATCATCAAGGCGAAGAGAGAAACATAGCGAATGCACTCATAACCGTACGCCGAATAATTGGTTTTGTAAAGCCCCGCGTCGATGAGCTTCTGGTGCAGTTCGCGGTACTTAACAATAATGTGAGCCTGTGTCGCCTCGTCAACGGCGGGGTAAGTCTCCAGATCAAGGCGGATGTGTTCGCGAGTGATAATGTCTAGATATGACATGCCGTCCACCGGCGCCTTATCCAAAGTCGATGCCGATGACATTGACTCGGATCTAGCTGACCCATTTCCTGAAGTGTTCTTCCGGCCCCGCAGCGCGACAGAATCGACATCAAATACAGGCGAAGGAGCTCGGGAGCTCAGAGAGCTATAATCTTCACCCTTTGCCAGACCCTGACAGCTCTTACTTCGGTCTGCTTCAATTTCTGGCAAGGTGCGGAAGATTCCACCCTGGATCGGCGGCTTAAAGTTCACCCAAGGGCCCTCAATCTTGCCTATGCGATACCGTGGCATTTGCTTCTTTGCCTCCTGGGAATGCAAACTGAGGAGCCATTAGCACTTTGGTCGCTATACGCGCCTTACTAGAGTCGCATTGCACATACACTTCAATCCAGTCTGTGGCATCTCTACCCACCATATGCATGATGGACTTGGCACCCCCTGGGTGGTATTGAATCCAGGCGTCGAGCTGTAGTACATATTGACGGTGAATGATGAGATGTCGTCCAGCAGCAATGAGGGCCTCGATTTCATCGCGGGACATTAATTTTAGTGTCCTGCTCCCATCGGTGTGCTGCGCCGGTTGACAACGCAGGTTATCGGCGTCCTGCATGATGTTTTAGATCATGTCAAGACTGTGTCTGAAAAAAAGAAGGGAAAAAAAGCAAAAAAGGGAGGAGGAGGGAGGAAGACAACGTTGGTTTTGTGTAGTGGAAAAGATGAAATAATGAGAAAAAAAGGGGAAAGAAATCAAGCGCTACAAGCTTCAAAGGGTGCGATAAAACGGTGGGGTGGAACGATTTGAGGCGGTCTCGTTAGCTATTTATTTAATTCACCGCTCGAAAGCCGCGGAAGCCGCCCAGCAGCACTCGGGCGATGGTGGACGTAGGAAGCACGAGAAATGAGCACCCATTTGCATTATTAGGCTGAGTCTACCTAGATAGTTCATAATGTCAGATACTAGCGCGCAAATACGCCAAAGGTACAGTGAACAACATTCAAACATATCTGAATACAGATTCACGATTTGTACCCAAAATCCCTTACCAGTATTCTAAATCACGGGTTAAGAATGCCTGCCCGCGTACTCTCTGCATTCCTCACAATTGAACCCCTGGCTACATAATCAAATACGTAATGCAATGGCATTGTGGTATAGCCTCCATGCTAGCTGGAGGCACTCGGTATACGCCAAATCAACGTTTGTCGATTTGCACCATTCATGTCTGCAATTCACACAAACAGCTGACGCATCACATGATGGCACTTTGCATAGAAGTGGCGACTGTCTGCCTTGAATAGTTTTTTGAACTCACTTCTTTGAAGAGAAAGAAAACCTAATTTGATTCATGATCATAGCCGTGGGGGATTAATGTACAACCCAGACGTACAAAAGCAACCGTAAACCCTTAATTCCATTGACCCCTTTAAGACAACCAAAACGACCTCGAAAGAAACCACAAACGACCAACAGAAAAATTACAATTCTTGGCTGGCACCCTTGCCCGACTTGCCGGTGGTCTTCTTCGGGAGCAGATCTGTGCGAGATTAGTAGATGTCCCATATCTTGGGGATACATGTAAGACATACTCTGGTGAATATTGGGCAGCACACCACCCTGTGCGATAGTCACATGTCCTAGTAGTTTGTTCAACTCTTCATCGTTTCGGATGGCGAGTTGCAGGTGGCGAGGGATGATACGCGTCTTCTTGTTGTCACGGGCGGCATTGCCAGCCAGTTCAAGAATTTCGGCGGCGAGATACTCAAGGACAGCGGCGAGGTAGACGGGGGCACCAGCACCGACGCGCTGGGCATAGTTGCCCTTTCTCAGGAGACGGTGGACACGGCCAACGGGAAACGCGAGACCCGCCTTGGAGGATCGGCTGAGATGCAATGTTAAATTCAAAGGCTCGAGCATCTGTTAACGCGTTACTACGCTGTCGACTTACGATTGAGCGTTCTTGGAGCCAGAGGCCTTGCCACCAGACTTGCCGCCGCCAGTCATTTTGATGATGTCTGATTTAACGAGAAAAAGGTCCGGAGTGTGCGAAATGAAGTGAGCCTTTTGAAATGGCAATCGTGCAGCGTGGATAGTGGAAAGTCAGTGTACTTGAAGGAGAATGAGTTCAGCGGGGGGAATCTGTGTTAAGTAGTTTTCGGTGCACTGCACGCGAGATCGCCAATCACCCTCCCTCTGACGCCGTTTTGGCGCTATCCCTAATTTGGAAAATAACGTGTTCCAAGCAAAACAAAAGGGTACCAGGTACGCAAGATAACCTAAGGTACCTAAGGCAGTAAGGCAGGTTTTAAGCGCAGTCGCTACGAAGTACCTTGCCTAATTTTTCGCTACTCTTTAAAGGGTATCCATGCTGCCCACAGTTCGATGTACCCCGTAAGATATTTTCATACCTTATACTACTACTAAGGTAGTAGGTATCACGGAATAAGGTACTACGAATACCGCGAACCCAAGGCAGCCTCTGAAGCTACCAAGTACTACTACTCATGTCTCAACTTCGTCGTCTACCATCGCCGGTAGTTGTGGTTATCATCCTCAATTGAAGCCTCGCAGGCTACTGATCTATAGCGTAAGGTGCACAGCGAAATGGCGTAGACTTATTCATGCAAGGGTTTAATTCTGAAAAGACTTGGCGAGCGTGACATGTCGTTGATATCTCAATATTATGGCTTCTCGCCCTATCGTCGGGTTCTCTCGCAGCCACGCCAACTTCTTCATGTGAAATAGATACAGTAGCCAATTTAGGTAATACTAGTACTACTACCTGTCCTTGGTAATACTCCTACTTCGTATGGAGCTCTGGTATTGCTCGCGGGAATATTCATCCGGCAGCCCGCATCAAGGAATGTAGGAAGAACGCGTCTGTCTTTCGTTATGCATGCATTGTATAAGACCTCTAGCAGGCGTACTTGTCGGTATCCTGCTGACTTTCTCATGCAACACTGAGACAAGTCTAGCACGAATCTGAAGCAGAATGCAATGATACTGAAGCAGCTTCGCCGGAGCATGTCGCCAGAAGACAAGGGGCTATATGCTATTCGCTCGACGGCTACGCACTGGTTATTCCATTATGCGATATTACAGATTCAACTACAAGGCCTAGAAGTGCAAGCCTATGGTATAATCACAAGGACAACTGAATAAATGAAACGGGAGATGGAATGCACGATATGGTGATGGAGGAAACGAGCTGGAGACGATTATTGCCGCCGAAACTTCAATCTAGGGTAGATGGACCTGTACAGGCTTGAGGCCATTCGAGAAGACTGATAGCAGTGCAAGGGTGAGCTTGCAAAGATTAGTCTACCGTGTAGGGCGGAAGGCAAGGTAAGCTGATACTAGCACAGAGTACCGCTGAGACAAAAAAGAGAAAAAGGTACATCCATCAGCTGGGTGAGGAAGCGGAGGCAGGTCCGGCCAATCACATATCTCGGGGTGGAAAGAAAAGGGCTGTAAAAAAACAAACTCGACGCGACAAAGCAGCAGAAATACGTATCCTGGCTAGTCAAGTATTAAATCGCATCTAAGGTACCTTAGGCATGGGCATTCCACTCTAAGTCCCCAGTAGCAAAATGTGCGTGATTATGTTGCGCCTTACCGCTAAATGACTAGCCTATTTTGAAGCGTGGGACGGCCGCGAATACTTGACAGATACTTTGGTATTTGCCCGTATGCTTTCGAGGAGATCACTTTACCGCACTTTGTAGCTGGGTACCCGCGAGGGTGTGCACGCGCCTTCGCCCGCGCCACCCCTACGTCCTAGCAATCAGTAATCCACTTGCACCAACGCGTCCAGCTACAAAAGCCCAGCTCATCCCCAAGACGTCTTTCCCACACCATTCACTTTCATCATCACCCGCTGCCAGCCCGCCATTTTGCCATTTCAACTATCGTCGCTTAAATTAAACTTATCGTATCAACAGTTTGAAAATGCCTCCCAAAGCTGCCGACAAGAAGCCCGCCGCCAAGGCGCCTTCAACTGCGAGCAAGGCTCCGGAGAAGAAGGACGCTGGCAAGAAGACGGCCTCTTCTGGTGACAAGAAGAAGCGGTCAAAGACCCGCAAGGAGACGTACTCCTCCTACATCTATAAAGGTTTGTTACTGGTTCTGCATTTTGTCAATCGCATCTAACATTTTCAAAACAGTTCTCAAGCAGGTCCACCCCGACACTGGTATTTCCAACCGGGCAATGTCCATTCTCAACTCATTCGTGAATGGTAGGTGACAATCGCGCCAACATACCATCTGCATTGGCTAATGAAATCAGATATTTTCGAGCGCGTTGCCACTGAGGCGTCCAAGCTGGCTGCGTACAACAAGAAGTCCACAATCTCATCCCGCGAGATCCAGACATCTGTTCGGCTGATCTTGCCTGGCGAACTCGCCAAGCATGCCGTGTCTGAGGGCACCAAGGCTGTCACCAAATATTCTTCATCGACAAAATGATGCGGATCACGTTGGCTGGTTCCGATTTTAAATCTGAAAACTGGGTTTTGTTTGCGTGACTTTAGTGTCTTTATCCGAGACTTGGGTGAATGTCTCGCCCTCGGGTTCTCTTAATGCGTTACGGATGGTTTGCTTTATGGGGGCAATGTCTTCACGGTCAATGGGGTTCGCGGTTGTACAATAGCTATCGAGCATATCTCGAAGCAATGATTTCTGCACATTATGCTATTTCATTTTTCTGCATCAAGTATCGAATCCCCATGGGGAATGTCTTATGTCTCTTGCCCAAGACCTGCTCGAGTCCGCTTCATAGTTTGGCTTACAGGATGTAAAATACCTTGATCGTTAGTTCCCAGAGGTGTCCCGCTGCTCCAACCCATCTTCTCGAGCATAGCCCGACCTCGATTTCCCGTCCCTAATTCTGGTGCAAATGCGCCAATGACTTCACCGTCCTGGTAACCACTCGTCGTATCCGGCCGGGTTGATTTCTGTTTATCTCTCCTAGGCTGACGATACTGTTGACTTACTCGCGATACCATTTGCTCGTAGACATTTTCTATATATGCCGTTTTCTTTGTGCGGTATAAAGTCGGCCTGCGCTGTTGGTCAGATCCAATGGACTTGGATTTGACATTGAATTTGTTTGCGAGGAGATGGACCATTTTTCGTGAGCGTTTATCCATTGGTGGCAGTGTCAAGCTACTCAACTGTTAGCACACTGGGGATTCTTATCAAGGGTTTCTAGCACATGCGTTTCCTGAGACCCAACAAGGAACGTTCTAATTTCAGCCGTCACTTGTTTCATAGTTATGCCTGTCGGATATTTCATCCTCAAATCCACTTGCCCTTTCTTCCCAAGTAGCCCCAGCGCTCGTAGCTCCTCTCTATCCTTTTTGCGCTGAGCTTTCTTCTGTCGATCGTTGTTGTATGTTGATTGAAGCTTCTGTTCGAGCTCCGAGTCCAAGTCTTCCAAAGGCAGAAAAAGCTGCTTTGCTTTGCTCTTTTTGCGCCTCAGGCTCGGCCGTTCCCAGTCCATCAAGTCAAAATCACTCCGCGAATCGAGGTCTTGGAGTGCGGTAAAATGGTTCCTGCAGAACCCGGGGGAGCCTTTCGATGAACTCTGCTTATCCGGTGTGGAGTTTGTTTTGCCTTCTACATCTGGCGGCGATTCGGAGGTACTCCCTGGTGGTTCCTCATTTGCCTCATCACTGGATGGCGATCTTCCGGCCCGTTCCTTTTCCGCGGTTGAATAGAAATTTCCCGCTTCATCGCTAGCTGAGCCTAGTGGTACCGTTAGGTTGCACTCAATATCTTCTTCCGTGCTTTGATCTGTATCGCATTCGGACACCAACTGCTGAGATAGAATATCAACCATTTCTCCATGTTGGCGCATGTTGGCGATATAATCAGCTAGCATGTCCTCCTCCTCCCTATTCCCTCTCTGGTGTCGACGCTCCCGCTGCTTATGACGTTTCTTGCTCAAAGGTATTGGTGTGTCAAGACTTTCTGTTATATTATCTATGTGTGGCTCCCTTGGCATAGTAGACAACTGTTGCTCTACAGCTCGGATCTCGTTTTGGATGGATTTCAATGAAATGTCCGGACCCCGTGATTTTGGTTTCGTGGCATTACGACCTCTGAACACAATGACTTCGTCACTTGAGCTCCCCTCTTGATGTTCGCTAGTGAGATCTTGCAAATTTCTCGTGGTTTGGGAGGAATCTGCATCATGGTGTTGAACCTGCTGCAAAGAAAAGGGATCCTGCGAGCCGGAACTGATGAACGTTACAGGCCTCTTTCGAAGTTTGACGTCTTGGCTCCAGAAGGAGTTCTCATGGTGGGATGTTTGCCGTGCTTCATCGACCAATGTAAAAACTGCTAATGGAGAAATACTTGTCAATTATACACTCAAGTTTCCAAATTGTTGCACTGAGAAGAGCTACCCGGGTTCAGAGTGTTCGTGGAGTTTGATGCAGCATTATTAGCGACTGCGAGGTCGTCTATTCTATAGGGAGAGTCACTCCAGCCGCGCTGTTGTCTTTGCAAAATACTATTTGGTCGCTTCATGATAAGTTCTGGTCGAGATAGGGCCAGTTGACAGATACCTGCCTGCTGTAGTCGTTCGTTTGAACAAGAGCAAAGTAACCGTTATGGGCAATAGTAAGCTGAGAATGCCACTACAAACTCACGTTGTATCGAGTCTCAAGTTGCACGAGGATTTCATAGGTAGTACATACCTAGGTGTAGACTTATCGATGCTAAGATACCTAGTACTTAACAATGATCTCATTGGATCTAGGCAAAATTCGCCCGCTTTTTTTTAATAAAAGAAATAAACAAATAAATAAAACCAAATATTTTAGTTTATATTATATGGGCGTCTTGTTATGGAATTCCCAGGAAGTTGATAATGTGTATTTATTTTGGTTACTATATATTATAACATGATGGAGAACTGAAGCCTTCTAATGCCCACTAGGTACATTAATTTAATCTTTTATCTTTCGATCCTACAATCATAGTTTCACATGTTTTATTCCTAGTCTGTCATAAATTTCTTAGTTTTGGCGTCCTACTTGTTGCTAATTTTTCTCTGCGCATCCTTGTAAACTTTACCCCACTAGTGCTCATAAAGGAATAGCCCACAGTTCAGTTACCTGCCGCGCCTTTAACACTAGGTATCTACGGAGGAAGCAGTGCGCTGAGCATATTTCTCATCCAACCTGCTGCCGACTCTATGCCATAAGTTGGTGGGAGTGATAGAAATTCTGACGGGTCCAGAAGTGGCCGCTTGAAGATCTGATCTGCTATTGCTTTGCTCCATTTCGACCAATATGTCGCTGAGTCTCTTTGCTCGGGACGCTCTACGCAAATCTGTCTCTGTCGGCGGCGCCAGTAAACGATCCGTATCCGATGTAGCCATCTCGCGCACCGGCAAGACTATTCTACGATCAGAAGGTGGCCGGTAAGCGATGCATATATTCAATTGTTAAATAAGAAGACTAAATGATTTGTCTCACACAGGTCTTCTCTCGGAGGTACGACTGTCCCTCTCGAAGCTGATGCAGGTGGGCTAATCAATCTGTAGGACATACGGCTACTGTATTTGGTGCCACCGGTCAATTGGGTCGATACATTGTGAATAGACTTGGTACGTTTCCTAATAGTTTAAAACAGCGTCTTATCTTTCTAACTCTTCCTTAGCTCGCCAAGGATGCACCGTGGTTGTACCCTTCCGCGAGGAAATGACAAAGCGGCACTTGAAGCTTACTGGTGATCTTGGCCGCGTTGTCTTTGTTGTATGCTTCTTCAAATGCTATTAGCCACTTGGCTCTGACGTATCGGCAGGAATACGATCTTCGCAATACTCCTTCCATCGAAGCGAGCGTCAGGCATTCGGATGTAGTGTACAATCTGATTGGTCGAGACTATCCTACAAAGTACGCAAGGAATAGAATGCAATACTCCGAATTTGACAACTCACTAAATTGACCAGGAACTTTTCTCTAGAAGATGTGCACGTGGAAGGAACTGAGCGTATTGCAGAGGCTGTTGCAAAATATGACGTTGATCGTTACATTCACGTGTCGTCTCACGATGCCAATCCCCACTCAGTCTCTGAATTCTACGCAACAAAGGTGCGTCTTGCGGCAAGTGGCAAAGGGAAAGGCATCTGACATACGTTAGGGACGAGGTGAACTTGTCGCAAGGAGCATATTTCCCGAGACGACGATTGTGCGCCCTGCGCCAATGTTTGGTTTTGAGGATAATCTTTTGTTGAAACTTGCCTCTGTGTTGAATCTGTTTACAGCAAACAACATGCAAGAAAAGTTCTGGCCGGTACATGTAAGTTTTAGAGATGTGACTTTTCAAATGTGGATACAATGACCATGCTCATATCTTCATAGTCTATCGACGTTGGTGCTGCTCTTGAGAAAATGCTGTATGATGATTCCACCGCGGGGAAGACATTCGAGCTTTATGGGCCAAAGCAATACACCTTGGCTGAAGTTGCGGCTCTGGTGGACAAGGAAATTTTCAAGAAGCGACGACACATTAATGTCCCGAAAGGAGTCTTGAAGCCAGTAGCAGGCCTGTTGAACAAGGTCCTGTGGTGGCACACCCTATCTGCGGACGAAGTAGAACGGGAGTTCATCGACCAAGTTATTGACCCTGAGGCTAGTACATTCGGTGACCTTGGCATTGAGCCGGGTGACATCGCCAATTTCACATATCACTACTTGGTAAGTGGTTGCATACATCCACGTACGCAGTCAGGCGGCTGTCTAACTTTGAGTGTAGCAAGGATTCCGAAGCTCCAATTATTATGACCTCCCTCCTGCTACGGAAAAAGAAAAGAAGGAAGACAAGAAATACATACATGTTTTGGACGAGTTATAATAAAAGGCTACAATACTTAGACAGTGGATACAGATACAGATAGTTTCCTCGATGAAAGTAATGGCTTGAGGTAGTCTGTGGTTTCTTTTCATCACAATATGTAATGTAAGCCTGCGAGTTGGACAACTTGCATACATAACGTAAACGAGTGGGTGTAGACAGCAGCTACTAGATCTACGGAATTTTTTTCTTCGATGACTAGGTCTAAAAATAGTGTCGCCGTTAGCTCCCAAATGTGCCTAGGCTGAGCCCTCTGCTTCGTCTCTTTATTATTCGTATTTGCGTATACTACAGAGCAGGATTCTGCGTGCGCCTTCAAACTGCGCATGAAGCCTTTCATGAGGCAGCCCCTGTGCTTCGCAGTAGCCTTCCTTAGTCCTTCTCGGATATTCGCATTAGTATCGCGCAAGTGCTGGAAATATCCCCCGCTCTGCCGATCGATTACCGCTCCATCTGGTACTTCAGCTGTTTCAGTCGCCTTCAAACCACATGCCCGCCAGGATTCTGAACGATTTATCGCAAGCACCCCCATCTGCAAGTATCCTGGCCTAAGGCCTAGGCAAACAGCCATCTTGGACGGACGATCTGCCGCCTACCACACCGTTGTGCTAGCACTGCACAGGCAGACTCAGACGAGCCGTAGTGCCGACCTACATAGTAGCATTGCATACAACACGGGCGCCATAGTTGTTCTTGCTATTGTCGTTCTATCTACGATTGTTGCGTTGGATCTGCGTGGTCTACAGACAACAACTGGCCTAGAAGAGCCCCCGGCCACTGCCTTGTTTCCGGAAAGGATGTCGGACCAAATTGCGCCGGGGCACGTGGGCAATCTCACCCCAGAGCAACAAGAGAAATTGCGGCAGCTGTGGCACTCTTTCTTTCAGCTTTCTGGTGTTGTTGGAGACGCCGTTACAGATACAGAGCCCTCTCGTGGGGGCTCGGAAGTGGCGGAAATAGATGGACAGAAAAAAAGGCGGTTTGGTGTCTTCAAGAGAAAGGGAAATGAAAAACCTAGCGCAGCTGCGGGGGCTTCGGAAGAGGATAAATACGGCCAAACCAAACATTTTCAGGAAGTGCTTGCGAACCAGAGCCCCGAAGCCATTCGTGACACATTTTGGAGCATGGTTAAGCATGATCATCCAGACGCCCTTGCTTTGCGATTCCTCCGAGCCCGTAAGTGGGATGTGGAGAAGGCTTTGGTCATGCTGGTGTCTACTATGAGCTGGAGGCACAGCGAAATGAAGGTGGATAGCGATATCATGAAAAAAGGAGAAGAAGGGGCTCTCGCGGACGTGCATAGCGATAACAGTGATTCTAGGAGGGTCGCAAAAGACTTCTTGGCACAGCTCCGCATGGGCAAGAGCTTTCTGCATGGTATTGACAAACAAGGCCGCCCTATTTGTGTCGTAAGAGTCCGCCTCCATCGACAAGGCGAGCAATGCGAGGAGAGCTTAGAAAGATATACTGTTTATCTGATTGAAACTGCAAGAATGATGTTGAGGCCACCAGTTGATACAGCAGTAAGTTACGTGTCTATTGGAGAACTCGTCACTCGTATAGAAGATCACGCTGATATCAATAAATAGACCATTATCTTCGACATGACGGATTTCTCTATGGCAAATATGGATTATACCCCAGTCAAGTTTATGATCAAATGCTTTGAAGCCAACTATCCCGAATCTTTAGGAGCGGTTCTTGTTCATAATGCACCGTGGATATTTCAAGGTATAAAGGCTACCTCTGTGCTCACAAAAATGAAAACTTACATTGACATAGGTATCTGGAAGATAATCCGCGGATGGCTGGACCCGGTCGTGGCTGCGAAGGTTCATTTTACGAACAATAAAAATGAGCTACAAGAATTTATAGAGCCATCGCGCATCCTCAAAGAACTTGGGGGCGAGGAGGATTGGGAATACAGATATGTAGAGCCCATTGCAGGCGAAAATGATGTGATGAAAGACATCGAAACCCTGACAAATCTTCTCAGAGGGCGGGAACATCTCGTGAATGAATACGAGACAGCGACCCTGCAGTGGATTAACAAGCCGGAAGGCAAGGAAGTTCAAGGTATCATGGAAAGGAGAGATAACTTGGCGATGCAGCTCAGAGATGACTATTGGAGGCTCGATCCATATCTCCGTGCTCGCTCTCTATACGATAGACAGGGAATACTACGGGGTGCCGCTGGGGCGTGCTGGTACGAGGTCTCACCAACTACTGGCACGGATGGAGGTCTAGAAACATCAGTGAATGATGTAGACTAAAGGTAACAACCTTGAAGTTCTGGATCCGTTTAAATAGATCAAACGTCCGTACGTATAGGCAGATTTGACGTACGTATCTAGAACCTCGAACATGTTGAGACAAAGCCTATTCATACTGTCCGGTTACTTTTAGTCCGAAATGTCGTGATCCTTGAAATAACACGGTAACACTACATCTTAGATTTAATATCCTCACAGAGCAGTTTCAGCTTGTCCATATCGGGAGATGTGGTGTTCCAACCAATACCAAGTCCCTCCGTCTCATTCGGCTTCGGGATCTACCAACCTGGTTAGAATAAAGATATCGGAGCGTTTCACGGTGATCGGTGATTAAAAGTCATACCATGTGGAAATGGACCTTATTTAACTGAGATTAGCCTGCGCTTCATCCAGAAACGGGAGCATAGTGGTACGCACGTGATGCACTTGTTGATGAGCAATAGTTCCATTATTTTGAAGGATATTGTAGTTGGTGGCCCCAGTTGCGGCAGCTAGCTTCTTCAGAGTAGGCTGATAGCAGCAACGCGTCAATAAAAGGTGTAGCTAAAAAGCCAAATTGTTTCAGGAATATGTACCAGAATTTCCGTCAACTGATCGTCAGGAATGTCAGTTAATTTTGCGCCATGATACTTCGGAATAACAAGCTAGATCGTCGTAGTGTCAGTGCATTGTAGTGATTCTATGAGCAAGGAGATCCTTACAGCGTGGCCTTCACTGAGAGGCCCGATATCGAGAAATGCCAGTGTCTTGTCGCTCTCAAAGAGCTTCAAAGACGGGATCTCGCCTAGGCCAACATGGTCAGTTAGGCTAAAGCGGGGTCTGCCATCGGCGCTTTTAGTAGATGAGAGCATTCTTTCAACCCACCTTTAATGATACGACAAAATATACAAGAGGCCATAGCTGTTCAAAGTATCAGAAGCGTGATGAGTAGAGTTTCAGAGAGCAGAGTCAAATATATCACGACGGTTTCGATATCTATCCCGAGTGGAATTATGACATACTTCTGAATCAAGAGCAGTAGCATAGAGCAAGAGAGGGGTTTTCCTCCTAGGATACCTAATGCTTTTACATCACATTGCCAGTTTAGGTAAGTACTTGAATCCACCTAGGCATGCGATCTCCGCTCTACATGTGGAAATACTATACTCAAGTCTTAACATACGATTAAAAAGTACTATATCCTTATTTGGTTGCATAGCATCTTGTAGTATATTATATATTTAATCCCGTATTTGTATCTACTTTTTTGTTATATAAATATAGAGAAAGAGAGGTAACAAGAGTGACCATAGCAGTATTATAGGGGGAAAGATATTATATTCGACTATAGAAATTTAACTGCACAGTGCCTTTTAATGTCGGGAGGCGGAGTGAGGAGGAGCTTTCATAATTAGCACATGCAGTTGGCGCAGCGTCTAGAGACATACCTTCTAAAATCGGAGAGGGCAAGTTTCGTTCATATTTGGATCCTGCCCATTGCTCAGCACTTTTCCTTGGATAATTCTGCATGGCGCACTCACCTCCCGGGGCACAAGGAGGTATATAAGGGTCTGGATGTTTCCAACTTTCAAGCAGCTTTTCCGTTTCAGCCAATAGGGCCTACGTCGGAAAGAACCATGTCAGCCTTTCCATGTAAACGCAGCAGGGCGTGCACTGACTCTCTGCTGCCGAGGGTCCGAGACCTTCTTGTTAGCTTCGAATAATGATCGTATATAGAGTGCCTGGCCGCGCCATAGGTGCCGGTGAACAGCCCAGTCCAAAGCAAGCTTCAATGAGCGGCGGTAGAGTGACCTATGATTCAGTGACTAGTGTTAGGGTCGGCCGACATCTGTAGGCTCTAAGATTTTAGACTGACAAAGCCGCTTGACGTGTTGCCATGGTGGTAAGGAGATAGTCCTTGGTGAAGACGACTGTGGTTGGAGTTGATTGGAATCGTTGAGCGAAGTAGTGGGTAAGAGTAGTGCCGTGTGGAATGTCTTATCACTTATCAGTCCCAAATCAGCGCGGATACATGGTTGGACTTGACATGGGCAATAGCGAAAAGGGAGTTATAGGCAAAGCTAGTTTTGGAATTTGTCATCTCATGCTCTGCTAAATATATATTAATAAATTATAGTATGATTTTTAAGTTATAAATATTCTCATCTTTTAGATAGCATTCACTATATACTTATATAAATACATGTGGTGAAAAAAGCAGAATTATATAATAGATATTTCTATAACAAGCCCCAAGCGGAGGGAAATTAAGTTTTTTTTTTTTTTTAAAAAAAGAAAACGGAAATTTAGAATATAAAAAGTTTAAATAATATTAAGGAGCTGCATGTAAAGATGTTTCTAACACTAGCTTTATGTACCTCGGACAGGTACAATTCATCACCTACTTTAGAAGATTTCGGCACGTGTTTAGCAAGTCCACCAGTGCTGCCTACTCGTATAATCCACCAAGTGCTGGACGCTGGGGGGTTTTGAGCCGACTGGCGTACGAGCCGCAATGCCGAGTATCCAAAGTTTCAACACTCTGAGGGCAAGGTCATATGTCGTCCGCCTGCCTTTGTTTACCCGTGTTATCCTATTCAGCATTGCCTGCTTCTGGTTGCTAAGTGTGCCGGGGTTCTGGGATGTGAGGCTTTGGGGTTCTTTGATCCCTGATAAGATCTCTCTTGCAACTGGTAACTAATCCAAGGCGAACAAAATATCTTCTTGTCCTTGATCTAACTCCATTTTAGGCTACCGACTGTCTACGTTCCCACTAGTTCATTTGAATTTTATTCATGCCCTTCTGAATGCTATTGCGTTAACGCCATTAATGGAACGCTTCGAAAGCGAATATGGAACACTGACCACGCTGGCACTATTCTTTGGCCGTAGGGATACTATCCTGAATTTGACTTGTGCATTGATCTAACAGAAGCAGCCCTTACTACGATTCCAGCCATTTTATATCTCTTCATTGAAACGGTTATACTGCGCACCAACCACGCCGTCATGGGAGCTAGGTAATATTCACCTTTGAATGGAACTCTTGACTTTTGAATGGACGGTACACTAACACTGATTCATTTCGAACAGCATGTGGGTGTTCTTATTACTGGGTATGGAAGCGATACGGACGTATAAATCGAATCCCTACCTGGTCATAGGGACATACCACATCCCCACTTGGACTACACCATTATTGATGATAGTCGTCGTCGCTGCATTGATTCCAAGCACTAGCTTACTGGGACATCTTTGTGGTGTCGGAGTTGGCTATATTGGTATGACCCAATGCCTCGCACTCGAAAAGTGGTTTACAACTGACTTTGAATTATCCGCAGCTGGCCTTGGTTATGTGAGATTGCTTGCACCGCCTGAATGGGCCCTTCGATGGATTGAGTCTCGCTTGAACCTTCTTGCAATACTACCGCATTATGTCAGCGTTGATCAAAAGACGTATGGCAGGTTTGGGGTTCTGCCTACGACCAACCGCGTAGTGGGGGGCGTTCCGACAGAACTCGTTGGAAGTTCTTAATGCGTGGAGACTAAACTGAATGCAATCGCTGTTTAGTATATAAACCTGGTTTAACCTCAAAATCGATGCTAAATTTATAATATAATTATAATCTACATATTTTAATTGTATGGCATCTTTTTGACATATACCTATTTATCAGGTTTATATTTAAAGGTCATCTATATGTTTCTTATCTTAATATGCTTATTTATTTGCTTTTTACCATTTGTTAGAAACGCCTCGGAGAAATGTGCCTGCCTACCTACCTAGTGCTAAACTTTGTGTGGCTGTGAAAAGATACGTCTCTGTGGCATTGCATTTCATTCAGGTCTACGCGACGTTTCTAAATCAGTCTCTTCGTATAATTCTGCTTTCTATAATTACATTTGTGCAATTACTACCTATTCAAAGACTCGCTAGATGCTGAAGACTTGATCTCTTCGCTCATGCAATGCTCAGCAACAAAGATATCGCCGCCCTTCAGAAGACGTATGATCATAGCTACCTCAGCTGCTCAACAGCTGTATACTATGAAAGCCAGGTCAGACGTGGAAATGAGCGCTCCGAGTCTGTTTCTTTAACCCATAACTGTTAGCTAATATTTTAATAATGACTTAGGGCGATGAAAATGAAGCCGCTAGACATTGGAAGGCTGCTGTTCGACGCATAAATGCATACTACGCGTCCGCAACCACATCAAAGGCTACAGGATCTTACAGTGATACGGATACTGCGTTGATAAATGCGCTGAAAGAGTTGGAGCTACAATGCAAAGAACGGATCGATTTGTTGGAAGCGTTAAAGCTGTCCCGGCAGGACAGTGTCACGCTCACAAATCGTGACGACACTATCCCTACCTCACAGATTATTCATACATCAGACAATATTGATGGGAGCAGAGGGACCATAGGTCAAGGTACTATCCCGGCTGTAACCTACTCAGAGCTCTCACGTCCTGCGTTTTCGCGTAGCACTTCTCTCGGAGCCATGACGTCATCTGGAGACATGATCAGAAGGGTTCAGAACATCCCTACCGACCCCGTTCAGCGCGTCTATTCACGTCCTGAATTAAACACTCCTGACTTCCCAGACACAAGAAATGATACGGTACTCCGCGCTGGGAGTCCCGAGAGGCGCACTATGCGAACTACGCTGCGATCAACAAATCCTAGTGAGCGATCTGTCCCTGTTCGCAAACCATGCAAACCTGCCGCAGAGGGACCAAGCAAGGCCGCAACCATAGCGTGGAGTACTTCTGGAGCTCGAGATAATCGCACACGCCCCTTATCTACTGAAGGGCGTTCGTCAAAATCGAGCCCTTCTCCGCTTCACTCACTCGGCCCTTTCTCACCCAGCTCAGAAAAGCCAACGTTTTACGACTCAAAATTTCCTCGAGTTTCACCACAAAAGGGGGTTACTGCTCCTTTTTCGGACGAGAACCAGTCTTCTTATTCCTCAACTCTGTCTATAAGTGCAGCATCAAGTGCCTTGATCACTTCGTCTTACCAGGAACCTGTACTTCCAAGTCAAATCCAGCACACACCAGAGCAGCAACGACTGCTCCGAAATCCTGAAGTATCTGAAGAGACATCATCCACACCTGAAATATTTAACTCTATAAGACGCATCGACGATGGTACAGGGCTATATGACAAACGGAGCAATCCTAGTTCCTCAAAGCGTAAGAAGCCTGGTAGTAGCAGCTCCATTCCACCGAAAATCGATGCACATGGTGGTTTGCATCCAGAGCATGTGAGGAATAAATCTTTAAATAAATCTCTAGCCTGTTGCCCTAGGGAGGGCAATCTGAGCAATAATCACGCGTCGCCATTGATAAACCGGGCCAAAGACAGCACAAGCGGCGATGCTCTAAACGAAGATTTATTGAGAAATTATGGGCGAAAACAAGCTGATAATTTAGCGAAGATGACTATTCTCAAAGACCTCCCACCAGGAATTGACGAAGGTGCCGCAAAACAGATTCTCAATGATATTGTCATCCAAGGGGATGAGGTCCACTGGAGCGACATTGCGGGTCTAGACGTTGCCAAGAACTCTCTACGGGAGGCGGTGGTGTATCCATTCCTACGTCCTGACCTTTTCATGGGCCTTCGTGAGCCTGCTCGTGGGATGCTTCTGTTCGGACCACCTGGCACTGGAAAGACGATGTTAGCACGCGCTGTAGCTACCGAGTCCAGATCGACCTTCTTCTCCATTTCTGCTAGCAGCTTAACAAGCAAATACTTGGGAGAATCAGAGAAGCTAGTCAGAGCCCTTTTTGGCCTTTCTAAAGTACTTGCTCCTAGTATCATATTCGTGGATGAAATCGATTCTCTGTTATCACAACGATCTGATTCGGGCGAAAATGAAGCTACCAGAAGGATTAAAACAGAGTTTCTCATTCAGTGGAGTGAACTCCAGAGAGCGGCGGCCGGTAGAGAGGCGAGCAAAGCGGGCACTCAGAGTGATGCGCAACGGGTCCTTGTATTGGCAGCTACAAATTTACCGTGGGCAATTGATGAGGCTGCACGTCGAAGGTTTGTAAGGCGGCAATACATTCCGCTGCCAGAACCGAAAACTCGCGAGATCCAACTCAGGACATTACTGGGGCAACAAGTTCACAATTTATCAAAACAAGACATAGAGGAACTAGTGCGTCTGACGGATGGTAAGTGTTCTTCTCGTGTTGTCTCTCCGTGGCTCAAAGAGTTAATGGCGCATGGGCTCTAGGATTTTCTGGATCAGATATCACAGCTCTTGCTAAAGATGCTGCCATGGGCCCACTGCGATCACTAGGTGAGGCACTTTTGTACATGCCAAAAGAAGAAATCCGCCCTATAAGCCTTTCGGACTTCCAGATGAGCTTAAAGTCTATTCGCCCAAGCGTGGATCAAGCTGGGTTAAGGGAGTACGAGGAATGGGCTGAGAAATTCGGCGAGCGTGGAGGCTAAAGCGAGCCCACTGTACGTAGCCAGATGCAGCATTATATTACCGACGATATCAGTTAAAGTACAATTAACCTCGGAAGCGGCCCCGCGGCCATTCATATTTGGAACAACAAATAGTGACCATAGCTTGTCTCACAACATCCGCCAATTCGATAAGACGATCACCAATTGGTGTAGGTCCTATCGGGGGAGGGGCGCTGTTTCGCTACGCCTTGCTCGGCTCTGAGAAGTCGGATAGAGGGTTTCCGTCGCAGTTACGAAATAGTAGTATCCTTGGACACATTCCCACGTCCGGCCATGCATTGCACTTGGCCCGTGATTAAAGTTCGTAAAGTCAGCAGTTCGGCTTTCCTTCATCGTATTTCCTTTCACTCGTTTCATGCAGACTGCCCTTCATTGCTATGCCTTTCAAGTAGCCCACGCCCTTTCTTTGCGGCTCGCTTTGTCTCCCGTTCAGCAATCCGTTCCTCAAGTGTCGGGATTGGTGGTCGATCTTCCACCGGAGTTCCGTATGGCGCAATAATCTTTTTGACGACATGGCGTTTATGTTTAGAGGTTGGCCAGCCGGGAACAATAGATACAACATCACCAGTGCGCAGAGAGGAGCTGGGATCGTGCACGAGATAATGTTTTGGGTTTGCAAACCACTTGAGATTCGTTGATTAGGACCTTTCAAGTAATCCTGAAAATAGGTACTTACCTTATTGATAACTTTATTCCATTTTTGACCACCAACCCGAACCTTGACAGTTTTCTGCATCAGACCTGCAGACACAACTATGCCATGGAGCTCATGGGTCACTCGCCGCGCGGCTTTTGCAACTTGTGAGGACATTTCTTTGGTATCTAGGCGTCTGTGGGTGACGGGTAAGTCATGTTATATATCTGTTCTAGAAAATTTGCCGGGTTGCGACGTCAATTTTGATACTGGCATTACTTAGCAGGCTAAAATTTGCGCGGTCGTTGGAAAACAGACTAGTATTTCTCTCGAGGCTTGGACCCATATAATTCATATGATAGCTAGGTATGTTTAGTCTCTAACCACCCCCCCCCCCTCTTCCTTCTTTCAAACAAAAAAAACCACCCTTCCTTTTTATTTTCTTTTTCTTTTTTCTTTTTCTTAGAATAAAAAAAGGGGAGGGGCTTTAAAAGTTTCAACTATATTTGGTCATTGAATTAGTATATAATCATAATACCTTATTTTCACGAAATACTTTTTTAAAAGAGATTTAAGCCAAGGACTTAGACCTCATACGTCAGACAATTAAACAGTACTTGCATAACTGTCTGTATTTGATATATGATAGTATCCGTCATTTTCAAGGTCCGTTGAAGAGCTCCCAGTCTTTAATTACAAATGTTTCCCAAATACGAGCTGCAATCTTAACAGCATCTCCAATCAACTTACCCTGTTTGCCTAACTCAAGATCAACTTCCTCAGCATCGTATTCACCCCGAATATGGGGAACGTTGATTGTGATTAGTATATCTGTCTTATATTGTTCAAGCCGCAGCAGAGTCATGGTAATCGCTGTGAAATCTGGCGCTGAACTTTGACTGCTGGCGTGCCTAGCGGGCGTTTGCGTTGCTATCAGAGTATATGCTGGCTGCTTTACACTTGGTTCCGTTAGTAAGCGAGTTATAACCGGCATGAGAGTGGCAGTAAAGAGCAAACATACTCCAGTTGGGTGAATTCGGTCTCTGCGGTATTCCAAATCTTGACAGTACTGATGTCTGATCCGACCATATCTTCTAAATGCGTCGTCATAGCACGACCGTCGATTTCTGGCCCCGATCCAGGGCCACCAACCCGCTCTGTAATATCAAATATCACACTTGTGAAGCCATCTTTGTCAATCCACACCTCCTGGTTGTCAGGGACCTGTCTCAATTTGCTGCGAAAGAAAGCTTGTCGTAAGAATGGCGATGCTCTAGGAGATGCGGCGGGGTTAGTCAAAGGTCCACCTACCTGACATCTGCAAAATTCACTGGTAAGTCGCAGGTAATCGCTCCCCCATACAAGGGAACGCTTCGGTAGTTTGGCATGGCAATGTGGATGGAAGCGTTACACTTTTTATAATATCTATCAAACGAAGAAGCACAACACCGGCTGGCTTGTCTTCTAAGATAAGTTCGTTAGTTGGAGATAATTAGAACAAAGTGGTATTGATGTGGGGTACATCGTAGGATAGAGGATTTACATGACATCACACTGTGCAAGCTGCCGTTCGAATGAGAGGAGAATGCCTTAGCGTGAAAAAAGACACTTGATTTACGAACAATGCACGAGCATTTCGCGATGAAATAGTACGACGTACGTATGCGGAAAATCCATAGTATCCGTTAATATAAATTATAAGTCGTCACAAGAAAGAAAAAAGGGTCATACAAGGGAATTGTCCATACAACAAAAAAAATATTCGGTAAAATTACATGTACTCCGTACCTTCTCCATAGATAAAGAACGAAGCTAGGTCTTTTTGAAGATCCTGTGCGCACCTAATGACTCATTTAATAGAGCTACAAACCTTTTTGCTCGTTGATGGTGGACTGTTGTAGGTTTCGCAAAAAGAATTGTGAACCCAGCCATTTGCACATAGACCTTGTTGTGGCTATAGCTGCACTGTTTTGAAACTGACCAAGTTCGAGGCCCTGCTTCTGTCCATAATGCCTGTATTTCCTCTGGGAGAATCTATTCCCCCGGACACTGCTCATGTGAGTAACTATTCCTATCCGTGTCTGCTGCATTGACGTGGAGTGAAGCTCACTTAGACCAATCTTTTTCTTGAGGAAAGGCAGTAAGTGTCTCGCTCCCAACCTGGCAATCAAATGTCGGCTATGAGGAAGGCGAAGAATGGGTGATAAGTCGTATGGTCACAGGCTATCCTCGGTGAGTGGGATTGTCGAGTAGCTGCTGTAATGGATCTCAGCTCATGCGTTTGGCTTCCAGTTTCTTTATACACAGGAGTATTGCTGCCTTTGCTCAGGAGTTCGCTGCAATTTATGGCCACCCCGGACAACAAGCTATGTTGTTTCCTACGCCCGGCGCTGCTCGGAGATGCCTCGAATTTATGCGACAGCGGTTACCCCAGCACCAGTTCAATCAACATTACGTGGTTGATGTTGTTCTGGACACATCCAAAAGGGTTACCCCGATATTGAAGAAGCTTTCTCCCACAATTTCAGGCGTCATCTTTCCTCGGGAGTCTTTTCCTATAGCAAAGCAGTACTGGCAACACACCGGCGATGGAATATCGAGCCGGAGAGCTGAGTTTTCTCATGGGTTATTCAAGCAAGGGCAATTCATCGCGGTCAATGATCAGCAAAGTCACTGTACCTCCTCAGAAAAACCGTTTCGTGGCCCGAGGCGATACTTACGACCTGATTCTGGCAGTAAAGGCCCTGTCGGCGGCACCAATACTGCTGATTTCACGAAAGACAGTTTTCCATCTCCAGAGAACCCTGAAGAAGCGCGTGAAAGCTTTCATTTCTTAGAAGAGCGGTTTGGCAGGAACCTGGACCTCACACAAGTAGCGCGAGCGAAATCTGCCATCTGCAGGAGAATTGCCGGGTCTCTCGTTGGCGATATCGACCTAAACGATGATCCTAAAACAAACGCGGAAGTGAATAGCCGAGGTATAGAGGCCCTTGACGAGACGGACGTTCTATTATATCCTTCCGGTATGAATGCCATATTCAACGCACATCGTGTTCTTTTGGCGGCTCTGGGCTCGCATAGAAGCATCAATTTCGGATTTCCCTACGTCGATACGCTCAAAATTCTGCAGAAGTTTGGCCCAGGTTGTGTCTTATATGGTCATGCCTCTTCGGAGGAGCTGGATGACCTGGAGCGGCTCTTGGAGGATGGACAGCGCTTCCTTGCTCTATTCTGTGAATTTCCCGGGAACCCCCTCCTAACCTGCCCAGATCTGGAGCGGATTCGTTCATTGGCAGACCGCTTCAACTTCGCTGTGGTCATCGACGAGACTATAGGCACTTTTGCAAACGTCAATGTCCTCCAGTATGCCGACATTGTTGTCAGCAGCCTAACCAAGATATTTTCAGGCGACTCAAACGTCATGGGTGGGTGTACGGTTCTGAACCCTGAAGGCAAATACTATCGTCTACTCAAGCAAGTCATGGAAGACCATGTTTACGAAGACACATATTGGACTGAGGATATTCTTTTTATGGAAAGGAACAGCCGTGATTTTTCTAGCAGGGTAAAGCGCATAAACGCCAATGCGGAAGCAATATGTGAAATTTTGCGAGCCAGTTCACTTGTCAAAAACATATACTATCCGAAGTATATACCTTCAAGGTCAAATTACGAAGCTTGCCGCCGTCCAGATGGTGGATATGGGGGTTTGCTCTCAATCGTGTTTACTCACCCACAGCACGCCCAAGCCTTTTACGATAATTTAGAGACCGCCAAAGGGCCAAGTTTGGGAACCAACTTTACACTCTGCTCACCTTACGTCTTACTGGCACACTATCAGGAACTAGATTGGGCGGCTCAGTTCGGTGTAGATGCCAATCTGGTGCGTGTTAGTGTTGGGCTGGAAGAGACTGAAGAGTTGCAGCACCTCTTTCACAAAGCTCTAGACGCTGCTCGGCTGATAAATGTCACTTAGAAGCAAATCAACTTTTATCTTGACAACAATCATTGTCTGATAATCGCTTCTTTTTTGAAGAAACTGAGGCATCTAATAAACATTAAGCTGATGAAGCCTCATTCCTAAATATTTACAACATGACCCGAGTGATTTGGAGAATATTAGAGTACGTTCTGGTGCGATGATAGTCACAAGATGGCATTAACCTTCCGCCTCTCCTTCTACCATGCGACGCTCGAGAACTTCCTGTAGTTGGACGAAACATGCAGAATTAACACTGCTCTAAGTAACCGGAACAGGCATAGCAAATGACTGCGACTGTTGATACTATTTGCTGCGACTCATGGTACTAGCTTAAGGCTTCAAAAAATCCATACTGGAATAATCAAGTATTGTGAGATGCTCACATCACATCACATTACATCATATCATGTTACATTACATTACACTACATTACATCACATTATATTACATTACGTTACACTCAGAACGCGTGTAACCAGGACCAAACTCCTCTACTCCTCGTTCAATCTCATTAGCGCGCTGCTTTTCTTTCACCTCTTTGGCAAAGTGTTTTCTCATAAACTTCTCTAGTTCAAGATCGAGGTTCTCTGGAGTGACATCAGAACCCTATTCATACCATGTAGAGCATTGCGCATGGCATTCTGCAGGGCGAGGTACTTACCAGCTGAGGCGTTTGACACTACCCGGGCTCGACATAAAGGGCAATTCTCCTCCTTACGGCGCTGTATCTTGATTATACAACGAATACAGAAAACATGTCGACAATCTAGACGGACTGGTTGATATGCGATTGAATAACATATCGGGCAAAGATAGTCATTAAGTTGAGGTATAACGGACACGAGCTCTTCGGATATTTGGGCGCACACATCTCTCGAGATGCGATCAGATAAGAAACGCCTGGAACTAATCGCCGTTGGGAATGCGCGCGAGACGCCTAAGGAAGTACGTTTATCGAATTCTGCGCCTCTTGTCAGGCATGAGCAAAAATTTTGAAAGTGAAATTCGCATCTTACTCTTCAAAATCTTTGAGATTGCCAATACGTTGAGTTCCTGAAACTGTAGATGTTTTAAAAGGCTGAGGTTTAGCTCGAGGAATCTTGAGAAGGTTGATCGGCTCTCTGGAAATTTAAATGTGCTAACAAGCTGTTGCTTCTTGACCTGGGTTTGGAACCACTGCAGTTGCTGTAAGGCTTTCTGGCTGGATCGAGTTCCATGATCACTCTCGTGTGTAGCAAAAAACACTTCGGCATCAAGGTACAATTCGAATATGCGCCTCCAGTTATTGATATCGCTCTTCGAGAAGCGACTTGGCCGTGATACCTGTGAAATCTGCCTTCCTAAATGTCTAACCTCCTCCTTCAAATGATACTGTTCCGTAGCTTGGAGTGCATCTAGATTACTGACATCACTCTGTAGGATATCGAAGAAAACACCGTCAGATATGAGAGGTACTTCGATAGTCTCATAAGTTCCACAATCGGCGTGACGGCCTTCCTCGACGTTCTGCCGGGCTAGGCACTTCGTTTCATCGGCCTTCTGTATACGTAGATCATTACTAGACTCAGCTTCTCCTACATCATGAGGAGAAACAGATGTAATTTCCGAGGAGATCTTCTCAAAAAATTGACGTGTGCTTGGCGCTAACGAGGCATCGATGATATTGCCCTTGTGCAAATGGATGTGAACCGTTAATTTCGGTCTGACCAGCGTGGAATTTGAGGATACTGCCAATTAGCCAACGTAAGCGAGGTGAACCCAGCACAATGCTTTGGTGATTAAAGCTGTGAGAAAGTTACAACTGTAGCGTTGAGAGGCAGGCCATACCTTTGAGACTGTAATCCAAGGCAACCGGGGAGTCAGTATTGGGATCGAGAAGCGACCGCAATGTCTCAGCATCAAGGCCAAGTTCCTGTAGCTCTCGTTGAACCTTCTTCAGACATTTCTTTAACTGGCCATACGGTATCGCATGAGCGACCCAGTGAGGCGGAAAGCCTATGGAAATGAGTATAAGCGACTAGATACGGTATGAGACGTGACTGCAGTGATTCTTTATGTAGTCGAGGAGCAGGCCATACCTTGACTAGCTAGGGATTCCCTGAAGTCGCGGGCAAATTTCATGGCATTTATCAAGTACAAAATGCCTGCTTTATATCTCTAAATACTCTGTTTAAGATATTCGGGAACAGCGCATAATATATCGCCGGTCAGGTAGAACGATAAGTTGAGATATATTATGTAATAAACGAAGCGCAAATATTTAATTCATAAATAGAGTATATAATATAGCTCAAAACTATAATACTAAATATTATAGCTTTTACTACTATAGAATCTTATAAAATTTAAGTAAATGCTAAAAGAGTGGGTTAGTAAGATACTATTTTTTAATTTATTATTATATTTATTAAATTATTAGAAAGAAAAATTTTATATTTATAATAGATAGAAGAATCTTATATTTATCTTACTCTAGAGATTCGTCCTATATAATATTAAAGCTATTAATTAGCTTATATTATAATAATATGACTTTAAAAGATCAATAGTAATTATCTTATTTTATTATAGGTTATTCTTTGATTCTCTTAAAGCTTATTTCCTCTAAGCTATCTAACCTACTTACCTTCTTACTAAAATAAATATAATAAATAGATAAATTAAATTATATAAACTATCTAGAATATATAATATATATAATATTATATTACTTAATATTATAATAACTTCTATCTATAATATAAAATTTATTTTAAATTTCTATAATATTAATTAATTTTATTATTTATATTATTATTTAAGTAAAATTTAATATTCTATTCTCTAAAAGTAATTAGTTTATTTTAGATTTAATAATTATATTTATTTATCTATTTAATAATATTTAAATATTTAATAATTATATTAATTAATTAATATAAATTATTAATTTTCTTTATTATTTTTAAAAGTTTATTATTTATTATAATAATCTTATTAATTAGTAATATTATATTATTTAATTTTTTATTTTAATTTTAATAAGATTATTTTTAATTCTATTGAATTCTATTTTAATTTATTTATAGATAATAAAATCTTTTTCTATTTTATAATATTTAAAGGTTTTATAAATTTATTATAATATTAAGTAGTCTAATATAGTATATACTATATATTCTAAAGGTTTATATAGTCTAATATAGTATAAATAGTATAGATATTATAGTATATATAGTATAATTTATATTATTTATATTATATAGTTTAGTTTATCTATTTACTATATCTATCTTAGTAAGAAGGTAGGTAGGTTAGATAGCTTAGAGAAAATAAGCTTTAAGATAATAATAGAAATAACCTATAATAAAATTATAAGAAATTTTAATTTTATAATATTTTATATCTCCTTAAATAGTTTTATAATATTATTTTTTTAGAATTCTATATATATATTATAAATAGAATTATTAAATTAGATATATAATATATTTATAAGGTATATTCTTTTATATTAATATATTTTAAAATCTTTATAAAATTATTTATATTAGATATTAATTTAATAGTTTTTTAAATATATTATCTAAATATAAAAATATAATTTAATTATCTTAGAAAATACTTTATATATTTATTTAATAAAGGAAGATAATTTTATTTAACTTTTATTAAAATTAATTCTATTTTATTATTTTTTAATATATTATTTTATATTTCTTAATATATTATATTTTATTTAAAAATAGTATATTTAAGTCTTTAATATTTTTTAATCTATTAATTAAATTAAAAAGTCTTTAAGTATTATTTAATTTAATTAAAATAATCTATTTAATAGGCTATTTAATCTATTTAATTTCTTTAATTTTTTAATTAATATTTTATTAATATTATATATTATATATATTATCTCTATTAATTTAAAGATTTTATTAATATATATAATTATTTCTTAAGCTATAATTATAATAGACTAGCCTTATAGTAATTATAAATAAATATTTAAATAAATAGAATTATTATTCTTAAGAAAAAAGAAAATATATTAAAAATATATAATTAATATTTTAATTAATATATTACTAAATATATCTTAAATTTATTCTAGATTTAAATTAAATTTAATCTAAGCCTATATAATTCTAGATTATTATTAATCTAGATCTAGCTATAATTTAAGTTAAAATTAGAATAATTTTAATCTAAATATAATTTAAATTTATAATATATTCTCTTTTTCTTTATATTTTAGATATTTTTTTTTTAATTTAATTTTTTTTTATATTTAATTATATTTAATTTAAATTCTTTTTATAATTAAAAAAAGTTTTTTTTTATTTATAATATTTTTTTATTATAAATAAGCTAAAATATTCTTAAAATTAAAAATAATTTTTTTAAATATTATAATATATATAAAATAAAATATATTTATATATATATTAATATTATTTAATTTTTAATATATATTTCTTTTATTATTATTTTTTTATTTATAATTTATATTATTTAATTATTATATAATATATTTAAATAGAATTCTATTTATATTATTTAATTTCCTATATAAGCTTATTTTTTTATAATATAAGCCTTATATAAGCCCTTATTATATAATTTAAATTCTAATATAGACTTAAGTCTAGTTCTATTTATTATATTATTACTCTTACTATTTCTATTAAAATAATCTAAATTAAAATATTATTTTTATTTATATTTTTTAATTATATTATTAATATATTATTATAATTTTATTTTAAAATTAAATTAATTACTTTTAATATTTAATATTATTTTAATTAAATAAGCTATTAATTTCTATTTAATAGAGAGTAATTCTAATAATAAAGCTAATAAATCTCTAAAAATAATTATATATTTTTATAAATAATATATTAATTTATTTATTATATTTAATATTTAAATTTTATATATTTATAATATAAATATAAATTATATTATTTATTAAATATATTATTATATTTA